>JAYKQN010000004.1:10837500-10872500 GCA_036785175.1 Eupleurogrammus muticus | reverse complement strand
ACTAGTTGTGTGTAATGCATGTAAAATATATGAAAGTCTAATGTTTATCATTACACTATGGAAAAGAATGACCTTTATCACAATATGCACATTTTTTTAGAAGTACCTGTTCTCAGTCATCCAGGTCACAATATTCTTGTGGGGCTGTAGAAAAAAGCAACTGGACTTCTCTTCTCGAAAACACTCCCCCTCTCCAAGAGGTTCGTTCAGTTCTGGGACAAATGCAAGTAAACCCTGGGCCAACTCCAACGACAAATGATCCAAGCACAAACTCAGAAATTGTGGAGACAATTCAATGCAGCGAGGGGTGCTCAGACCTCTACATGGGTGAAAACAATCAACCCTTTCCACCCTACATGACACAACCTCATCGAGACAAGACTCAGCTGTGCAGCTGCATCTGAAGAATAAAAGACTCTTTTGAGGACTCCAACTTCTGGGGGGGGCTTTACTTTTACCCAAAAAACAAACATAGGACCACCCACCGACCCTGCTCTCCAGGTAATGAGACGTCGGCCTTACAGTGCATCTTTGAACTGAACAAACCGTGTGACTCAACATTGGATTTGTATACAGCAGAAACATCACACTGACATACAGTGCAGACACACAGAAGCCTCACATAAAAACAACCTGTTTTATAAACCACACTGCTGCCAGCTGGTCTAAAATGAAAAGGTAAAAACTAAAGCTGCTCTGTGTGGTGAACTGGTTATCATAGTCAAATCATATTTCAAATATTATTTATTTAATTGACAGTTTAGATTAGTTCCCAGTGAGATATTACTAAGTTTATGTAGTGAATTTTCAGTTGTTAACATCACTCTTGCTGTGCTGTAAACAACATTTAATTATGTTTAATAGGCATATAAATCAATTAGAATCCTGTGTAGGTGTAGCCGTACATTTAGGAATTGAATTTTTAATTAATTTAAATCTCCGCATCATTCATTGGGATAGAATAAATCCCGTAAATCAGAGCATGCAAATGAAACAAGTGCTAAGATTACAACTGACAATAATATATCATAAGGGACAGTAAGACAACTGTTTGAGACATTCAAACTACTAGAGGGAGACGCATCATTCTAGTTGAAATATAGAGAATTTTGTTAGGTTACTCAGAATCTGACTGGCACTTGAAGGCAGTTCTGGCAACAACATGTTTTCATCAGATTTATAATGTAAAGTAATAACTACATTGGTGGGGGCATAATGTAGTGCAATAAAAAGCAAAATAAAAACATTTTATTAAAGGGATAGTTTAGCATTTTGGATATAAAGCTCCAATGTTCTTGGCATAAATCTCAATTATAGAGATCACAACCAGACCAGTGTTGAGAATTGAGAAACATATTGACAACAAGTAAAAAAGTAAAAAGTAATGTACAGCAAATTATGTAAATGCAAACATACTAAAGCACTTTGCCGCATGTATTTATTTGAATTTCAGTTAGTTCTGGAAATGTAGCCACACATATTGGCTGTGACTGCACATTTGCATGTCAAATATAAGACTGACCATTGGCCTTTGTGAAGGCAGGCGCTCTCTGAGCACCATTTATATTGTGTCTAAACCATATGAAATGTGCTGTATAAATATACTTGACTTTTAAAAAAATGAGGAGGAAGCAGTGGCTGCCAGAACTCGTACAAATCATGACAGTTTAGCCTTTTATGTGTCCCTTCAGGGAATGAATTGCTGGGAGAATTATCCATAGGGGGGCACACACGGAACAGCCTAACTTATCCCAATGGCCCCGGTGGTGGCAGCAGTTCTGGCTCTTATTCTGACCAAAATGTGCTTCATCAGCTTCACAAAGGAGAAGAGCAGATGAAGACAGCCACCTCTGTGATGTGCCTCACTGCCAAGTGTGCAAGGTTGGAGCCAAGCTTTTGAAATGACTGGGAGACGCGCTATTGTCACAGTGCTTTGGCATCTTCTTTTTTTTATGCTAGCTTTGCATTCATGTAGTGTTTGTGTTTTGTTCTCAAAGCACTGGCACCCCCTCACATTCTCTTTTGAAGCCACCACAAAACATATTCCACCACACATGCAATTCGTGGTTGGTTTGAACTCTATAATGTCTGTTGTGTATCACATGATTATTACCACCATTTTGACATTAGACTTCCATTATACTATGTTTAGCTTATGTTTTTTTTATTTATTTTTTCTTACAGTTTTGAGAAACCTGAGTATTTCCATTTAATGATACAGTACTTCCACAAAATTTCAGAGAGAAAAATACTTTCTACTCCACTACATAATTTGACAGCTTTATTTACATCTCAGTTTAACATTGTCATATTTCACATACAGCTTATATGCTTACTATTTGATTATATGTATTATATTTAATTATCACTTTCTTTTTTTAATGCAATTTTTGGGAAAAGCAGTATTATTACTATTAATCTATCCAATTTAAAATTAACTCTCTCTTGATAAACTGAACAGTGAAGTTGTGATGTGAGTATAAGGCACAGTCGACCAGATTCCGTTTCCTCAGATATTCTCAGACTAAAAACAGGGCCAAATGTATGTTTTATATTCATATTTATTTATATTTCAGAACCAGCATTTGTACATAAGAAAATATCATCCTGATCCACTGGTGCTTATGTTCTCTCTGAGCGTCTCACCCTCAGCTATAGTACCCACTGTTCAACCCAGTGTCAGGAGCTTATTAGGATACATTACTTTTATGTGGCCAACATACTCACATCTCTCACCAGTGTCCGTCTTTCCCCTCGGTGCCGTTTCTCTCTCATCAGTGCATGTGCGGCAGCTCTGCCTCACCGCCTCACACAGTTGTTGTATTGCACAGCTTGCTGAGCCATATGCAACTGATAAATAAAGAAAAGAAACATCACCCGACAGATAACTTCACATGCATCTTCACTTGAATCCAACAGGTCAACCAGTCTGTTACGTGCCGCTGTGCAAACATTGAGGTCTAATTGTCAGAGTGGTGGAACTTTGCTATTTTTCATTACATTCTGACATAAATATGTATAATATTAATATGATAGCCTATTATACTTTGCATTCCCATATATCATAACATGCCTGGGCTGGTGCAAAACACTTGATAAAGAGAATTCTTCGGTCACATAGGATATCACTTGGAAAATGTCTTTGTCTTGCAAATGTTGGCTATTATTGATCACCTGGGCTGCTGTATGTATGTTCTTGGTTTATTCATAATAAGCAGGTGCAATGTACTATGTTACGTATAAGTAAAAAATTCATCATATAATGTTTTCTGCTCCTCTGTTAAGGAAAATATGCTTTAGCTGTGCATGTGTGTGTGTGCTCAGTAGTGAGTGATTCATTATCTCCGGTGTGTTTTGTTGCATGTGTGTTGGTTATGTTAGCCGTCTCATTACCTGGAGAGCTAATATCTACATGGCATTTCCAACCAGATTTTCCCCATGTTTGTTGCGGTGTGTCATTTGTTGCGGTTCCGGTTTATAGTACATTTCTTCACGAATGTTACACACAGCCCCCTCAAAGATGTTCCATGGCTACGCTCATTGACTGTGCTACAGAACTAATGGTTTGCACTCCATTAAAAAGTTTACACAGTTGACTTATGGCATCATGGATCTACAGCTCGTGCTGTGAGAAAAGAAAATATCACTTGCACCAGCAGTGTGGTAAATAACAGGAGCAACCACACGCAGGATGTGTGACTGTGCTCAGTGTGAGTCCTCATGAGAACATATAGTTTTGCCAACAGAAAGATTTCTGCAGCTGAAAAGTGCAGATTGCAGAGAGATGAACGGAAGAGAGATGGAGAACGAGGGAGCGGCAACAAAGTTATGTGTAAAATATTTTTTGTGGGTTTTTAGAAGGTAAAACATGATCACCTTGAGTTTTCTGTCCTCCTAGTCACATTTATTCTTGGAGAAGAGATTTTAACCTTATATTACACGGTTAAATAATATTGATTGAATGAATTTTCACTTCGAATGGTGCGGAATTTTATTTCTTAGCGCCCAGGCAAATCCTTGTCTTTCTACTATATTGAAATCTCTCCCACAGAACATGTGGAGTGTATAAAGTGTGACCCCAGTAAATATAATCAAAAGTACTTTTTTTGTACCCCCCCAAAGCAAAGCTGAGAGGAACTCAATTTCATACAGCGCTCCAATCAAAAGAGAGACACCGCTACAGAGAAGCTGGCTCCTCAAAGTTTGGAGATTTGTCCCCCAGGAACAATATGGCAACTGTGAGCTGGTTTGAATGGATGAGTAGGTAGTGGGTACTCAGGGTTATGCATTATGCAGTATTGAAAGAGAGGAGTTCCTATGATGTCCGACTCTCTGCTTCAAGAAGAGATAAAGCACAGGAATTCAGGGTATTGAACACTAAAGATCATTTTAAAGGAAATTTTCCATTTTCCAAACACTTTATTTATTATCTATTCAGTTAATGACCTACCTTCAGTTTTAAATTTGACCTGCTGTACTCGTTTTTGTATGTGTGTCATTTTAACCTCTATGTAAAGGAATCCAGATAAACTGTATAAAGCCTTTTTTTTAACTTGTCAAAAGTGCCAAACATTCATACTGAATTTGTGCTGAATAATTTAGAAATCGTCTGCTTTCTTCATTCAGGTGATAATTGTTACTTGACCGCTGGTCTTAGACTGCCAGACAAAACAAAACATTGATTTTTGATTGAGAAAATAATTGGCAGATAAGGCCAAATAAATTGGATTCATCTTGTGGAGGCTGACCTTTTCAAAAAAAAAAACAACAACAACGGCGTATTTCAAATCATAGATTTATTTCAAGCTGGATGGAAAAGAACAGGAAATACAAAACCAAGGTCCAAAAGTTTCTAGGCTAATGACGAAAGATTTTGAATCACTGATGTTTGTGACACTAATACATATTACTACAAAGTAATGATTGTGTAGGGAAAGGCTTTTTTTGGGTCAGTGGGCATCATGTTTTGGGCTGTTACACTGTACCTTGATGGTTTCTAAGGAATTCATATAGTAACTAGAGATTCCTGGACTTTACGTTAGCGGCTTCCAACCAAGTAGTTAAACGCCTGATGCAGGCCTGAGTTATATATAATATTTGCATCACTGGTAATTTGTATTTATATGAAGCTAAATTTAATTATTAAAAATAAATAAATAAATAATAATTAAAAAGTAATAAAACACTTAGGTGGAAACTGCTCCCAATTCCCATTTCAGAAACATCATACTTACAGCCTACCTAAATACTCTGAATCTCTTAAATGTCTAAAGTTGGCTCACCGTTGCGTGTGACATTGACGTACTAGGAGTAGCTTCTAAAAAGTGAAATGACCCTCCGCCCAGGTGACACAGCACTATGCAGCCAAAGGATCCCTGGCATAAGGGAGAATTGTAAAGGGGAGCTGCCACCGCCATGCTGAAAGAAGATAAATCAACGGTAGGCAAATTGATTACCTCATTCGTCTATAGTTTTATGAATTATGATTTTTTTTTTTTTTTACTGGTGTCATTTCAATCATTTTCTGCAGAAATAAAAGTTATGACTGCAAAATTGCATCTGCTGATCTATTTAATAGACACATTTTGATAGTTTTAATACATATTTATAGTTACAAAGAGCAGAACACATAAACTGCCTTAATCTATGACTTCCTGAGAAGCCAAGAAAAAACAAATAAAGAATGTAGGCTTTTTTTGTGAATTATATTGAACGGGTGAATTATTTACCTAAAATATTGGCCACTTAGAGAAATATGAAGATGCATTTGTGGTGTTGCAAAATATTTAGTGTATATATATATATATTTATATTATATACTATAGTCACTTACCTTTTATTTGGGGTTTTCAGAATGAAGAGTTTGAAAATGAGCTCTTATGAAACTGACAGACAAGATCCAAAAGATGGTTGAGACACTTTGTGGCTTCCCCAGTTACTAATTCTCATGTGTTTGTATGACGACTGATAGCAGCGTGCATTCATGTTCTAATTCGTTTTATTTTGCATTAGGATTGGTGAAAATCACTGTATGTACTAATAGGTAGTTACACATATGAAACATCAGAGAGAAACTAAGGATGAAATGTTGACATGGTCGACTAAAATATTCTGAATTAGAGCTTTCAATTGTGTGACATCAGTAAAATATGATAGCATAGCGCACGTTACTGTGGCCTCTGAAAAGCCGTATCCTGACTTAGCTCCTCCACAATCGCACATTCACACACTCGTCCAAATCACACGGAACAGAACTCATAAATCAAACATTGTAAATAGTTTGCTTCACACAGACTTTTACAGGCGTCGTTGCGAGGCGACGTGTCTGACTTCTCCACTGAGTGACCAGCTGTCTTATTAGCGCGAGATGTAACGCGACTTTACCTTAGTCTGAGGCTGCAGCGCATTATGGTGACCATCTGTGAGTCAACTCCACCAGCTCCCGCCTGGGAGCCTGTTTTGTGTGGGCGTGCTCGTCTGTTTTTTTTTTGTGCTTTTCATGTTGCATGCTGCAGAAGGCAATATTTTTCTGTGCTTTTAACATTTGGACAGCCTACGTTTAAAGTGCTGTTTAACCTTTCAAAATGCTGCTGAGGCTCTGAGCAACATTTGAATAATACTGTCTCTGCCAACACTTTAGACAGAGGCTGGTAGGCAGCCGACAGTGTACAGCTTCCTACATCAAAAAAAAAAAAAGAAAAAGAAGCTGCATCTATATTTAGGGTTCAAGGAAAACCTGTGTATTTATTTTTAAAATAAATGTTTATTATTCCTTTTTATCACCCGGGCTCTTGAAAAACATGTCAGTTACAATCCTTTACTCTCTCCCTTCTGTTTCCTCCATATTAAAAACTCATAAGAGATATTTAAACAGTAAAAGGGTGTTTAAGGAGGTGGATGAAGATAAACTTTAGGCCTTGTATATTTTCAATCTCAGCCATTCCCCCGGGGCCCTTCCTTTACCGCCTTTAAGAGAATACAAATCACTTCAATTATTCAAACCCCTAGAGAACTCAGAGGAATAAAACACGAGCCAGACAAACAGATAAATAAACCTATGTATAAACAAACTGCATGCATTAATTACACGTTTCAGAAGAAAGTGAGGAATACTGCTCGCTATGAATAAAGCACAACTTCCCTGTGTGTGTGTGTGTGTGTGTGTGTGTGTGTGTGTGTGTGTGTGTGTATTAGGCCGAGTGTTGCTGTTGCCTACCATGGAGTAAGACGCCCACACAGGTAAACACAGCAACTCCCTTGATATGTTCAAGAGAAGCATTCTTTTGTTTTGTTTTTTTGTCATGCTCCACTTGATCTGAGCTGCTTCAGTCATATCGTACTCAGGGATGGCTGCAGCTTTTGTGGGAGGATATTTTTTTACCCGTCCGAGTGACTTGCAGAATCAAGGAAATAGTGACCCACTTTTTGGTTCCCCCTCACCGGTCCCAGAGGCATTTTTTGGGCATTACGTATGTCTATCAAATATATCTGTATGTAGCTTAAAGCCGATCACATCAATCTGTAACATCTGTTACAAAACACGTTCATTCAAATAAGGCCACAACTATCAATTCAAGGAAAAACACATAAGAAAAAATTTGCATAAAAGTTGCATGGAACGGGGGGAGTTGTCAGCGTAGCGATGAAGGAAAAATGTGGATTTTGGCTGTGGAAACAGATTTTGCAAATAGTCATCCGGTGACGCATGGACAACAGCAATCACAAGAGCCTAAACATGTCCTCTTACTTACTACTGTGTTTGTAAAGTAGTAAGTAATGTTTTTTTTGTGAAGGCTCACAAAATTATAGCTAATGTTTTTAGCAGAGCCAACTGGCCTCTTTTCATTACATTTCTGGCGAAAAACCTATACCCCAGAACTAGACAAGACTATTGGAGGAAAATAAAAATTAAGCAGAAGTACATAGAACGGGATCCAAACTATCTAACATAACACCCCAAGACATCGTCATACCATTTGCAGTCAGATGCAAACGATGCACGTCAGTAAAAAACTAACTGAAGCAAAAAATGCAAAAAAAGGCTAGAAACTGGCTTTAAACACCAAGCTGGGCAACAATTTGGTGGGTTCATCACTGCTGGACTGTTACATTATATGACTAGTGGAGATTTAAAGGTGATGTGGGAAGTTGTCAGTGATGCAAACTGATAAATCAGCTGCATTCTTACAGTGAAATCGATTCCTCGAGTAAATGTGCCTCAGACATCAGAGCTGAGATGAATCCGGTTCATGGTGAGAAAGATCAGAGTCATGAAGGACTGACAAAGGCAGACAGAGTCAGAGGATGATCTGACATTTCGGCGTGATGTGGATGAAGCGTGACCTGAAGGTGATGGCGATGCTCGGTGAAGCGGCTGGGTTATTCTCTCCGTTGTTTTTTTTTCTGAGGAGGATAAATGTCAAGATGGGAGGAGTACACAGGAAAGCAACAGGAACAAAAGCTCACTGGCATCTTTGACTAGTCGTAAAACTGTCTGTGACACCACCACTGTATATGTGCCTATTTATACCCGCATTCTCCCAACATGCCTTTAAGAGCGCGGAGAGAAGGGGCCGCCGAATATTTCACAGACTCATAAATGTCCGCCGTTATGAGCCTATATTGGTGAAACATCGACTGAAAAGTGCGGTGCGCCGCTGAGCTCTTTCAGTTTTTCTGAGCAAATACGCCCGTGGGTTGAAGGTGCGACGGTATAACCTTACCGCCTAGATTCACCAGACAGGCCGCTTTGCTGGTAATTTGCAGCATTTTAAAGGCAAGGGTGGGGGGTGCTGGGGCTTGATTTACGCCGCTACAATACAGGGCTCCGTGTACCTGCTGCCTAATCCCATCCGCGCTGAATGAGAGGCTGATTAGCAATGCATGGGACCTTCTGCAAAATGGCCCCGCCATTGTTGATTCTGCTGACAAGGCGGACTCGCTGGCTCGGCCGGCTGCGGAGACGGAGGAGGGGGAGAGAAGAGGGATGGCGGGACTGGAGCGAGGGGAGGAGGCAGCCTCATAAATGAAAAATGAAAAATGAGCAGCTGTAATAAAAAAAAAGAACATTGACAGACAAAGAGAAGGGAGAGGGGGCGAAAATAGATGAGCGTGTGTGGGGGAGAGAGAATATTCACTTACACGTTATGACCAGAAGTATGTGGACAGCCTCATTTGAATATTTAGACCATGAATTAAAAGAAGGAAAAAAAAATATCTATATATACGTGGTTGGTGGTTGGTGGGGGGGTGTTGCTTCACCTACCAGTGAGACAATGAGGTAAGCTCTAGGAAGTTCACTGTGTATAACAGACAGGTTTAACGGCCAAAACACAGACTGTGGTTTATAATATTACGAGACAGGATTCACAGCAGCGTTTTATTTTCCACCTGGACGACGGCAAGGCACAGTGGCTGTAACTCTGCACAGAGACGCTCGAGGTCAGTCAGAGTAAGAGCTGCTGAAATGATGTCGTATGAAATGCTGCATAAAGTCCTGTTTTTTTTTTCTTCCTTTTTTCATTCGTGTAAACAACCCAGATTAATTAAACAATAAATTAACACAGAAGATGAGGAAACAAAATGCACTTTATTAAATAAATCACAGTAAATGGCATTATGCTCATGATAAAGGTTCTATATGTAAGTATTGGAGACGGCAGATCAATGAGCCTTTATGCCTGTGTGCTCTATCTCTACACAATGCAGGGAGCGAGAAACACAGACATCGCATAAAAAAGGGGTCACGGTCAGAGCTGTTATAGATTATAGATTCCAGTCAAATATTGGTATATTTATATCAATCATGCAGCAATCAATCCACCTCAGCTCAAGAAGTGTGGCTGATGATTATCAGAATTATTTGTGGCTTATTCATCAAGTGTTGTGTACCCATATGAAACCGTTACATACATGATTTCTGCATATTTTAAACTTAACATTTATATTCTGGGGCTGTACTGGAATATCTCTACATGATGAAGGCTCTTCATGCAGCCCCTCAGTTCAGCCACTGTTACACAACCACACACATAAGTTACTATTACCCATTTATACCACTGAGAAAAAGCGCTTTTCGCTAATGTAATGGTAAACTATGGATCAGTGTGTAGCTGTAGTTGTCTATCCATAGAACAGCAGACGACTCCCACAAGGCTGCGTCCACACACGACCGCCGTCTTGTGTCGGTCCGCTCACTCTCCTAAACTAAATCAACTGTTTTCAAACTGCTTGGTTTAAACACCATTATTGTTAACATTAATTGGACTACATACTCACTTAATTACCCTCGGATTTGGGAACATGTTGAGCAGAGACATTGAAATAGCAGAATACAAAAATGAAGGAAAAAAGACAATACATGCCTATTAAGGTTTTGTTTTGTGTCTCATTTCATTTTATATATCAGTGAATTTTTATGTGCTCATTGATTAAATAGTCCATAACTACTGGTGTCTATTTTAAAATGAAGATTTGTAAAGATGTCTGATATCATAGAAATAGGGCTAGGACAGTGCAGCTCTACAGCCGACGCTCTAGGTTTTCTGAGAGGAGGATCAGGTGGGCCTTTTCACTTTGTAGAAGACATATAGTCCACTACACAATCTATGCACACACAAACACAAAACTAGACTTACAGTACCTTGTCACAAACACTGATGAGCAACACATTCGTGCCCCAGAATGAAGCATGAACAATATAATTCAACCTTTTGTGTTGCAGCTCCTTCAGCAGCCACGCCTTCCATTTCCAAGAAACCCACAAGTAACGCGTGCCTGCTTGTACAAAATTATTGGTGTTCCTTTGCTTTGTTGTAAATTATTTTTTTTGTGTAAAATCTTTGAATTGAGGAAATTAGAAAATGGTTTGGAAGAGCGAGATGGGAACATCAATCTCCTGTTTGTTTCGGGAGCAGACCTGGAGAGCCAGGAGATTAGCATTTATAGGTTACATTAACATAAAGTCTGGCAGCAGAGAGTAGAGAGGGGAACTATTTATTATAAATATTAATACGCATTATTCCGATGGCATTATTCAAGTATGACACATAACTACACTCACTGAGCAAGCTACTAACCTGTTACTTGCCAACATAAAGCACTGTTCACGGTAATTTTTCTTACCTTGGTACACAGTTGAAGAAACGCGTCTGATGTGATTCTAATTAACCCTCATGTACAGGGCCTTGCAAAAGAATTCTATTTTTAATGACTCATAACCTGGAATAATATAATAATATAATATAATATATTTAAAAAAAAACAACACTTTCTTTGTGCATAACTTTCCCCCCCCCCAAAGTCAGTACTTTGTTCAACTCAAAGCAGAGATTGGCAATTGGATTGAGGTCTGGGCTTTAACTAGGCCGTTCTAACACATCTAAATTCTTCCCCTTAATCCATATTGTCCCTGTATGTAGCACCATCCATCTTCCCCTCTGCGCACCAGATTCCTAAGCCCTGCTGCTGCCAAACATCCCTACAGCATGATGTTGCCACCGCCATGTTTCACTGGTGGGACGTTGTTCTTGGGCTGATGGGATATGTTGCAGCTAAACATAGCATTTTTTCTTTGTGAGCAAAAAGTAAAACTTTAGTCACATCTTACCAGAGCAGCTTTCGACATATGTTTAAGGAGTCAGCCACATGATTTTTTGGCAAACTCAAAACATGGCCACTCTTCCATAACACCCAGCTCTGTGGAGTGTATGACTTATTGTGGTTCTATGGACGGAAGCTCTAGCATTTGCAATGGATCCTTGCAGCTCCTTCAGGGTTACCTTTGGTCTCTGTTCCCTCTCGAATCAATGTCCTCTGCCCAGTCTGTGAGTTGTGGTGGTCGGCTCTGCCTGGGCAGGTTTGTGGTGGTCTCATGGTGTTTTTATTTGGCAATTATAGATTGATTTCTCCAGCGGATCATCAAAGGTGTAGATTTTTTTTTTTTTAATAACCAAGGCCTGACTTAATGATGTGATGCTTCTTGCTAAGTGGTGTTGCAGCCCATTGGGGCTTAAATATTCTTTTATGTATTTTCTTTTTCTCATTTCAGTTTTATACAGATGCATCACATAAAATATGCAGATAAAAAACATTTAAATTGTATTATTTAAATTGAATACTTTTGCAAGGTGCTGTAAATTAACCCTGGACCCCTTAGCCAACCAGAGCACCTATGCTAAATCTTGCTGCAGGGCTCACGATGAAATCGAAATCCTGAGCTTTTCTAAGTCTGTTTGGATTGAATAGCAACATGCTCATGTACCTGAGGGTTCTCAGTGACGCTTTAGAATTCTACTGGGGTCTATAGGGTTATGTTTCTTCAAAACACACATGGACTAAAAAGCTCTCGATTTACAAGTGTGCCATCAATGGATACTTTTCTCCCACAATGCAGTGCACAGAGGACATGGAGGAGCTGCTCCTGGCTACTCACAGCTGGGCGATTAAAAATAAAAGTTCAAAGAAATAGTGGGTGGAGGTGAAACTGCTCCAGGAACACCTCAGAAAATACAACTATTTTAATTTGCACACCACACATTCACCACACATCAGTTCCTGCTGGTAAAAGAAAAAAAAATGTACTATGTAGATTAACATGTAATTTTGTATATATTTTATATATTTTTATATAACGCGCATATTATTGATTTATTTTTAACTGAGTGCTATTCTGAGTTGCCAAAAATGACAAACTCTGTATAGAAGAAATTACTAAACAGTTGATTAATCAATTCACATATGTGAAAAAGGAGTGGGAAGAAGTGCAAACTTACTAAATTATACCCCATCTCCATC
This sequence comes from Eupleurogrammus muticus, assembly GCA_036785175.1. NCBI lineage: Eukaryota > Metazoa > Chordata > Actinopteri > Scombriformes > Trichiuridae > Eupleurogrammus > Eupleurogrammus muticus. The sequence continues at coordinate 10,859,705 of JAYKQN010000004.1, read as the reverse complement.
AGTAGGTAATAAGTGATTATGAAAAAAATTAATAAAGTTAACACCCACATATTATTTCTATTAAGAATATAAAATAATAATTCAAATTCATTACTTTTATATTTATGACAATTAAAAATATAATGTAATAGCAATTATTTTAAATGAAGAATATAACACTTTTACTTACATGTTTAACAAAACCATAATAAGTAATTTTCTCCCTGTCTCCCCACCTCTTATGTGCATACACAGACACACACACACACACCTACATATTGGATGTGATGTTAAATCAATGTTTATTCATTATCCTTACACACAATTGCAATAATGATTAAAAATATACTCATAATTAAAATAAAATGACTGTCTTTGCCAATAAAGGTGAAAGAAATTACCAATACCTCCCTTTGCTAATGTGAACAAGCTTCATCAACCTGCTCCTTTTTTGTCCTTTTAGGATGATTGCCGGTATAATTTGTGCCAGAGCTGACCAGTTTCATCATTGCAGAGAATTAAGTCAGAACATCACCTGTCGTTGTCAGAGGCTCAGTGGCATGCCATGCATGGGTTTTTAAAAACTGCTGCAAACACACGACCACGTCTTGCAGAAGAAGGAAAGCCAACTCGGAGTGACATTTTCCATGACTCCTCAAACTGAGGGTTCAATTTTGACTGACTGGGGCACACAGACCTTCACACAACATGTCACTCTTACCTGTACCTCTTTGGCTGACACCGCTCAGTGCTGCATGATGTCCATACACAGAGGATGTATTTCATATTTATCTTACAAGACTAATATTTAGCACCATAATGTTACACTGATATGCACCCTGGTAGCTTAGAGGCTTTGGTCACTGCTGTCACAGGCGGCACATTTTGCTCCAGTACCTCCAAATCTACAAGTATTTGCTGAATATATGTAACAGGCTGACTGCACTTTCACCAATTTTCCAAAGCATTCAGCCATATACTAAGATTCACCTATGTTGTATTATGTTTGAACATTGCTTTATCTCTATTTTTAAACTATTTCACAATTCCCGAATTGGATGACAATTTTAATATCAGCACCTTTATTTTGATATTTAGTTTCGTATATAAGATACTAACTATTCGTTAAGGTCAGGCAGCAAAGTTACAGTTCAGCTTCTTACCTGCCTCTCTCTGGTGTTCATGGATGTGAGTCCTCATCTTTGGATAAGCTCACAACAGTGAGCAAAGGCGTGGAACTCCCCTCATTTATAGCCACAACACACACAGTTCTTCCTTCCGGTTTAGTTCCTTCCAAAAGTGGATTTCTCCTGCCGTTTTCCTTTCTCTGTGCCATCATCCAGGTACAGGATTTCTCTATGTGTCATATCTTACCACTTCAGACTTCAGGAATCGTTCTTGATGCACCACAATCCCGCCCTTCTTGGCCACTGTCCTACGTTAAAAACACAGGAAGCTGAACACATTTAACACTATGTGTGTGGCAGCAACAACTCTACCTAACACAAAAGGTGTGTTACTTTGAGAGGTGGCACCTTCTGCAGCTTTGCGTGGATTAATTAAGAGGTGTGGACGTTTGTATCTTTGCTTGAGAACGTAGCCGTTAGAATTAAAAGATTATTTTATTTCTGTTTCACAGTATTGCTCTTGCTAGGCAGAGGAGAGTAAAAACAAAACTTAAACACATTTGTAAAGAATATATGTTACCAACCACTTCGTTCATGTTGTAATTTTTTATAGCATTATAAATAAAATAGGGCGACACGGTGGAGCAGTGGGTAGCACTGTTGCCTCACAGCAAGAAGGTCGCAGGTTCAAGACCGCCTTGGGGCCTGGGTCTGGGACCTTTCTGTGTGGAGTTTGCATGTTCTCCCCGTGTCTGCGTGGGTTTTCACCGGGTACTCCGGTTTCCTCCCACAATACAAAACATGCTCAGGTTAATTGGTAAACTCTAAATTGCCCATAGGTGTGAGTGTGTGTGTGAATGGTGTGTGAATGGTGTGTGTGCCCCACGATTGGCTGGCGACCATCTGGGGTGTATCCCCCTGCCTCTCGCCATAAAATGCGCTGGGATAGGCTCCAGCAGACCCCTGCGACCCCGAAAGGGAATAAGCGGGATAGAAAATGGATGGATAAATAAAATACTTGTCTAGAACACTCTTTAGTATGTCCCGTATTCCTTTAATATTGATTGTATTATCATTTAATGCAGGGGTGTCCAAACTTTTTACAAAGGGGGCCAGATTTGGTGTCTCAAAAATGTAGGCGGGCCAACCTTGGCGGACGTTCTTTACATATAACAGCAATTAATTTAAATACATTTCAGCGAGCCGTTCTGTTTCACATTTGCCTTTTTATTTTAATTTCTTAAGCATATGTTTTGCTTCATTTGAAACATGCATATCAAAATTCAATTGACATTGAAAATTGAAATTAAATATTCACTTAACTTTACTTTTTTTCCACACTTTAATTAACTTTTTTGTAACAGTTGAAGAGAAGTAATTGTACTCTTGGGTGCAAATTACATTTGAAACATAAAAAAAAATGTCACCATGGCAGTTAAATATTTGCAGAATTTTTAAACACAATAAAAGAGAAATTGTCATATCAACAAGTGCAGGGCTAATCTAAAATATGACAGTAACTATAAATCTAAAAGAAACTATGAATCAGCGCTGCTACCTCGTAACTATCCTTTGTAGCGTTCTCGTTTGACTCTCGAGTTTTTGTAAAATATTGCTGCTGTGAGATTAAGCTAGCTTCAAGATGTTTCAGTTTCTCGCTGCGTTCATTCCCTGTGATCTTGTCATATGCGTCAGCATGTTTTGTTTGGTAATGTCGCTTCACATTTAACCCCTTAAAAATAGCCACTGTCTCCTTACAAATGAGGCAGACACAGTTGTTACGTATTTCAGTGAAGAAATAGTCCAATTTCCACCCATCCTTTTTTATCCTTTTAATTGCTGCCATTTTAGAAAATTGGGGGGCCTCACATACTAGTTTGCTGTTCCTATTTGGGCCTCTAGATGGCAGCACTTAGAACAAGCAGGTAACTGTGCTGCTGCCCAATGTATTACGTAATTCTACACGCGGGCCAGGCGTTATTGATTTTATGACGGAGGCTGCGGGCCGGATGAAAATTGAGCACGGGCCGCATTTGGCCCCCGGGCCGGACTTTGGACATGTCTGATTTAATGGTTTATCCTACATAGTATTCTTTCTTCCTTACCCTTATAATATCACATTAACATTTTTTTATAGTTATGTTCTGCTTCAACAGTTCTCAGCTTCATGAAATCTCCATTAAATGTATTCTTCTTTCAGCAAGCATTTCATAATCCCTTTGTAATCCAAGGGCACTCTTTTTTGATAATTGTGTTTTATAGAATTATTTTAACTATTCTGAAGGACACATAATTGCGCTATCAATGTCACTTTCTTTGAAAATCAAGTTGTGTGCCTGTTAGTCATTTTTAAGTGCATTTATGGACTCATCTGACCCACTTTGTTTTTATTTATTTAATTTATTTATTTTTTCCTGCTTACACTTCCTATAGTTAATGTCATAAACCTAAAAAAAAAAAACTGGTGGGTGGTTGTTGATGTGGTTTACTAGTCTGTTTCCTGCTTTTTTTTTTTCAAAAGGTAGTATGAACATGTTTAAAAAAATCTACTTTGTGACTAAAAGTGTTGTTTCTTTATTTACCCTTCTTTATTCAAATATTTGAGATTTGAGTATTTTTATAATAGCAGCTGCTTCAAGAAGCAAGAATTTATGTTGCAGAAGAAGCTCTAAATGTGATTCTCGAATCAGTTTCTACTGTGTAGTTATAAAGGCCATAGGCTATAATAATTTATAGTATCTAAGTTATACTTGAATAATAATTTAATATATGATGTAAATATCAATCATTTCAATAAACATCGAGCCAAATATAAAAAAGAAAGGAAGTTCCAGGACCTTTAGGCCATTAAACATATTGGTGCTCATGAGCGCATCAACTCATATCAAATTTGCCACAACTCAGGTTTCAAAAAAGTTGTCAAAACTGGATTCTGGAAGTAAGATACGTTCAGTAATAAACAGGCAAAGATGACCTGGGAAAGTGAGGAAAAAAGGAAGTGCACCCTGACTAATTAGATTTATCTGACATTCGTTTATTTAGCTCCAGGTGTAATGTAAGATTTGAGTTTGCACTTTGTAATGAAAGGACAGTTTAGGCCTGGATTGAAGTTGCACTATAATGTTCAATATAGTAATAGAAGTCACTTTGTGCTTTAATGTTACATAACACACAATGTTCTGAGTCCACAGTCATCCACTGTCAAGGCCTTTTTGTCTGAAATCATTTATAAATGTAACATTTTCTGTTTTAATTTTTATTTATTTATTATGTTTCCTCAAACAATATGAAGAGGCATATTACTCACTTTGTTTGGTCACACCTGTTGAACTTGATCCCTGAAACACAACCTCAGCCAACACCAACAAGTCAACATGAGTGTGACGTTGAGGTGCCCACATGCTTTTCGGCCATGGACGGCAGCATCCTACACTCCTCTGTCCAGTCACAGATGCACAAACTCTTTTGCACTTGCACGAGCAGGCTCTCTATGTATCGACATCTGCAAGACAAGACGATGGCTGCGTTCCCTAACCAACACTAACCATTTGACAGGCCACCGTCGTCACAAAGCTCCTCTCTCCTGCGGCGTAGTCAGACTCAAAGCCAAAGCTTTGCCGCCATGTTCACACGTATTACACAGTAAAAACTGGATTTGCCGTGTCTATGACAAATCAGCGCCTTCGTGACAAACTTTTTTAGAGAGCGAGGCTTAATCTGATTCTCTTCGAAAAAAAAAAACGTCTGAAAAGTATAAGGCTATTAGCCAGCACATATTTCTTCCGTAAGCCTCTTAGGGTGCAGAAAGACACACCTAGGATGCCGGGCCGCTCCCCCGGAAACTAATCCCGGGCCATAACGTAATCTTGTGTTAGGTGATCAAACGGAGGAGAGGAGAACCTGTGAGGGGGAATTGTAAGAGCCACAAATCCGGAGGAATAAATCTTATTATGACAAGAAACCTCTGACTTTACCCCGGCATCAACCATATTTACTGTTCAGGCGTTAGAGGAACTCTTTAAATTGTCACAGTTTCAACCCAGAACGGCGAGATATAACAGCTCATAAACGGGAGCTGTTATGTGGGTTTGCCGCTCGCTGCTGCTGTCTCTCCTGCTGTCAACAACAGAAGTATGTTTGCCTTTTTTTTTTTTTTTCTTTGCAAAAAGACATCCCACTGAGGCTGAATGCGCACGGAAAATTAGTATTTGATTTGCACCCCGTGAATAAGCCGCTCTGTTGTACTTTTCTCACCCGGTTCTGAACTTTCAAAGGAAAATAGATTATTATACACCAAAACAAGGATCAGCTGGGTGGAATAAAATGTGGTGTGTTGACACAGCAAGTGGGGAGTGTAATGACTGAATGTAATGACTGATAAAGAATGCAATAACAACAACATATGTATATATATATATATATATATATATATATATATATATATATATATAGATAGATAGATATTGAGTTTTCACAAAGAAGAATCCGTCCTGCAGCCAGGTAGGGGGCAGCTATCAATTGTAACTCCTCCCGCTGAGCGCTTGTGCCTCTGACATCACGTCCTGTGAGCCTGTCCAGACATCAGCATGCAGGGCCTTCTGGGACGTCTCGGGACTACAAATATCAGGCGTCGTCTCCAGCAGATCGCATCCCAATTGGGAGCAGCCCAAAGCCATAGTCGCTGTGATATGTGGCTCCGCTTGTCCTAACTCATTGTTGTGATCTGTAAGCCTCCTCCTCCTCCTCCTCCTCCTCCTCGCCCGTGTGATTCATTTGCCTTTATGCTCAGCGAGATGCGATCTGACACCGATCAAGTCAGCATCACTCAAGACGACCAAAAGAGCGAGTGATGTGAGCCACAGTGTGATCAGGCTGGACGCTCTTTTGAACGCGTCTTCAGAAACGCCCACGCTTCATGTTTGTGTTTGTTCTCTGCTGGAACATATTCCAGCTTCGGCCACGCGCGTAGCTGAAGACATCAACCGGTTTCACAAATTAATTGACCACATAGTTTAGGTTGTTTGACCACGTGACTCCAGAACGACACAGAGGAACTTTTTCTTGTGATCCGGTGCCTCTGTCACTATCACAACATCAGTAGCCTTTGCAATCCAAAACTGTTACACCTCAGTTTTAAAAATAATGCTTTAACACTATGATTAGGCATACAAAACAATCATTGATTGTTAAAATTGTGTTCCCATTTTCAAAAATGCTTCTAATAGTTATATATATATTCTTTCCTATTCTGTATATATCATTTACAAAATCCTTCCATTTGGAGTTACTTTAGTCATCATCTTTTAACAAACTTCTCGTAGTTTGACTGAATGCAATGACTATAATTAATAATGTAATAATAATAATAATAATGTAATAATTTGACGGTGGTGTGCTATTTGCTTAGACTGTTGACAGGAGATACTGGAACACCTATGGAGGAGATTTTTATCCTGTCCAACACAAACTCGTTTGTACACATAAAATAAGGATTAAAACAACAAATATGAAGCTTGAAAAAAAAACAAAAAACAGATAAAGACATTTTAACATACAAAACAAAAAAATGCATCGATCAATATATCAAAACTGTGCAAATATTATAATGTCAAAGGCATGGAATTAACCTAAAATGAACAATATTGTCTAAATTGAATATTTTACAAAGGTGGGCATTTATATATGTAGAATAAAAATGTAGCATTCAAAATATCAAAACTGTGCAAGTACTGTAAAGTGACAAGCATACAAGCATGTTATTAGCATAAAATTAACAACATTGTCTAAATTGTGAAATTGACAGATCTAGACATTTTTTTATGCAAAAAAAATATATCTTTCAATATATCAAAACTTTGCAAATACTGTTAAGTCATAGAATTACTGTAAATTAACAATATTGTCTAAATTGCAGATTTTTCAGTTGTGGACATTTAAATGATGGTGTCAAGTGAGCCTGCAGCACTTTGAATCTACAGTTGCCAGACAGAGTTGATAATATTGACACAAACCCTGGCCTAACTCACAAATTTGTTGTTTTTTTATTTTGCTTTTTATTCGTTTTTGCGCCTAAAACTAAGCAGACCCTAAACCAAGGAAGTAGACGACCTGACTTGCTGAGGTCAGGACACTGATCTACTCCTGAAGGTCAGCAAGAGTGGGTCTTTGTGAATTAAGTCTTTGTGAATTAAGAAGGAAAGGAACTACGCCACAAGGACAGTTTCAAGTTCTTTGCTGCGTGCTGAGTCAGTGGTGAGGAAGGAAAGGTAAGGACTGTTAAAGACACTTGTAGAAAATTCCACGCATCCTCTCAAATAATGAGGACTTTACTCACGTACCATTGGGAGCTTCCTGCGGGAAATGTCGCTTCTTGGCACAGAAACAGCACAAAGCGGGACCACAAGGCCCTGCTGAATTCACAAGAGTCAGTGCTTTACCTTGCCTTAAGGACATTTATAATCAGGTGCTGCAGGAATGAGGCAAAGAGAATCATCAGGGACCCAGCATTGACATTGTCTCACCAGACCAGCATTGAGAGGCTCAGGAAGAACTTCCACCCTCAGGCCACTTGGATCCTGAATGAGGTCACTACCTAAACTGTCCCTGTCCAGCCTCCAATGATATCATACCAGCGCTCCCAACTCTCACATGACTCTGGCAATTGACACCTTTTATATGCCTCATGCCACATGTCCCATTTTCTCACTCAATGGAAATCAATTTCACAACTGATGAGGTCAGGGTATGGTGGTGCAGTGGCTAGTGTTGTTGCTTCATAGATCACGGGCTCAAAGCTTTCAGCTGGGAACTTTCTTTGTGGAATATGCATCCCCACGGGTGTGTGGGCTTAGTCCCACAGACCAAAAACATGCTTAAGTTAATTGTAGACTCTAAATTGTCGCTATGTCATAGGTGTGAGTGGATGGTGTGTGTCTCCCCATGGAAGGCTGGCAACGTTTCTAAGTCAAAGTCCTGCTTGTGGTAACCAGAAGTGCATATCAATGAATTAATAGCAGACATATTCTATGCCTATGAGTAATTATAACTATAAAGAAAACTGTAAATAATAATATATACTGTTAAATAAGTAGAGTAATTCAGTTTAATCATGAAAATGTTATGACATTTCAAGTGATAAACAACTATACAGTTTTTACAGAGTATGTAGAGAATTGCAAATGAATATGAACAATGCAATTAGTCATGAACAGTGTATGTGGTTCAGTCTGGAGGGAGAGGGGGCAGGGGTTTGATGAATGTGTGTATGAGGTGTTAGTGAATATGTGAGGGTGTATATATTATATAGGCATGCAATTTTGAGTAGTAGTTTGACATTTGATCTTTTAAAACAATAAATTAATAGGTAAATTATTTATGGTATTTCACGTAGAGTCCTGATGCACTCAGTTTGAACTGCAATCAGGTTCATGTCATCTGTATGAAGCAGATTATGAAAGCAGATATCAGCTAAAGGCTGAATGGAAGTATATTTATTTATCGGGAGTTTAGAGAGCTTATTTTTTTAACCACCAATTTTCTTCCTCCCCAAAAATGTTTCAGAAACATATAAAACAAAACATAAAAAACAATGCATGTCCTTAATATTTATTATTGCTGTTTTTTAATCACAATTAATTTTAATTTACAAAAAAATACAAATTGATAACCACTTATAATGCCCGTTTAATAGGCTGATAAGAAAAAGGTATGTATTTACACGCATGCTGAGGCTCTACATCACTGAAAGGGAAGCGTAACGTGTTCTGATTCAGATGTCTGTGCTGTGGTTGTTCAGGGTCATTGTTATTGTGATCCTCATCAGCACTTTAAATTACATTTTATTGCATCTACTTATTAAGTCAGCAGGGTGACAACAAAACAGCTATATATGCTGGCTGTTTATGTGGAGCCTTGTCAAAGGTTAAAAGCATAATTTTTATTAGCATTTTATTTTCCTGTTTTTCCTTTTTGTCCTCATAACTGAACCGCCAGCTGTATTTTTTCTTTATTCTGTTTCTTAAAACGAGCTATAACTCAGAGATTCTAAGTCCAAGGGCAATGGAATCTGGAAGTAAGAATTCAAATCATAGGCAAAAAAGAGGTAAAAAGATGTTTAGAGGTAAAGTTTTAAAATCAAAGATTCTGGAAGTTGTACATGAGAAATAACAACATCCTTAATAAACCCGGAAAAAAGCTACATGAAGTAGTTTTATGGCACCATGGTCAAATTGGCATCCTTTTGAGAAAAATGAAATTGTAAGGGATAATTTGTTTTTTGAAACTTGGGTCTCATTCCTGCAGTTTTGTCCCATTATTTCTAAAAAAACACAGTGATCCTCATCATCAGCCACTGACCCCTATGACATCTGTGCAAAATGTCAGATGAGTCCTGAACTAAACAGATCAGGTTGGAAATGTGTTCATCATACAGAACTGTTGTATTTAGATGCTTTGGTCATAATTTTGAAACCGTCTCTTTACGTTTTCAGTTTTCTCAGGGTGCCATGAGGCAGACTATATGAGTGCATGCATGTCTCTTGCTAATCCAGCTTTTCCAGCTCTGTGTAATGGGCACCACATGTTATCATAACATGAATAAGAATGAAGTCATTTATACACACACACACACACACACACACACACACAGATAGATAGATAGATAGATAGATAGATAGATAGATAGATAGATAGATAGATAGATAGATAGATAGATATTGTATAGTTATAGTTATTGTTAATAATAATTATTGAATAATTAATATCTTTAACTTTAAATATATCAAATATGATAACAGCACAAATTCTAATTTCTGTAGCACAAATCAGTATAAATGCATCACTATTATTCATTTTTATAAATGTATTAATTAATGAATTATCATTATTTATTTATTTTAATGTTTATGTTCTGATCATGTAGGGCTCATATTCCTGATCTTAATGCACTCTGTCAGTCTCTCCTCCCGGGCGCCTGTCTTTGGGTTCCCCTTCCTCCCCCTTTGCTCTCTGGCTCTCTCCCGGTGCACCTGCTTTTCTTCGCCTATCGACACACCTGCCTGCAATCAAGGCCGTTTCCCCGCTTTCATCCTACCCTCATCAACGGCGTGAGACAGCGTGGTAGAGCCGGTCCTCGCTGGATGCCATCACGGTCTGTTGTGCGCCGTCTAGCTTTGGTTCCAAATTATTTTTCCTGTTTCACCTTTGATAGAGTTACCTGCCTGCCAGCTCAGCTTGATGGCTGTTTGTTTGCCTGATTGCTTGCCTTACACCTGTTCTCGCTGTCTTCAGGATTACAGGCATGCTTGACTGCCTTGCGTGCCTCCAAAGCCTCCGCTCTGTCTCCCGTCCCTCCCAACCCGTCAACCCCGTTTCCTCTCACCACGGATTCTGCTCTAGATTCTGATTCCTTTGCCCCAGTTTGCCCTAGCCGCAGCTCTCAAAGCACTAGCCCCGGCCCCAGGTTCCTAGCTACCAGTCCACACCTCTCCGTTACCGTTGCTCTCATCTTACAATGAATATCTTGTTCCTATATCGCTGTCTCCTCTGTCTGAGTCTGCATTTGGGTTTTACCTAATTCGTGACACACCGTCACTATCAATAAAGGCTCAAAATAATAAAACAAGACACTTCATCTAAAGTATAGACAGAGGTGCTACATCACACAGCAGAGGCCAAATATTTAACACTGTAATTGTTGGTGCTGTCATCTAAATTGATAAGTAGACGAGATGTGTCAGGATCGGCTTAGCAAGTGGCAGTGATTGACAACGTGATCACATACAGTACTCAATGAGTCTTTGCCATGATTAGTTTATCAGTCAATTTCACAAAAAAAGTTCAGTGAAGAAAAGAAACTTAAAGTTAGTGCTTGGCAGGTGGGGTTGTTTCCTGCATCTTGGAGAAGTTGCAACAGTTGTCTGTGAATACACTTCACATAATCCCAGACCATAATGTTAAGATAAACATTCTGTGGGGGTCAATTTTTCATTTCTAGAATTTTGGAGCAATCATTTTCAGCGCAACGTGACCTTTTCTTGAGGTGCAGGGATACGCCCCAGACAGGTTGCTATGGGGTGCACACATCTATAAGCAATTTATAATCGCCAAATAACCCATGCAGAACTTGTAAACTCCACACAGAAATGCCCAAGGACTTGAACATGTGACTTTTTTGCCATGAGGCAACAGCACTATCCCCTGTTCCACCATGCCACCCTAATAAAAACAACATTTGCACAAATCTTAACTAAGAGAATCAAGAGAACCATAAAGAGAACCATGTTTGTTACTCTTGTGTGTGTCGAAACGTTACACTGTCTGGGATCCTAACCATGAGAATGTTTTTTTTTCTTTACTCTGCAGCTACCCTAAGCTTTACAAATTGCTGCTTAGCTGTTTAGCTGCAACTTTACTTTTTTCAGTTCACTCTAATCGCTCTTATAGAGTTATCTTTAGCGGAAACAGCTCTAAAAAAGCCATCGTTCACTACTCAGCTGGTGAACATAGTGGCAACAAAAGAGTGTGATACGTCTCTTAGAAGTTGGTAGAGAACAGAAAATGTGCTAACTGGGATTGAATATTGGACATACATTCACCAGGCACACAGTAATAAGTGAGTAATGTCATTACGTTTCTAATTATTAGTATTTAAAAAGGTTTATTTCAATTTTCAATAACACTGATAAGTCAATATGTTGTGTCCCTGAAGCCAAAGGCTAGGGTCTTCCATGGTTTAATATATAAAGATATTTTACCTGAAGGTGTGCAGCTTCTATTTAATAAAACACACTGAGCATAATAGACCACTGTTCAGTGGTGCAGCGCTATGATTACGGCTGAGTGAAGAATTTGTTGCTGGTCCTTTAGTCGGTATAAAAGAATTGTGTGTTGTTAATCCAATGCACGGCTTTTCCCACCTGGCAAAAAGAAAAGAAAAAGTTAAATTATAAAAAGGCACAAAAGATAACTGCTTTTCCCCAAATACCAGTATGTAAGATATGTTCATTCATGTATACATTTTATTTATTTGACTTATCCTTAACTATCAAACTCACTCACACACTATGCACACACACACACACACACACATACATCTTCCATCCATCCATCCATCCATTGTCTTCCGCTTATCCGGGGCCGGGTCGCGGGGGCAGCAGTCTAAGCAGGGACTCCCAGACTTCCCTCACCCCGGACACGTCCTCCAGCTCCTCCGGTGGGACCCCAAGGCGTTCCCAGGCCAGCCGAGAGACATAGTCCCTCCAGCGTGTCCTGGGTCTTCCCCGGGGCCTCCTCCCGGTGGGACATGCCCAGAACACCTTCCTAGGGAGGCGTCCAGGAGGCATCCTGAGCAGATGCCCGAGCCACCTCAGCTGGTTCCTCTCAATGTGTAGGAGCAGCGGCTCTACTCCGAGCTCCTCCCGTGTGACCGAGCTCCTCACCCTATCCCTAAGGGTGCGCCCGGCCACTCTGCGGAGGAAGCCCATTTCAGCCACTTGTATACGCGATTAAGTTGTTATTTCTATATTCTTTTAAACATTGTGACATTTTAATATTATTTAGGCTTTCAAATAAGCCCTGTGGGTGTTTCCCTCCCCATGCACTGTTTATTTATCATTTATTTATTTTGTCATCTTTGTGCAAACAAATAAAACTCGACAGATAATTTGCACGAACACAAAGCAAAAGCCAGAGATTTGTAACACTTCTTAAGTACTGTACATCCGTGTTGCAGTAATCCCTCTCTGTTATAGCACAGTGAATAAAGTGAATACACACAGTTCTGTTGTTGACCTTGCAGTGTTCAAACAGATGATGAATGGGGCGAGCGATGCCCGACAATGGTTTGTTCAGTCTTTTGTGCAGGCTGTTTTCTTTTTTTTAGATTCCAGGAGGCAAAGAGGAGCTTAGCGTGAATACCAAACAAGCCTCACCAGTATCTGCTTTCCAGTAACAAATGAAAACAAAGAGTGTTTCGAGCAGCCCCTGTGGCCTCTTTTGTGGTGTCCGGATATTTATTGGTTACATGCGCTGTCAAGCATTATTAAAACCTCACTGGAATGAAACTGACTCGGCTATCTAGGTTTAATGTGTTGAAAAATCCAAATGGTTGTCATGCATGCCCCTTTGTGGTCGGTGCAACCTAACGGCTCCTGCGCTCTGTTGGATGCACAGCATCCCAAAAAAGCCAGGCCCGTAATCTAATTAGGAACACTTGACTGGTAGAGCTAATTAGGGCCGAGGACATTGTCTTCCATCTATGGATCAAGTCTCATGGACCAGTGAGCTAACAGCCCAAGCAGCGGACCCGACATCTGGACGCAACGTGGGCCGTTCCACAGTCCCCCATCTATGGGAATGCTAATTACCTTGTTTCATCCGTCCAAGCATCGACCCTGACCTGAGTCGTGTCTTTACATCTTTTATGAATACCGGGCCCTGGACCTCAGAGGGCGCCTTTTCTGTTGCTTCTCAAAAAGTGAAAGGCCTCAATTTTCACACGATAAAAAAGCATGTAATGAGCTCAATTGTTCTCGCTGAAGTGGCCTATTGGTCTTAGAGGTTTCTCGGGAGCCATGCACTCCTCTGTTTATACTTTTCAGTGTCATTCGGCATTGAAAGAGCTCATCAAGAAAGCAGGCCTGACCTTTGTACCTCGCACAAAGCTAATTGGAGTCTGACAGAAGGAGGAGGCATTCAGATTCAGAGAGAAGGGATTCTTTTGGACTTTATTCCTATCCCACTTTTGCCTTGCAGAGCTGTATTGATCAAGTCATGAAAAAGGCAGCAGCAGCAGATGGTGGAACAGCAGTAGTTGCAAGCATTTTTTGATTTAATGACTACCTTTGCAAGATGTGAAGTGTATCACATATATCTATGCTGTCACCCAGAGACCGACTGTCCAACACACACTGTTGCACTTAAACAACCTAAACCGTCTCTCTGAAAACAACTGGGAAAACTGAACCTGCTGAGTGACTTGGACAGTCTGGAGCGAATGAAGTACAGCAATGGTAATTCACTTTTGAATCGATAATTAATTCTAAGTTGATTTAGTCATCACAATTTTAGTAATTTAAACAGCGTTGGTTAACAACTCAATTTGGGTAATAATATAACCCAATGCTGGTTAAATAGAGGACAGAAAACATATTCGGTTCATTTAACCTATCAAATTGAGTTGGTTTATTTAAAACTGTGAGTTGGGTTGTTTTTTCAGTGAGTTTTCATGTGAAATAAAAAGAAATGCTTTTGCTGTTTTTGTTTTAACATAGCAGAGTACAAAACGTGCCTCAGGCACCAGGTCTGCTGTCATTTTGGTCATTTAACATTAACTTTAGCTCCTTAGGAAAAAGATCCTCTAAATCCTTTGTTTGTGCATATACAGAAGACGAGCTGGGTACTTTTAGCCTCATGGCACTGTTCTAATAATCAGATTGGGTGAGTGAGAATGACCCTGGGCAGCCCCAAAGTAACCCAATGCAACATCATAGAAATAATGACTCAACAGGCATAACCATAATGGAATGAACAACGAAATAAACCCTTTTGGGTTGGAAAAGTAGCCCAGCACTATTTTGAAGTGAAAAAAATCTAATTCAAAGTGTCAAAACAGTGTCAGTGGACGCACAACTCTACAGCTGAGTTACAAATGCACATTTACATGTGGAGAGGCAGAGTTTAAAAGAGAAGCAGTGAAACAAAGAGGGAGACCCTCTCTCGCTCCTTTTCTTCAGATTTTCCATCTCTCTCTGGAGCACCGGCATCTACAATCCAGCCTTAAGAGCAGTGTGGTCCAGTCAAGCAGCATAAGAGGATTGGAGCTCGGATATCACTTGATTAGGCTGCAGTGAATGGAGCCGTGTGCTCGGTCCCAACAGGATTTCCAACTTGACAAGAGGACATACAAGCTTTAACCTGACGCCGTGAAACATCCCGCTATACGCCGCTTCTCTTTTCAAGAGCATGTGTTCAACATGAGGAATAAGAACACCCAGACGGTTTTAAACCCGATCACACAGCCTGCACATTAAAGCGGGGAGTGCTCAGTTGTACCCTTGGAGCGGGCCATGAAGCGTACGCTAACCTAATTACCGCACGATAGAGACAAGTTAGGGAGTGCTCTAATTAACGTAAGCTTAGGAACACAATGGCTGTTGTTTTCTCAAGTGCACAGGGTATCGCTATGAAATGTAGGTGCAAACATTGTAGTAGCAATCATGGATAATTTGCACTTACAAACACACCTCTCAGCACAATAAATGTGTTTAAATGCAGAAAATTGACCTTCATTGTGTTGGTATATTGTAATTTATTGGCCATGTCACTGATGAAAGACAGTCACACTGGTGGCCCCATTGCAGTGTTCTGAAAGGCTGGTGATGTTTTGACAGCTCATCTTGCTAAAGAGTAAACGTGTCAGTTATGACGAGGTAAAAATGAATAGAGGTGAAGCTAAAATGGAATCACAGTGTAAATAGAAGCATAACCTCCATCAGGTTATAGGGATGGTTCAGTACTTTGGATATCTGACTCCATTAGCCATTTCTTTCATTCCTGGCACAGATCATTTCAGCCTTGTAGTGATTTCTTTACACCCAGATTTTCATTATAATGGAGGTTCTCAGGGCAGATTTACAAGAGTGTTACTGTGGTCTTCAAAATAGATCCGGAAATAATCTTGGTCCAGTTTCAATATTTGCTTGTCAAGCCACCTCTAAATCTGAGGACAAAATATTGACAGGAAGATTAAGATTTAACCATGAGGTTCCCATTGAACTTCCCATTTAGGGAAGAGCTACTAATATCCTGCCCTGTGCAATTCCATTATATTGAAAATCCAGTCAGAGGGAAATTGCTAAAAAGCTCAATATCGGGGGGTTCAGCGAAATTATTTTCTCTCTGCTTCAGATACATGCCAGAATTGTGGGAAAAGGGGCTAGATGTCTAAATTACTGAACTATGTCTTTTAAAGGTTCCTTCATACGGTGTTCTTCTCCACATGCACATGCAGAGCTACATATATTAGGCGCTAACTGCTTATGAAAATAGTGATTTTAGTTCATACCTTAAACCTGAACTAAACAAATGAATTAAAAAAAAATAAAATTAGTATGTGTCAACCTCTCAACTCTAATGGACCTATCTAATATAGCATCTTTCATATTATTAGTTTAAGTGTAAAATACAAATGTGAATGAAAAATGGCTGCATTTATTGACTGTTGAATTTACCTTACACTTAACCCTTGTCTCTTTTTTGGGGCTGCAACAACATGTGATAATATCAGTGTTGTCAAACTGACTAAGCAGAGAAATTAGGTTAAAAAAAGAAATGAAGATAGAAGCTAAATCCAGGGACTACAGTGTAAATGGGAAACAGGTTGAAAAGATAAACATATTAAACATACACACCTATCTTCCTGTACATCATGGTGCAGTGGCTCACTGGCTGATTTTAGCTCCATTGCATGCCTCTCTACTTGTATTACACCATATGTTTTTTGTCAGTCAGGGCTATGGACAATACGCTTGCCCATGGATTACCCTTCAGTCAGGCAGAAAAAAAGGGTTTTACAGGGAGACAAAAGGAGTGTAGAGGTTACAAATGGAGATAATACACACATAGAAACAAATGGTATAGTACGTCACACTGGACATTTACAATTTTGCATCAACGCTGGCATTTTCTTTTAACATCACACATAGAGTGGCTTTACACTGGGATTTTTGTTTTAGCCTACATAGCACATACTGTGACAGAAGGCATGATAATAGTGGGCTGGCCCATTAAGGTGGAATAAGAAGGGCTATTGAAATGAAGGAGAAAAAAGCAAGCAAGCAAGAGAAAGAGAGAGCTAAGACAAGATGGAGAAGTAGAGGTTTGAGCCCCCATATGCAGGAACCTACAGTATGGCTGCTCTTTAATGGCTGTTCCTTTCTTTTGCAGGGAGCAAATGCATAATATCTGAGCGGCCATGTCAACGTTTAAGGTCACTTTGTGTATGTGTTCAGGAGTACCAGGTTAAAAGAGAGGTTCATTAGTCTGCATGCAGGATGTGTGACAGCCCCCTGAAAGGACCCTGAAAGGACTCTGAAATGACCTTGCACAGTGAATACAGTTTGCCTAAATCAATACATATACATCAACAGAAGTTTCAGAAAAAAAGATGTCCTCAGCCATGTGTAGTGCTAATACGATGCCATGTCCAGCTAGTTTTTTTACCCAAAGAAACCAGGACCCTGTGAGTCTGAGTTCCACCATAATCACTTGTTACAGTTTACGTTTGGTTGTTTTTGAGGCTATGTTTTTATGAGCAGATTTTTATGAACATGCTCAGCTTGTGATCTGATCTGTTATTTCAGTCAGGTCTCTGCTTTTTATGTTTCCTGGTCTATGGGAAGCTGTTACAGATATTGTCATGAAAATCAGCATTTGATTGTGGAAAAAACACTTAAGACACATTAAGATTGATTTTACCAAGGATGGACTAGGAAAAGTGCTTACAATTTGCATTATTATTGAGTATCACTGTCCTAAGCAAAGTATGCATGTTAGGTTACTTTAAATGGTAAGTTTAGATCTCACTTTCTAAATAAATCAAGAGTCATTTTGCATAATGATCTACAGAAATTGTGTAGAGTAGGACAGTAGGACATACATTATGTGGACTCTTAACCTTCGCGTCAAGTACATAATATATTGCATATATGTACGTAAATAAATAAATAAATACATTTTAATACAAACACCAGTTAAAACAACACTCTGTTGTTTTTCTGTCTGAAACAAAACTTTGTTTCCAATGCTTCTTCAGTCAATAGCTCAAACTCTGCAATTAACATCTGCAGGTGTAACTGTTCACAGGTGCTGTTGAAGATGCATTTGAAGAATCACTTCATTGACTTGATTTGATGCTAATTTAACATTGCCTGCTATGGAGCAGGATCATTTGACCCATTTTAGATTTTGAGTTGATCAACAACTTTGGGAATGTAATTATGCCTCTCTATTATACCTGGAAGAAACAAAACAAAGATATATAAAGCTGAGGGGAACTGGAGAGGTGTATTGAACATTTGTGGTGAAACAAGTGTTACATTTGTCTCTTTAACATTCAGCAAAGACCATTCTCCTTTATCATAACAATAACTTTCCTAAAGTATACACCATAACTGTAGTGGTTATTTTATCTGTTATTTTTCCACATTTTGCAATTTTCTTTTTTATCTTTGTATTTATGCTACACAGCGATTGAATAAAGTAATAGATAAGATACAATAAAGATAGAAACAAAAGGCATTACTTGTGTGCTGTGAGGGACCGAACGAAAAAGTCAAGATGCCAATGATCATATTGCATTGCCCAGAAAGGCAGCTATTGGTAGTTTTATTCAATGGAAGGGTAACCTGGAGAATATTTAAGCACGTTTGTCCACTGGAAAGGCACCATAGAAGACCCTGGAAAGGCATCCTAGGGCTGTTTTCTACAATAGAAGGCCACCCTACACTGACAAAGAACCAACTTAATTGAATTGTTTCGATTGGTAACATCTAAATGAATTAAGTTCATTGATATTAAATTACTCAAAAGAGATAGTCCAACGACACCCTAGGGCTGTTTTATGCAATGCAAGGGCACCCTAGAGGACATTTTATCATGTTTTGTCCACTGGAAAGGCACCCTAGTGGTGTTTTGTCCAACGGAAGGGCACCATAGACGACATTCTACCTCTTTTTTACCCACTGGAAAGGTGCCCTGGCGTTCTTTATCAGTTGTCTTGCTAATCTACCCCTCCCCTGAGTTCTTCCGGCAGCTTGATACACATTGACCTCCTTCAGTTGAAACTATCCTCTGGGGGATAATTTTGCCAAAGCTCATCAAGACATGCCTTGCACACCCTGGTTTATATCAGCAAATTCATCCCCTCTCACTCGACCCCATTCATTTTCTGTTCAACCCTCAACCACTTGACCATAATACTCATCCAACCATCAAACCAAATAAACTATTTGTAGCTATAGTATGAAAGATGTGCTCCTGTTAGTGGCCCACACTATGCTGTTATTACTGGTAATAAATTTAAGGCTAAATCCACTCATTTTACAGATGCACATAGCTCTGTCTATAAGACTGCAATAAGTTAATTGGTTAATTCGTCATCTTTCATGATTCTTTTTTAATTGATGCAACATGTAATACACTTTATCGATGACTCTAGGCTCTTAAAGATGACTTATGTTAGAAGTCTCCTGATTATTGCTGAAAAACATCCATAGCATGAAAATGAACCTTTTAATATTACAGATCCAAAGACCCATTTATTAGGAGAACGCCGTCACTTTACATTTCACTCCTTACGTCGGAGCATCGGAGATCTGCAGCATGGCCACAGAGCAGGCATAGTTGTGTGACAGGTGCTGCATATGGCATGCACCGGGTGCACACACACACACACACCCACACACACACACACACACACATATACACACACACACACACACACACACACACACACACTGACATATACCTTTGAAGACACCTACCTCCACATACCAGGCCTGAACTGCCAAGACCTTTTCAGATCACCCACCCCACCTACCCATTATCCTTTCCTTGCTACCACACTCACACTTACACTCACTCTCTCACACACAAACACACACACATACAAAAATACACACACACACACACACACACACACACACACACACACACACACACACACACACACACCGATCAAAGGTGTGCGGGTGATAGGTACAGTCTGTCTGTCAGGTCAGCCACAAAGGGCTCTGACATCTCCCAGCTGTGTTCACCAAGCTTTGTGATCCTCCTGTCCTCCTGCCATCCGTCCGTCCCCTCCCTCCCTCCTCTTTTTACCTGTGGATAGATAGAGGCATCACATCCCATCATGTCTAACCAGCCACATACTGCTGCTGCTGCTGCTGTCCCCCATCTCCCCGCATTTCCTCTCTGTTTTAGGATCAGTCTGACAGTATTGTGTTGATATTTCAGGCCACCTTAGATACAACGGGCACAGCGTGATGTTCTGTATGGTGTTTTGTGGCAAGGTATCCACACTGGATGCCGATTGCACTAAGTACAGCTGATGCTCAAGCAACTATACTTTAGAAAGTCAAAGAATCAAAAAGTCATGTAGCCGGCTACATGAACTATGTAACTAAATACAGAGGTAGAGCAGCTCTCAATTTAACTGACCTTTTCATTCCTTTGTTAAGGATTAGCATCAGTAAATTCAATTAGAAATCAGCAGGGGAAAAGAAAAAAGGCCTCTTATTCCCTGAGAGGGGTTAACCCTAGTTACCGGATAGATAGATAGATAGATAGATAGATAGATAGATAGATAGATAGATAGATAGATAGATAGATAGATAGATAGATAGATAGATAGATAGATAGATAGATAGATAGATAGATAGATAGATAGATAGATAGATAGATAGATAGATAGATAGATAGATAGATAGATAGATCTTAGATAGATATTTCTATATAGATCTAGAAAAATCTTTAAAAGATGATTTCCAGGAAAGTTTTTGGCTTGAACATGAAAAAAATGACAGCACAAAGCACAGCTTGTCAATAGTGTATATCCCAAAAAATATTATACAAACCTCAAAATACTTATCCCCCTCCTTTTCTACTGCTCATTTTTCTCCATCTCTCACCTTTATCCTTTGGCTCTTTGGTTTTCTCGAGTCGTCCTGTCTTCCGGTTCTTTCCCCACCTCAGTATGTTTATATAGCGATAAAACAATTACCACTATCAAGGTGCTGAATGCAGTGATTAACAGGGTTGCACAGGCTCATCTCCGCTATCACTCCCGTTCTCACCTGTGCTAAATCACGTGTTCAGGCGTTCACACCTGTTTCCACAAATAGATGAGGAAAAAAAATAACACATCAGGGGATATTTGAAGGTAAAGAGTTACGTACACAGTATTTGTATTATTGAGATTTAGAATATGGTAAACGTTGCTTATTGATTGATTACACTATTTTTTATATGTACGTACCAGTTAAAGAGATAGTCAGCAATGTTTTTCACTGCTAATAAATATTAACGCTGATAATTATTAATGCTAAATAATTATTAACACTGATATAACTAATAATCACTCAAATTTGTACAGTATGAGCAGGTGGGCCATACTGGGAACCTCTGAAAATGCAGAAGGAGATACTTGTATTACTTTTTATTCATCTTCTTCTGCTGGGCCGGGTCGGGTCGCGGAGTCAGCAGCTTCAGCAGCTTTGGCAGGAAGGCCCAGACTTCCCGCTGCCCGCTCACTTAATTTAGCTCTTCAAGGGGAACCCCAACACATTCCCAGGCTAACCAGGAGACAGAGTCTCTACTGTGTGTCCTACGTCTGCCTTGGAGTCACCTCCCGGAGGGACGCGCCCAAACACATCACCAGGCAGGCGTCCAGAGAGGCATCTTTCTGTACCTCCCACCTGTCAATCTTTATACTTGTATCGCTCACTTCATTGATTAAATTACACCTTAGATTAGCTTCTAATGTCGATGTCAATTGTTTGATCTTCTATTTGCTGACCATCCAAGATTGCCCTCATCCTATGATGTCATAATATGCAAATTAGATGGTTAAATTGAAATTATGAAGTCAAAATAACGTTTTGGAAAAAAAAAATCCTCTAGTGGCTAAAGGGATAATCCTAACTTCAAAAAAAGGATGAAATTTAATTTGTGTGAATATTATGTTAATCCAGTTATAACTGTGTTATAACTATGTTTACAATACCAATGACATGTCTATCAGTAAAAGAAAATTGGAGCATTTTCATATACACAAAGCATCAAACATAGTAGCGTTCAGAAGTAACATGCAGCAATTCATTTGGAAACCCAGTAGCATTTTGTATCTGATCATACGACGTGTCCTCAGACAATAGGGTTACGCCTTCACACATACATGTAACATCTATCGTCAATAAACTTATACCTCTCTTATATTTATTCGACCCGGTGAGGTCAAAGTTCACACAGTTCACAAGGTTGGAAGGCTCCTTGGTTCTCTGTGCTGTTTGGGAGGGAAAAAAGGCTGTACGACGTCACAAA
>JAYKQN010000004.1:10405000-10835000 GCA_036785175.1 Eupleurogrammus muticus | reverse complement strand
ATATTTCCCCGAGTCCAGGAGCTACGCACCGCCTGTCGACATAAATATGCAAATCATCTAATGAGAGCATCATAAAGTAACATGGCAAGGTGTGGAGCAGGCAAAATGGAAATGAGGAGTTTGGGTGTCATCAATAACACCTTGTCATGTCTCTGTCTGAGAAAACAAGGCTGCGGCTGGTATTACACACACAAGCGCACACACACACACACACACACAAACACCCTTCCATGAGGTTAAGTTGACAGGTTAACACATACAGATAACATACAAATATGTGAATTCCTCATAAATACATACATAATTGTAGGTTTCACAATGACTCAGCCAAAAGGATGTAAATCATTCCTGTGGGATGTACTATATTTCCTTTTGTTGCATTTAACTGAGCTTTCTGTATTCATCTTTTGACATTAATAGCCAAACATAAAGTGAGTGTATGACAACAAACGATTGTCTCAACTTAAAGAGAAGAAAGTGTCCCAAACTTGGTTTAATATATGAAAAACACATGATATCAATGCTTTTTATATTGTAGGTGGATTAAATATTTATCATTCTTTTTCAGTTACAGTTTCCATTTAGTATTTTCTGATGAAAATCGCACAAACCCATTATTTTTTTCTAAAAATTTATGGTACAAATAGACTTCGAATTTTTATTTTGTTTTTCATTAAGCATAATATTGTACATTGTGTCAATTATCATCATCAAACTTTTAAATAGCCACTTGTCTTTTAAAGGGGGTGTGTGTTTTGCCTCGCATACGTTTTTTCAATCGCAGAGGTCTTTGTTCTTTTTTTATTGCACCTGCTTTAAATTTACATAAAATTTACCTTTTTGACTGTTCACAGCCAATCATTTTTTCCCAAAATCAAAAGCAGGCACATCCACAGAATATGACATATTGTTTCATAGGATTTATGTATCAGACTTTGTATTCAGACCTTTCATAAAGACTTTTTATAAATACTTTTTTGAATACCTATATTATTTTAGGTATTAGAAAGAATAATGCATTCAACTAAGCAAATAAATAATACTATTAATCTTTACTTTCACAATATTAAGTACCATAATGATGGAAAAAAGAAAAAAAAAGAATATCACCTTATGCTGAAGTGATGATAAAACTTCTGTAAAAAGAAACAACTATATTACAACGAGGTATTTGCAGTCAAAAAATGCTACACTTTCTCTGTCTCATGCTCACTATCATCAATCACACCTCCCCCATGGTCCAACCCGCCCACATCATTTACCTTGTCCCACATATATCGTCCACGCTACATATTAAAGGGCTGCATAGACCAATAACCAAATCAAGAAGGCAGAGACATGATAAACTGAAATGTCAGTGTAAGTTTATATTTAATAGTCCTACAGTAGTATGTAGGATGCAATGAGCTGTAATTCTCATGTCACTTTCCTGATAACCTCCTCTGCAAAACTTAAAAAATGTATATCCTATGCAATTCAAGTTAACGCTGCACAAGTGCTGCTTTGATCTTGTTCTGCAATTGTCTGACTGTTGTTACTGCTGTCACTACTGAATTGCATTGTGGGATATTTATGACTGTGTTGTATCCAGCAATATTCCTCATAAAGTACAATCCACCTCATGCCTTATTGGGTTCATACTATGGTTTTGGATATGAACCATGTTAGCATACTGTTTTGTCAACTCCTACATGACCACCCATCTTCACCGATCCGAGACTTCACATTAAAAGTCGTTCCACATGCTACAATAGTCATATATAGAAAGTTGGCATGGGGCTCTTTTCCTCACCCTAAAACAGATCCATTACTCAGGTAAAATTATAGATATTATGGATTAAAACCTAATAGTAATAGAAAGTAGTAGAACTTTCGCTCAAGTGCAATTGTAAAGGTACTGGTTGTAAAAAAAAAAATGGAAGTAAAAAATAATGCAAAGGGAACATGCCATTAAGGAAAATAACAATACATTTATAATACTAATAATATTTTGGATTTTTTTTCTTTGTTGGAAGGATCTTATATTGTTAT
This sequence comes from Eupleurogrammus muticus, assembly GCA_036785175.1. Classification (NCBI taxonomy): domain Eukaryota; kingdom Metazoa; phylum Chordata; class Actinopteri; order Scombriformes; family Trichiuridae; genus Eupleurogrammus; species Eupleurogrammus muticus. The sequence continues at coordinate 10,832,969 of JAYKQN010000004.1, read as the reverse complement.
TTCAAGATCACAATCAGGAAAGAAATAAGCAGAACTAACTGCCAATGGAATAATATACTATTACTAATACTAATACAAAATAATATTCAATACTGGATTAATTATACCAAGAACAAGATATTTCCACCTGATCAGATTTGTGTTTTTGTAGCCTGATTTTTACAGATTTCTTTATAGTTTTCTTTCTGAAAGAGGTAAGTAGGTAAGAAGTTGTCAAGTATAGTCAATGTTATGTCTGTTGTCCAAATTCACGAATCACAGACTTGACTGATGGGCTTCAGTTTGTACAACAGCAACACATCACAGTATAAACAGTATAAATCACAGTATAAAGTATAAAGTAGTAGTGCACCTCTGATTACAACATGTGAATTGTCTCTTTAATGATATAATTTCTGATTTACATATCAGTCCAGAAATGAATAAGTACAGAAATACAAACATAATGCTTTCATCTCACAGTGGCACCAAATGTACTCTAAACAGACCCGATCTTTAAAACGCCACAACCTCAGTGACCCAGTTATGACCGTAATCCCATAAGCCCTCTGTGCTTCCTCATCTCCATGCCGCCATGATTCCATAGACAAACACTGAGCATGAACTCTTTGAATTTGCTAAGTGCCTACTTGATGATATGTCAAGGGTGAATTATTATTCAACATTGAAGCTACATAGTAGATTATGATGGGAGTTAGAGCTAATGAATTTACTTTGACTGAGATTTGTGTGTACAACTATTGAACAGGTCAAGGTAGTGGGAGGGTGAACATTCTGAATGAAGGTGACTTCTTTTAAACAATTTTCATACCCAATATTAATAGAACAATGTGTGAGAAAATGTATTTTTCCCAGTATACCATGTTGCCATCAATGCATATATAGAACACTATGGTGGTAGATCTGATGGTGGGAAATAAGACCTGCTGGGAATGTATGTTTTTCATGACACAGATTATGGTGTCACTTGTTATTTCATCTTTATGAACTGCTCAAATACACATAGGGACTACTCTTTAGACTCTATTCTTTAGAAAGTGTAACGTCGTGAAACATAAATATGATTCCCTTATAAATGACATAAATGCATATGAGATTTAAACCATTAGAGTATGGATTACGCCATTTGAACCATTACATGGCACTTCAATGTGGCCTAAAACTTTTGTCTTTTAATGTATGTAGCAATAGGAGTCGTCTAATCTGACCCACATGCATATGATATACAAGTCAAATGGAATATTTAAACCATTAGTTTGAATGTGCCACATTTATCTGTGTTTTTAAAGTAAAAATGTTATTACATTCCACTTACAGTATAATAACTTGGATTTAAATTTTTTTCTCTTTTTGCACTATTGTTTTCTCAAGTGTTACTGTGGATAGTTCATCAAGACTACGGTGAATTAAAGTAAAAAAAAAAATATCTTTTACAAAATGAAAAGTAAAACCTACAGTATGACAAAATAAATCCATCTTCCAACATCTCATTTGGGATTCAAGAGCAAGTGATGCAGAAAAGAAGGTGTTTTTTTTTTTTTTTCTCTACAGCACCTTACAGCAAAAGTAAGAAAATACACTAAGTGGAAGTTTCTTCCTCTCACTGAATGGCAATATGATAAGACAGCCAGAATGGTAAAAAGAAGCATCTTAAACATTAAATTAATTTTTTCCCCCTCTCCCAGGATGACAGCTGCTGTCGTTCTCAGTTTGAGTGGAGGATTTTGGAAGCTCACATCGCAACCTGGATATTATTTTCTAAATTAACATTGTTAATTTTTCGTTTTTTTATTTTATAGGACTTTACCATGACTCGCAAAAGAAGCTTCATACTAATGTAATATTTGCTTCCTATATATATAAAGAACCAGTGATCTTTGAGGAAACTGAGACAATTAAAAAAAAAATGCACCAATAAAACAATGAGCAAGATTATTTTCAACACTTATCCTTATTGTTTTGATAGTGCCAGAAAATGGCAAAATCAAATTAACAATCAACATAAAAAATTAGCATTAGTACAGAAGAAGGTGTCCTTTAATGTCATATTTGGACCCAGGTCAGGTTGGTAAATATTCTCCTTTAAAAGCATCAGAATTTTACATTGATCACATATAAAGCAATAGAGATGTGCAGATGGCATATTATTTCCCAATTTTCTGAGGTTCGGAGGCTTTCAAAATTACAGTGTCAGAGTGTTGATTGCACATCAAAACCCCAAATTCACACAAATGAAAAAGCAACGTCCTCCAGCTATCAGGCTCGCTGAGATCGCTGCAGATGTTGCCTGGTCCTATGATTCGAAAACATGAAAACTACAAGAGCAATACATGAAAAATCATATTAAAAACAAAGAAAGAGCAAGGTTAATGCCTTGTGATCAGCTTACCAATCAGGCCCCCTTTAATATCCCAGTAAAAATTCAATTTTCATTTAAGGGACAGGCAGGAGAGAGATGCAGGGATGGAAAATAAAGTAAAGTTAATGTGTGGTGGACTCAGAAAGGTCAGAGGTCAAACTTGTTTCATCTCCTGAAGCAATTTTTGGATTTGTGACCAGCCTGGCTGTCGCATGACAGCAAGCGTATAAAACCCACTGCTGGTGTGTGTGTGTGTGTGTGTGTGTGATAGCGACTAGTTTTCATATCCACACAGGCGTTCAGTGGTCCCTTAAGTGCTTGTCACGCTCGCGTAGGCGCTTAGTCAGGCGATCCCCAAGGGAAAGCACTCAAAAAACAAACAACCAACAGCAGAGGAAGAAGAAAAGAAAAACACACATGCACGAAACAAAGTAGAGCAAATGGAGGAGTAAAGTGACTCGATAAAAGATGCATCATCACACCCCTCCTCCCATCTTCATCCTGTTACTTCGCCTTGCAGGTCCGCCTGTCAGTCTCAGATGAGCTCTGACGGCTGTCAGTTTGTAAAAAAAAAGTTAAATGAAATAAGTGCCGACGCTTAATATTCACACCATGGCATAAATCTGTCCCGAAGTTTTATGAGCCGGCGTTGTGTGTTTCCTTTCAATACTTTTTATTGGCACCGAGCTCGGCTGCAGCAGATGCCAGATTATTTACAGTCTCCCGACAACCTCAGTCCTGATACATTAGTCAGTGGGTCATATTCTGATGCCTATAAATTAGTGTCTCACTGGACAACAGCCCTTTCAGTTCTATAGTTGTGGCACACACATTGGGATATATTACGATCTAATGTATGCACTGTGACTGTATGCGACACAGTATGAAGTCACGTTGCATGCGTTTTATTCCCAATGCAACGTGACTTCTTACAGCATGGTGGGACATGGCTGTGGAGGCCTGTGTCAACCAATGTTTTTTTTTTTTTTTTTTTTCTTATTCTTGAGGTCAGCAAAGTCTTGAATCCTTTACACTCTGCTACAAACACCAGCAGCGTGCTGAGTGTCTGTTCTGTGTATTATTTTCACCATTAGATCCAATGTGTGTTGTTGTGGAATGGTGGTAATGCAGTTATTTTTTCTTAACATACATGTTAACAGACAAGAAAAATACAGTTTTCTTCTTATTGATCAGATTCAAGACCTTATCTAAATTTAAATGACTATTTCAGAGCCCCATTAGTCACTGTCTGTCACTGCCTGCCCTCCTGAATGAAAAAACAATTATCCTAAAAAAAGTATTGAAATTAACTTTTTGATTTCTGTCCCTTGTATTAGTAAAGAAATGAGCGCCAACAGAGAAGGAGAAATGAATGCTGCTGCTCTCTGAGTATCACAGTGGCCCTGAAGGGCACATCACAACTGCCAAAGAGAAAGCTCAACAGGATTTCCGAAAACACAATGGCAAAAGAGAAAAACACAATGACAACCACAACTGGAAAATGTAGGTCCCCTCAGGCGACATGAATCATCACTAATTGGATGGATGGAAGGAAAGGTTACAAAGGAGGGTTATTCCAGAGCCACCGCAACTGAGCTCCCTGCTGCCATATGGACATGCATGTCCATAAACTCAGCAAAGAGCAGATTACTTTTTGATACACATTTGGTAATGCAATGGTTTGCATGCGATGGATACATGATCATCATAATCACAAACTGGCAAAAAGTTAAGACAGAATAGTGTCGTTATCTGAGTAATAAGGTCATGGCAAAGAAGGATGGACATGCATGATGGACACTTAAATTTACGTTTGCCCATATGGCAGCAGGGTGCTCTGTTGCAGTAGTGCATGACTAACCCTCCTTTCTAACCTTTCCTTTGTCCAGTGAGGTTGATTCCTGTCACCTTATAGGCCCTACCTTTCCCAGTTTGGTCAATGTTGTCTTACACCGTTGTGTTTTCACTTTTTTCGTTGTTGTTTTTTGATTTGCCATTGCAATTTGCACTTCAGGGCCACCGTAGAGTGTTAATGTCCTTACCAGATGATCTCTGGACAACCACAATATCCTTATGAAACAACGATACTCGCCAACATGATTTCTCACCCACAAAACCGTATCTAGCGTGTAAATCACACATGAATTACTTTATGTGGCAATAAACATGTTATGCTTCATCATAAAGTCATCTGCCTCATCCATGATATCCAGAGTAATCTCTCCAACTGTTTAGCTGTATTCGCTGCTCTCTGAATGGAGTTGCACTGACTCCCCATGCTTTCCAACAGCCTGCAGCTTAACTGATCATTAATTGTGCTTTATTTTGCTAGTTTTTTATCATTGTCTAGAACATTATTTACTGTTGAGAAAGGTTATATTTTAGATTTTGATTTTTAGAGGTCTGATTTATCCCAAATTCAAATATAATATTTAATATATCTATTGAAAATAATTTCCCTCTAAACACAATCTATTCTGACAAGGCCAAACTGCTTGATCCCAATCTACAGAGGGAGGCTTCTGTTTGTGGAACCCAATCAAAACAGCTCAGTGAAGCAGCTTTCTTTCTGGAGATTGCATTTTTATTTATTTATTTTTTGGATGGATTCTTATTGATAATATTGATTATTCAACCAGTTAAAGCCTTGCTGACAATGCCCCGAGCGAAGAAAATCCCTCCGCAATTACAAGCAAACAGAAAGGAGAGAAGCTGACAACAAATGAGTAAAATAACAACGCCACATCTCCATGTGCATGCGGCTCAGAGGTGGAGTGGTTCTCCACTGGTCGGGGGATTGCTAGTTTGATTCCCGGCTCCTCCCATGTGTCCTTGGGCCTTGTGTGAATGGGTGAATCATTTACCATTTGTAGCAACCCTCTGTGAAATGCTTCAATCCAATTTGGAACTCAAAGACATTCATTCAAGATACATTGAGGACCTGAGCATTACTCAGTGCATCGTTGCTACGTCAAACAAATTGTTCTTCCCCATGTTGCTTTTAGCCCCAGAACACCAACACTATGCTTCCTATTTACTTGAGTTAAAGCTGCGGCATAGCAGATACACACTGTTAATACCTGGTAATCCTCGCTATCTGTGATAAACACGCATCTGTAGCACTGTCCTTGCTGTAAAGACCTCATCTCCGTACAGATCTTATCTCACATGAATGTTGGGACAATCTGATTAGTTATTTGCTGTGAAACTGAAGCAATGATATGGTTCTCGGCTTTGATGTTGGTATCATTATTACTATTATAGAAGCCGATTATAGCTGTTTTTTTTTCCTGTGGAATCACCTGCTGTTACTCATGCATGAGGCCAAACATGTCTTTAAAGAATCAGTTGGTGGAGATGTTCAGTGCCGTGCTAGTGTTTGTTGTATTTTCATAAGAATAAAAAAATGCACATAGAAAAATCCTTGTTTTTTACAAAACCTTGTACCTGATGAGCAATTTTGTTGAGCGTGAATGTAACAGTTGAATATTAGAGTACAAGGGTTGATTAGAAATTAAGAGCCTATTTCACTGGATTTTCCACCATGACAGCAATTATGATAGAATAATGAGAGATAATGCTGCTGTTATTTTAAGTAGGCTAGTAGTATTCATAATAAGAAGGATGACAATTAGGCTGATGACAACAGTTTTGTTAGTGAAGCTTAATGGTGTAGATGTCCAGTTAGGCAAAGATTTTCAGATACTGATCATATTATCTTTCATTTCTTTGATAACAACAGCCCTCAGAGGAGGCTCCTAAATTGGTCACGTTCTTGTGTGACACATACATCTCGTAAGCTGTTGTCTCGATTCCTGAATCTGGACTAAAACATCCAGAAAATGACACTTAACTAGAATTCTGAGTAGTTATTTCTTGTTAAACATTAAAACTGGTTTGTTAAGAAGTTGAGTCGACTGCATGCAGCCCCTGACTGCTGCTGAGAGGATGCAGACTTCAATGTAAATGTTTATTTATTTTTTCATGCTCTACAATTACATGTAAATACTTTCATTCATTCGAATTGACATGCCTGCTGTACAGCTACCAGGAGGGAAAGTACCCATGGATTACCAAAGCTATAAATGATAACATAAAAGCATTATGTAAAGTCTCTGGATACCCCCCCCCCCCAAACAAAAAAAAAAAAAACATTTGAAAGAAAAACAAATAAATCATTAAAAATTGGAGTATGATCATTTCAGGATAACTTTCCTTCCAATACCAAAATCCAGCATAGCATTAATGTACATACAGTCCATATATGAGTGCAGGTGGAAGATGCAGTATTGTGCGCAGTATTTCTGGCTCCTTGCGTCAGCAAGAGTCCTGTCAGTGCAGTGGTTTTACACCAAAAATGATATAAAAGGTTAATAGTACCTGGTGATGTATGTACAGACTGTAAGATATTATTTCTGGAATCTACGTGTCACATCCTGTCATTAATATCAGCAGTTTTATTTTCTCCGTTTTTTTTTCTTCCCTCATTGCTTGACTCTTCTGCCTCATTGAAACTATAAATATGTGTATATGTGTCTAAGAATGTCTGAATAATAGACTCTTGTTCCTTTTTACTCAATCATTAGGTAGACATAAAATATTGCACATCAATATATATATATATATATATATATATATTTATTTATATAGCTTAACTTTGCCTAGTGTATGTATATAGGATGCAGAGACAAATGTTTATCAATGTTTGTCATACAGCAGCAGCAGCACTATGTAACAGTATAGGTTATATTTTGGACATATATCCACATTTCCCACAATCCTGGCATGTATCTGAAGCATCAAGACCATAATTTCACTCATCCTGATTCAGTATTGAGCTTTGTAACAATTTCCATCTGACCAGATTTTATTACAATGGAAGACAGCAGATTCAAAATCTAGTAGAAAATCCTATTTGACTTTGTGAAAATTGAATAAACAGCTTGGTGTGTAATAGCAACAGCCTCAGTAAACTGTACTCAAAATATATTCCTGCACATATATATTATATTTCCCATTACATTCATTTGACTTGCTTTGAAAGGCCCAAAAACAATTGTTGTGCTCCTATTTGCGACAGAGCAGTGAAGGTATACTTCTATACCCAAATAATTCCTCTAAGAAATCTTGCTCGAGTTTCAATATTTGGGGGCAAGTCATCTATAAACCACAGGACTGCATATTGACAACAAGTAGCAATAAAACCATGAGTTTCCCAAACACTTTGTATTTGGGAAAGAGCTACTGAAAATCTGATCATATTGACAATCTGGAAAAAGAGAAATCGCTACAAAAGGTGGAATGATCGTCTTCATGTTTCAGATACATGTCTGGAATCACAATATTCAGTATATTGATCAACCCTATTCAACATCTTAGCTTAGCCAAACAGCACTAAACATAAACAGTGCAGCTCAGGCTGGCAGGGATGTCATCGCTTCTGCAAGTTCTGTATCATCCACAGAGACAGCTAGAATAATGAGAACACAATAAATGTCTTTTGGGAAGTTAGGAATGTCAAAAAGAATCAAACTTTATGTGGAACTTCAGTGTACTGTAGTCTGCTGTGTTCCAGACTGAACTTCTTTTTCTTCTACTGTGTGCTCTGATATCTTGTTAACTGTGCTGACAGGCTGAATAAGGGTTCTGCAAAGTTTCATGGCTGACCAAACTGTCTTAGCATTGATTTCTACGACCCAACAACCCATTCCATCCCATATTCGGCAATCAATATGGCCGGCTCAGACATGAACAAAGACGCACATACAATGCAGCCCACTCTCCTTTTTGACAGATGCTGCTTTTTTCACTATTGCACTATTTTTAAAATAATTTGTTGTTTGGCTTTTCATCACTCTACCTCACCGTCTCTTGTTTTCTGATGATTGCTTAACAGGAAACAAAGACAGAAGCCGCTGGGGAGGTGGTGAAAAACAACTCCTTCGGCTCTGCACTCAGTTATCCTTAAATGTTCACTTCATTTCACATCTCTCGGTCGCCGACAAAACGGACAAAACTCACAGTTTGCTGCCGCGATTTTATTGCCTGCCTGTTATAATGCCCCCTCCTTGGTGCGGAGCAAATGCCAATCCGAAGCCGCCAATTTTTATTTGCTTTGCTCAGCGGTGGCTGAAAATGACCTCTGCTCTCCTTCCAGTTCAAATGGATTTGAGCCAAAGACCTAGAAGCCTCAGCTCTCAGTACCTCGCCAAATCCCAGCAGCTCGGAAGAAATCAGTTTGACCACGGAAAGCAGCGTGGTGGCCAATTGGACAGCCATTGGCTGTCACCCCCAGGGAGAGAAGATCCCTATCTGTGGCAGAGAAGCACTGGCTGGAGCTGGGAAATAGCTTCGGATTCTCTGCTAGAGGCCGGACAGATTAGCACTCTGGGAGATCTGAGGACCGCTGTCTCCATTCAGGCTTTGGGAACTCTATGTTCTTTCAGGGAGGAGAAAAAAATGTCATAATGGAGCAGGTGTGGTTACGCACTCAATACAATGCAGCTGCTAGAGAGGTGTTTCTCTATCCGCACCAATTATGTCTGTCTCTATGCTCTGCTGAATCCATGATTTCCTGCAAAAAGGCTTCACATTGGATTCTATATTTATTCTGTGACAAAAGAAATGTGCATTTAGTTAAACTACCATAATGAAGGAAATTTCCCGCTGTCAAAGTCCGCTGTGGATACCATAATTTACTGAAGCTTACCCTTAAATTTATTGTATCTATCCATGACACATAAAGAAAAATACAAACCATTTCTTTGAAAGAGCACAACAAATACATTCATTAAAAGCCATGCAATTCCACCAGGAGAAAATGTTTAGTTACATAAAGTGCATATTTAATCCTACAAACAGGATCCACTTGCAGCTACTGAAAAATGAACATTTTAGTGCGATGTTTACATAAAAATATGATTTATCTCTCCTTAACAAACCTAAACCAGGTGTTTAATATTGTAAACCAAATGACAGGCACTATATTTGCAACAATCATTTACCATGACCGCCTTCCTGTGATTATACTTGCCTTATACTTGCCACTTCTGATTTCCTGGAAATCCTGTGGTGATAATTCCACTGTATTGCTTCTGCTTCATGACACATTTTTACTGCATTTGTATAGCGCCTTTCTAGCCTTTTGACGCATTAAGCGTATATTTACCCATTCAACCCTGCTCTCATAAATGTAATCAAGGCAAAATATGTTACCCCTCTCATTCATGGGGCTTTATCAGTTTGTAGGCATCGGTCTGACCAGTCAGCACATCAGTCGGATGTGACCAAAGAAACTGAAAAAACAAGGAATTAAATTTCGAGTCTTTTGATTGGTGGATAACCTGTGACTCACAGTTGCTCCACAATAATACAATCAATCAATACAATCAATACAACAATATTATTAACTCAGTGATAATTAGTTGACATCAGATGGTAACATTATTAGAATAAATAGATTGAGTATTTACCAAAAATGTGGCAGTGCATTTGCTGTAGTTTGATTTTTTTTTTACTATAAGGAGGTCTAGATGTCATATATGCAAAAAGTGTTTGTTGAGAAATGGTGCTTTTTGGCTGTAAAACCTCAAATACAGTAGAACTTGTGAATGATATCTAAAGTTCAATTGTGGGACCTTAAAAGTATATTTATGGCATGTGGCCCTGGTCCCTGTTTTTTTCTTTTATAATTTTGGGTCCGCAGACTGTGCAGTGTAAGCAAACAGCAAACCTGGCTGTTAAGATGATCAAAACTGAATTGGCTATCTATAAGGCTATTAAGTTTTGGTGTCTTTTTTTTTTTTTTTAACTCAGTGTTGTCTTATGAGTGTATGTTTGTCACCACAATTAAAATTTCCAGCGTTCCTACTAATGGCAAGATATGGTCTACTTATATGCAGCATGCAACAATGAGCATCTCTGTAGAAAATAAATGTATATTCGTGTTTTCTTTTTACCTCAATTAAGATTTGAAAATTCATCACAGTAATAATTTGTATTGGATGACCATTTAGGTGGAGTCAGGCCTTGTGTTTGGTAGCCTAACTCACATAATCACATGTTCTATTGTACAACTTCTCCTGCTTGACTGGAGAAGCAATTAGTATAAACAAGTTCACTGATTGTCTATTTCACTTTGGCCTTCACTCATTTGCTAATGACTACCCTCACATATCTTTCATTACTGCAAACAGATTGTTATCAATAACACAAGCTGTGCATGCTTCACATCGACTGAGCTGATAACTGTTGTGTAATGGGGAGCACAAAGAAAAAAAAGAATAACGACAGAACTGCAATACGCTATCTTTTTAAAAAAATTAATTATCCATAATATCTTAAAGCTGCAGTGTGGGGGCTATGTCTATATATATTGGCTGGTGGTGAATTTCATGAAAAAGACAAAGAAACAACTGCAGTTTGGTGACTATTTACAGCTGTGAAACAATGGTTAAACTGTTTAAAGCATCACACATGACTTGTTTCACTTGCAGAATATGATCTATCTGTTAATTGCAAGCTCACATTAGGTTGAAGACTTTGCACCGACAAAAGATTAAAAAACTCAGTCTACTGTGAAACACGAAGAGATTAACCTGGTGGCGATTGGCTGATTCAGCAATGTGTGAACTCCTTTGCAATGTGCTTGGATGTATCAGATATTGATTTATATTTTAAGGTCTCGCAGTGAAGCTTTAAGGAAAAACTTTTGCAAACATACTGACAAAGGGTATAGCATGCAAGAATATATACCAGTGAAGTTGTCTCCCCTTACCTCTCCTTATGCATGTTTTTTTGTTTGTTTCACAAACCGGTGTATTTTATACATTTTGACATCAACCCCTTGGTTATATAGTAAAGTGGCAGATCTAGATTTTACATGATTTGCCCAAAAGGCAGTACACTCTGGCTAATTTCAGATTCCTAACTTTTCTATATAAATATACACATCTTTTGTGATTGAATCTCATCAGTCTCATTGCGTCCTTCCCTGATTCATAACATCTGTATCACCTCACCTTTTTGCTTCTGAATCTATCTTTAATAGCCTTCCACAAAAAACAGCTATTTTAGCTGAAAAACACAGCATTAATCCATTCCCTTGTTGGATAAATTATTAGTTGAGATATTAAGAATGCTGAAAAACAAGAAAGAGAACTATCACCACAAAAATAAAACACTCAAGTTATCATTGTATTGTTTCACATGTTAATAAATTGGGAGCCAGCTTCACTGCACCAGAAAAGATTCCTCTGTATTATTGACATTTGTTTCGCAGCAGCAGTTTGACAGAGCGACATCAGCATTGATGAGCAACAGTTAACTACAGCATGAGTACCATGACAGATCAATGGAAACAGCAGCGACTATTAACCAGTACAGCAATAAACACTACAGTATGGCTGAGAATACACAATTCAAGCACTTTAACACATTGAAAGGCATTTACCAAAGTCTATGACTTGTATTTTCTAATCAAAAAAATGTGATGAAGGATAGAGGGAAACTTTTCTTTAAGCTTGGTCACATTCATCATATTGAACTTTATTATACTCAGCAATTGAGCCCTCCCTGTGTTGTGGTGCTATAGGTCTAAAATTTCCATAGATATGGTTACAACAGCTGAGTCACTAACAATCATGATATATATGTATTCTTATCTTTGATTTTATTACTCTTCTTTGATGATAAAAGCATATTAAAGTCTGACTGCTATAGAAAGAAGAAGAACATGTGACCCTGGCTCTAACCCAATGTTGCTGCCTTTAAACACCTGCAACAAACTGTCCTTGACAAAGCAAACCTAAAAAAATATCCATCCATCCATCCATTGTCTATCCCGCTTATTCCCTTTCGGGGTCGCAGGGGTCTGCTGGAGCCTATCCCAGCGCGTTAAGGCGAGAGGCAGGGGGATACACCCCAGATGGTCGCCAGCCAATCGTGGGGCAAACACACCATTCACACACCATTCACTCTCACACTCACACCTATGGGCAATTTAGAGTTTTACCAATTAACCTGAGCATGTTTTTTGTATTGTGGGAGGAAACCGGAGTACCCGGTGAAAACCCACGCAGACACGGGGAGAACATGCAAACTCCACACAGAAAGGCCCCAGACCCAGGCCCCAAGGCGGTCTTGAACCTGCGACCTTCTTGCTGTGAGGCAACAGTGCTACCCACCGCACCACCGTGTCGCCCCCCTAAAAAAATATTAATAATAAAAAAAAAAAAATTGCATCAGAAGGCATTAATACGGGCCTACTGAAAAGCGCTAGTCTGTGTCCATTCACCTGGCCTGTAGCTAAAAAGACAGTCACCCTTGGCCAGGGTGAACCTGACAAAGCTCATATAAAGGCAAGACAGCTAAGCAGATGTGCAAATAAAAAACACATAAAAAACATGTTTACACACCAGCCCTTTTTCAGTTCTTGTGTGTAAAAAGAACACAAGCCACCAAGAAACGGTTCAGGTTGTGATGTCACAACAGGAGAAGTAAATGGTAACCATCCCTGGATCTGTGCAGCCGCCTCCCTCCTCTTAGAGTTCTTGTATCAAGCGCTAGTTCAATCACGACAGTGTAAAAAAACAGGGCAAAAGTGATTTTCAGAGCAAGTGTGTGAGAAGCCAGACTGCACTGCTGCTATGGGCTTAATTAAGAGCTTTTGTACCATGAAAGCATGCTTAATTAAAAGAAAAAAAATAGAGAGTAAGAATTAAAATATTAAACTGAGAAAATGACTAAATAGGGCCCCTTTAAGATATAAAATGAGCAGCCCAGTGAGAAAATATACCTTGTAGCTCCATGATTATATAAAATCATAGTACTCCCATTGCACAATTACAGTAGAACAATTAGGATGGCCAACTTGTAATGTATAGCATTCACACAGTAAATGGTTTGGTTAGTGGAGTTAATAAATTTGGCATTTTCTAGTGAGTTGCCTCATGCAGCTAATGTAGGGTGAAATAATAAAGAAGTTGGGACATTCAATAACACTGTCTCATGTATTATTCTGTATTTGGTGTCTGTGGGGTGTGTTGATTGCCAAAACATGTCACCACCAGTGATTTATATTTCAGATTTTAAACAAGCTCATGTTTTGTGATGAATTATTTTTCACAAGCATCAATATCAGTAGCAGAAAAAAATCCTCATCATTTTGGAAGCATAGGAAAACAAATATTTTAATCGCTGAAAATATAATAAGTTATAATGCTATAAATATTGATAAAATATTGATTCAAGTTTTGTTAAACAGGGAAACAAGGATACAGGGCAAGGAAGCAGAGCTTAGTGCAGTTCCATGATTTAATAAACTAAATGGAGGTAAAAGCAGGAAAGGGTCAAGCATGTGAAAACAGTCCACAAAGACCAAAGGGATCCGAAAAAGAGCAGGGCACAAATCCAAAGTGCAACATTTTTTGCATAATAAAGTGGTGGCCCTGCAGTGAGAACATCAAGTGAGATGCATTCCTCTTATGCTCAGTGGAAAATGCATATTTTTTTTTCCAAAGATAGTTTCATTTGAAGTAACATTTCATTTGTTTCCATAATCTTCATTCTGTGAACATGGTCTTTATTTTTTTTAAGGCTACTGTGGTTGCTATGGACTGAATGCTTTCTGTAGTATCCGTAACTACAGACACATTTGGGCTTCTAATTTTCTGCAATGTGACCCCATTATTATGTATATTACATTTTTTATGATGTGACAATGCTGTGGTTAAAGTCTGATTAGGTTTAAGGAAAGATCGTTTGTGATAGTTTGGGTTAAAATGTTTAACAAATTGTCCCAACATGACTGTTTAATTAGCGAACCTGTGAATAAGGACTTTGTAACCTTAGATAGATGTTATCATTCAGATTTTTTGGGTTATATAAGCAATATATAGATATATGCATTGCTTTGTTTTGCAGGAATAATTAGTAACAGTGAGTGAGAATTGTAGGTTACAGGTGTTGAACAAAAGATTCACTGATACAAACTGGATGCTAGATAGCAGAAAAAATAAGCAATTAACTATAGTGTGTGTATGTGGAGAGGAGGGGACAGTGTGGTGGATTCCAATGAACAGCTTGAGGTCTGGGGGGTTGGAGGAAAGAAGGTCCTATCTACAGAGACTCTATCGCAATGGTTTATGTTTATTTAAAAATTGTATTTAATGCACTCTATTCACCATTTATAATCAAGCCAATAAGTATAACGTTAAGTTAGGTATGGAACTGTAGTTGACGAACTGATCCTCCAACTGTCGGACAGCTCTATCCCTGAGCCACAGCGCCCATGTTGTATTGCTGTGTAAACTCTAAACCTCCTCAGGTAGAAAAGCCCACTGGGGTGAGTCTGTGATTTGTGATTTACACAAAAAAACTGTCTTGACTTGACTTTACTTGCTCCTATCCAAATTTAATTGATGGTTGGACCTTAACCGCCAGAACATTATTTTGTGATGGCTGCCATTGTTAGGCAAGTAAAGTTAAGTTACAGTTATTAGTTATTTCTCCAAAAAGTAACTAAAGTGTTTAATGAATTGCAAAAGACAAGTGCCTATTTACTTTGAAAAGTAACTATTGCATTACTTTCAAGCACATTTTTAAATGCTCAGATGTGTCAAAGAATTTAGAAGCCTCCATATAATTGGCTAATCAATGGATTATTTAATGAAATTGCTCAGTCATTGGTGATCATTTATGCGATTGTCACATGTGTAGTCTTTTCAAGGAAAGCTGTACCAAGGCTGTAAATATTTTAATATTTCCATGTTAAAATGTGCAAAACATATGATTTGCAAAATTTAAAGTTCATTGCTTGTTCATAGTTTATTTAATATGGTAAACTTGAATGTTAGTCTGGAGAATGTAATGAAAATATCGTAATTTTGGTTGCAAAAGGAAAAGCCTTTATTTTGAACTCTGTAGAATATGAGCAGCCATGTCTTTCAATAGCAAAAGGAAAAGTCCATATTTAGGATGTCGAGACGAGGTTCACTCTTCTGTTTCAACAACATGTTCTTGTCAATGAGATGAACAGCTTCAGTGTCACGCAGCATTTTTTAACAGTGACATTATAAGGATAAGAATGACCAGTTTGATTATTACCGCAAAAAAAAAGGTATTTTCTTTAGGGTGTCTTTATTTTAAACGCTGTTATTCTAATCACTGGTTGTGGTGCATGTAACATAACTAGCACAGCGCCATATCACAGCTAATATAGTCTGTCTTGGTCGTTCTCTGTGTTTTACTGACAGCGGTCAGATTATCGCCTCACGAACAGCAGAACCATCTGTTATTCCTTACAACTTTCCCTTTCAAACAGCATAGAGGCCTCCTCCATTTAGATTCCGTTCTTGGTTTGCCCTTCAGGAAGCGACTCCTCTGCCTTCCCTGCTGATCCATACATCCCTCATCTCGAACTGTACACAAAGCGGGGCCGCAAATGTAAATCAGGTTTCAGACTGCAGAGTGTGAACTCATATGTAAATAAGGTGTGAGCTGTAGCAGCTAAGAAATTCACGAGTGAAGCAACTGTACATCTATAGGACTTATTTGACAGTTTGATGGAGCTTAAGGAAACATGTAATGGGAAGCATGCTAGGAGGCAGACATCTGTATATTCTCAGATATATTGAAAATGATGAGACTGTGGAGACAAATGTTGACATTTCTTTCTGGTTTTTTCGTGGTAGAAATAGCATATAAAGGAACTTGTATTCAAAATGTATTCAAATATATTGTTTTCGTCAAGATGGAATCAGATTTTAAACAGCAAAAGATAAAACCTTATGACGCACAATGACATAAACATCCATCAAACCGCTTCACATTAGGGGAAAACGACATTTCCTCTACGACGTCTTCAGGGTTGTGTTATGACACGTTGAAGTGATGATGCAGAGTCCGTGTGAGCTTCATCTAACTTCTATGCGCGTCATCAATAACTCTCATCAATCACGGGTTCAGCGCTCGCGCCGGGAGGTGAGGAAGTGTTAGTGCTCCAACGCTACCTCACACTGCACCAGCCACTACTTCAGCCAGACACCTCCTCAGTTTCCAAGGAATATTTTCTACAATAAAAAAGTGTGTTACGGCTGAAAACGAACTTTGAGATATCTGATTTATCTTGTGACATGTTGTCTAAATTTGATATTGCTCTATTTTTGAGAAAGCAGAGTGTAGCAATGGCCTTGCTCTATTCAAGCAGCTATAATGTGCTAATCATTTTTCACATAAACCATCAACATTAAAATTCAGTGGACTGTGAGATGCATATGTGAGCCTGTTAAAATCATGTTGCGAATTAGAAGCCAGTACACAACATAACACAGGGCGCTAAGAAAGAGTGCATACGTGTGGTTTAGGCCTAACATAAACTTTAACCAATCAGCAACTTCTATCATCTGAATTAATCCAAATTGGAGAGACTAGAGATTAATTTAATTTGTTAGGTAACATCAAAGGTATTTTTGTGCAGAGCCATTCTTTATAACTTCAAATTTTCATATGTAATAGAAAACAGTGCATCCTCATGGTTTCATGAGATTAACCGACCACCTCAATGGGCTTCGAGGAGTTCTTCTTTTATTTGTAAAACGGGAGCATAAAAAAAAGCAACGAGGCTCGCGAGCTGCCAACAGTTGACATTCTCCACTTGTTAGACCCCCTGATTGGCATAATCAGGTTATAACAAAGCTGAAAGGAAGAGGCCATCAACAGGAATTAGTGTCACCGTGTCACACTAACGATCACTTATGTCAGCGGGATCCGGTATCACATACGGCTGCGGAGGAAACACAAAAGCGCACATGGCCACCACGAGCCCTCAGTTCGGGATCTCGCCTGATCAGCCGAGAAATGGCTGCCTAATGAATTCTAACATTAATAGTGTGTTGCGAACACAACACACAAGTGCAGAAAGTGGGGGAAGGGAAGAAAATAAATAGCAGTGTCAGACAGATTTGAGGTGACAAGGCGCATACAAAGCCCTGTCAGCTGCCTGAGATGTGAAGAAAGGCTGTCAAGATGCAGAGGAAGGCAAGACACGCGGTGGTCTTTTGAAGGAGCTTGTCATTACAAGGAATTGTTTCTGCAGGTTTTGATTTCTAATTTAGCCGTCTATTTACGGCGATCATTTGAATATTCAACGGTGATCACGGCGATAGACTGCGTCCTCGCGCCGCCTGTTCGGAAGGAGTTCGGTGTGCATTCTCGGAGGAAAATCGCAGCTTTCGCAGTTGTTTAATTACCTGCCTGTGTCTGACTTGTAATTGTAAGTCAGAGTGGCACCGGAGTTGTTAAGTCAGCTTAATTTAGAAGTGGGCGTATTGATGTTGTGTCAAACGACGCCGTGGATTTGCAGGTTGGCTAAAAGGAAGCTGCTGTTTGACACTGGCAGGGATGAGTACTTTGTCTTAAATACAGATACAGGAAAAAAATAAAAAATAAAAAAAAAGTTCACAAATGAAAATATAATTAAGTAGTAATAATAATAATACTTATGGGCACTAATTAGACTGAACGAGATTTTAAAAAATCCTCATCAAGTGTTGAGAGAATGGAAATATAATATGCACAGACATAAGAAAGTGGGAAATATGATCAGAATGCGATAATGAGGGCATGTTGCATGTGTGAAATGAAGGCAAGAACACAACATAGATAATCATGTTTCTGCTGACACGCGTGCAGTGCCAGCAATCTGAGCGTTTACATGAAAGCACTAATCAAGAACCTACATGTAAGAAATTTTTACTGTAGCAATCTTAACCTTTATCCCGTTTTCAGTTTTAGAAACATGTGACTAACTGTATTACCACCTCGTGAACACAAACCTGCAGGCGACCGGATGAGCGTGAGGAAGTCTTGTGTTTAAAGGGTCAGTTCACCCAAATTGTAAAGTTAGAACACATATTATTTGACACTTACCTTATGAGAAGGAGTAATGTCAATTGTTTTGGTTTCTTTCATTCATGTCAAGAGATTGAATGGGTCTGGATCAAATTCATTAGTCACATAAGTGCATATATGAGGAATTCACTGAAGGCCAATTTATTCATGGCAGAAATCCAGTGATGGGATTCTATTGTTATACCCAAGGGAATGTGCATACCTGCCTGCGATTGTAAAAACAAACCCAAATGCATTTTAAATACATTTATTCATTATTTTGCTACAAAGACCTGCATTATTCGATGATGAAAGAAATGCATGCTGTTTCCCTGGTTTCCACTATGGGTGTTAGTCAGGGAAAAAGATTAGTAAATGGATCAATCAGCTGGAAAATCATTACAACTATCATTTGGAAGCGATAACTGTAGGATGGAGGGCTAACAGAGCATGTTTTTTGTGCCCTAATACCCATCAGAAAAAAATATTTTATTTATTTACATTTACTCATATTTTAAGAATTTTAGTATCAGTATTGTGGTCACAAGCATACAAACGCAGACTCACACTGAATTAGGAGGACAAGGGAGAGATAACTGATCCTCAATCACATTTCTTTTTTATTCTGTTCAGCTCCTTCAAACCACCAGTGCCCAAGTGAGCATTTTGTCATATTTAGAGATGCATTTGTCTATGTGACCTAGTTTAAGATGAGTAGTAAAACATTTAAACAATTTAAATGAAATGCTACTACTAACAATAATAATAATAATAATTATAAATACATATTTTCTCTCATACATCATTCATATGAAATGTCCAATCACAGAATGACCTTAATGCCTCCTCTCAAGTGGTAAGCCATTGTCACAAGGGCTTATTTAAGTGTTTGCTTTCTATTACCTTTCAATTTCCTACAGTAATGTCTCTGTCTCAAGTAGACGTTTTACTGGGAATGCACAATTATTTCCCTAAGGGCAAAACTATGTGTGCTGTTTTGTTAAATGATGATGGCCAATCGTGCACATTGGAGAACGTTTGCCCAGAGAGGACAACAAAATGTTATGTCTGCTGATGATAACATGTGGTAGTACTGTCTACTCTGTGGTGGAGAGTTTTCAACAAAGAAGATGCAGAAGGATGCATTTTACTGGCCTGGAGCATTTTGATTGTTCAGTCCGAGTGAGAGCAAAGAAATGGAGACACTGTTAAATGAGTCCTATCTGTACTTAATGTTCAATTATCATATATTTTATGTCACACTCATTAACACTAACATATATCTTAAAATAAGTGGACAAAACCTGCAGATTCTAAGCTTTTTAATAGGTATATGAAATAAAATGTTGACTAGTGCACTTACTAGTGTTCCCTGGTGCTTTTAACTGCATCACATTAAATTCTATACACATTTTCTCTAAAACTATAAATAATAATTTTTATTAATAGTATAAATGCCACATTCACTCTCATACAGTTTTCTTTTTATTGATTATATCAGTTACAAAAAAAAAACTTCCAAAGAAGCTGTCAGGAGGAAAATTGATAATTTCAATTGCAGAGCGCCTCTCTCCCCCAATGTTCACTATAGATATCCACATTGGAACGTGTGGAAAAGGTGTAATGTCACTGGCATAATTAAGCACATGTAATATTGACTGTAATTTGTCATTAAAATCTTCCAGAACAATGGCATTGCACCGTCTTTTTTTCCTTTTTCTTCAAATGGAAATCCTGCTGAGTGAACTGATTGTGGTTTAAAAATCAACAATCTATTCACAACGGCACAGAACATCCAGTAATCTGATTTCATCATGTTGTGTGTCTGAAAAACAAAAAAAAAAATACACTTATAAAGTTTAATGACCTAATCAATAACTGAATTATGTATATATGCACTCATTATACCAGATGCATGTTTATGCAGATGTAAGTGATGAGTTGATTCTGGATCAGTGTGACAGGAAGTCAGCGTTAGACTGAACCACAAAGGTATGATTTTGGGCATGTGTCCTCCTTCGTTATTCAAATGGCTTCCTGCATTCCCGCGGTGCGGTGTGTGTTTACTCCCAGCAGGAAACAAACACACATGTGTGTACCCCCCACCCGCTGAGCCTTCCTGCACCCATCAAGGGGTCTGATCAGTGTAATTAACAGCCTCCTGGGTGCCTGCCTCACAACCACCTAAAGAAACTTCCCTAATGAACCGTGCATACACTGAGGTACAGGGCGCACAAATTGAAGGCTCGCCTGACCATTTAACCCGACCAACATACACAAACACACACACGCACACACACAAACACTCTCATGTGTCAGTACTTCCCCAGGCTTAGGCCAGCTCCTTTTTGCCTCTGACATGTATGTGTGTTCAACCACTTTCTATATTTTTCCCCCTCCTGGTGACATTTGACTATACATCTCAGGACTTCATAAGGTGCCGAACACACACACACACACACACACACACACACACACACACACACGCATGCACACAAACACAAACACCTCAGGCCAGAGATAGGGCTGGATGTAATTGAGCAGGCATTAAAGATGCCCAGCAGAGACAGGCCCACAACGAGCGAGCTGATTTAGCTTGAAAGGGCCAGCCCTCGCCCCACACACACAAAACGCACGGAGCGAACTCCCCATCGAGCTGAAAGAACAAGGCTGCAGTTATATTTACCTCGGGCGGAGTTAAGGCAGAGAAGAAAACTGGGAAACTAAGGCGAAGGCAAGGAGGAGGAGGAGGAGGAGGAACGGGCGAAGAAGAAGAAGAAGAAGTTTCTGGCCGTCGAGAGCGAGTGGTGAACGCTAGAGACAGAAGCTCCCTGGTGACCAGACTCGCCTGGCGGAAACGCTTCGCTGACTTCGCCTATTACATCCACAACACTACGGGCAATTTTCTCTCCCTCGTCTGGCTCAGAGATCCTCATCTTCCTCTCATTCTTCCGCCACCCACAATACACAGATTGCAGGAAGACAGGGCCCGAGCCACCGTCTGGCTGAATGTCCCTGTGTTAGGGTACCTCTTTTTGACCCATTTGCTTTAAGGGATGTCTGGGCTCTTTTTTAAGCTTTCCTCCCGATGCACACCAAAGGATTTTTATAAACTGTACTAACGTGACAGACTTCCCCAACTCACTACAGGATGTGCTGATTAAAAACTGTTGGGCCAGTGAAGTTGGGGGACGGATTTGACAAGCTGTAGTCCTAAGGGCCTGAGTACACATAGTGGTTTTGTCTGGCAAAAAAAAAAAAAAGTTAAAAAGTCTGGCAGGGTGCCGGGGGTCACTGGGATGAAGGAGATGTGGGTGATAAAAGCACAGTACTCACAAGGAACAGCCTTTTTCCCAGCTCACACAAACAGACTTCTCTGACTTTGGGTATGACAGAATATAAAGTTACCAGATGGTAATGAGTCACACCCCCTGATGTAAGATTTGTTGCTTGAAATGAACGGGACACTCTAAGTGTTAAACCCTAATCCTAATCCTAACCCATAACCTAACTCTAACCCCTTTTCCTAACCCTTACTCTTAATTTATCATGGTCACCCCTATCCCAACTCTAACTCTTAACTCAAACAAAGTCGGGGGCATACAGATGACCCCGCCAAAAATGGTCTCTTCTCATTTGATAGCTCAACTAAATCAGCCTTTACAGAGTCCACAGCTTTAACTGTATGAAAGAAAGATCAGATTAGGAACAATTTCCTTTCACATAGCGAGGAAGAGAAGAGACCTCATCTTTTGCATGACTTATGCTCAAAGCCATTTAAAGTCTGTTCATCGCCTGAGGAGAGAACAGATGTGATGATCGAGTCGTTCTTGGCTGAACAGATTTGCCATTTAATGACATCACATGAAAAGACAAAAAAAACTGTGGTCACATCTGCTCTATGAGAGTACAGGTTGTATGAGTGGCAAGTCACCTATTCATATGTAGCCCAAAAAAAAGAAATTGAAAGAAAAAAAAATGTTGGAATGATAACTGTATTCCTAGATGTGTTTCTGTGGCTCATATAATGAAGGCAGTTCACTGTATATTCAGTGATTAATTGTAATTTTTCTTTCTGAATCCTGCTGCCAGTACCTGTACCTCTAAGAAGCATGTGTTATTCTTTTCCTTTTTTTCATTTATTGATGCTGACTTTATAAGGCCATGACCTCATGGCCTCTGAACACCCAAATATGGATTTAATTTTATATATATATATATATATATATATATATATATATATATATATATAGTTTACGTTCACCAAAATATCTAATTTTTCACTTCTTGATTAGAGTTTGAACGTTGCTTATTGACTATTGGCATTCTCAGATTACATTTTCCCAAATACCTTTTGACAGTCCCCATCCTTACCCCATGACTCACAATCCAGAGATGAGACCTTTATGTACACACTGATGCAGACAGATCACACGTGTGGATGGTTACCTTTAGTAGCCATTCAAACCCATTTGTGTGAACACGTGTGCATGTTATCAGGCCAAATCCTAAGGGTGTGTAACCTTTTGATCAGGGTCATGTGGGTAGTTTCTGTTGGATATTATATTGCTTTAGCACTAACCATTAGCGAAAGAAAACATTTTGTTTTATCATTCCTATCATATGAAGAATGTCCAATAAATCATACATTTTGCCAGGTGTGTAAACTTATGAGCACAAACTATATATGGAGCTTCCCAGCCAATATATATTTCAAATGAATGAAAGATTTTGTGTTTTGCACATAATGGCAACATTCCTGGTATGTCCTCTGCAGTTGTTCTGTTCACAGGAATCACAAGGGTTCATATAGGAGTACAAATCTCAACCATTCCCACTATTGCGTGGATCCACAGCAGAATGGATGATGTCAAAGGGCTGAAAGGCTATAAGCCCTCCTCAGCTGATACAAGGCTTTTAAACCTGAAAAGCACACAAACACAAATGCACCTGCTGCTGTGTTCCTCAAAGAAAAATCCCCATCCACCCCTCAGCATTTGCTGTCATCAACCTGTGCAATGAAGGGGTCAGGAATATGTCTGTACCTGACACCACTAATACACTGCCTCTTTGTGTGACAGCGACAGGTAGCTGCCTCTTCACACCTGTATGTGAAATGAGTTGACATGTGAGAAGCATTTATACAGAACTTATAGATGAGGAGTCCCTTTTCCTACTTGAATACATGTCATCCAAGCCCTCACTCATAAAACATCATTATTTTTAGTATTGATTTGTTACTTTTCAAACTATCTATAGGGGCAGCATATCTGGAAAAGCTCATAACTATTGTTAGAAAGTCTTATTTTTGGTCGAATATCTGCTTTGTTTGCACATTTGCGACAGTTAAAAAAACTAGGCTCAAAGAAGAAAAAAATGCTCCTAGAAATGCAGTCCCACTGCGGCCTCCTCTGATGCACGAAATGCTGTTCGATGAGGGAGGACTTTTGGAATCCTGCTGACAGGAAAAGAGAACACATGTTGATTGCTCTGACACTGGAGGAAATAAAAACATTTTAGTGATTTCTACTCCAGTGACATCTAGGTTATAGTTCCCCCCAAACATATATGTAAGTAAATCATATATGTATAGGAGAACATGTTGGTTTATTTTGTGAATATGTGTATAGTGCCATACTGTTGGTCATTATCATGTAAAAAAATCAATGTTGTGTTTTAAAAGGAAGAAAATGTCTAATAAAAATAATAATAGCGCAGTATCTGCATTACACTAGCACAGCCACCATCATCATGATAATTAATTAGAGTTAGCCATTCAGAGTGGGTGTAATGTTTGGTTATCAGGACTGAGTGGTTTTCAATGCAGTATGAGGATAGATCTGTGTCTATTTAATTACAATTTATGTTAAGAGAGAAATTCAGGACATTAACAGTGACTTTAAGATATAATCGACACAAACTTTCTGCCAAAATGGCACTTATCCAGAAATTTCATTTGACCAACCAATTAAAGGAAAAGGAAATGGTGTTGGGCTTCCCTTTTCATTCACTCCCGAAATCGCCCTTAGTCTGGTTGACAGTAAAGCCCATATCGTATGCCTGTTTATGAATAAAGCCAGGGCTCTTTAGTGTACTAGTTCTGTCAGGCAGAGCCGAGTTTTCTGGTCTGGATTCTTCTGCTCTTCATTACCTCAAATCACTGTCAAGAGATTTTAGTACTGGTCAGTTGATCGGAATTTCTAAACCAGAGATCAGTGTAGCTGAATTGTTGTAGCTCAATAGAGAGCCCAAGTTGTTTGCCTAGCGCAGGAGTGGGAAGTGGGTTCACGTTTTTGTTCCAACCGAGCAGTAACACACCTGATTCTACTTAATGAAAGTCCTCAACAAGAGCTGTAATGGTTGATCAGTAGAATAAGGTGTGTGATTGCATGGTTGGAACAAAAACCTGCACACACTGCAGCTCCCTAGGACCAGGGTTTCCCACCCCTGGCCTAGCGCATTGGAATCTATTCAGAAAAAAAATAAATAATAATAAATAAATAAAAATAACTTTCCACACATTTTTTTTTAATTTCATTGACATTACTTTGTAGAAATCTGTTTTCACCTTGACATTAAATGTCAAAGCCAAATTTTAATGAACATGATTGATTAATGAAGGCAATAACAGGGTAAAACATCCATACAATACTTATGAATGGCACTGTAGGCAACTGTGGGCGGTAGCCAACAGAGGTTTATAGACCAGGGAAAAAAAGGAAATTCCAGCAATGTCACCTAACAGAACACAACTCATTTATTTAGAAAGCCATGTAACAGTAACACACCCAGATGGTTACACTATACAGGAACAAGTAGAGTAAATCCAGCTAACTTGGCTTATCAGAACAATTTACAAACTGACGTATAGATTTACATCCAAATTTTCAACATAGATTACAGCCTTTTTGCTCACAATATCTATATTTACATTCCTCTCTTTATTTCTATGTATGTTTGACCCAATGTACAATTTCTCTACTAAAACCATACCCATATTTGGCCAAACTCGAAAAATTCACTTAAGCTTCCTTTTTTCTGTAAAACTACATACTTCCTATAGGCACTGCACTAGTATCAGAAATGGTCAGTTGAACAGAAGTGCTTACCACATTTTAATCGACACATTACATGTTCAACACATTTTAACACCACAGCATTGTCAGGCCATAAAACATTACTGTAGCAGCATATTGAACCTCCATTCTAATGGGTGCACTTGGTTAATGGGCTGATTGCATAATTTCATCTGGTCAGGCTCACAGTTGTAATGTGGATGACATAGTAAAGACTTTGTGTAAACATTTTTTAAAACCATATTCAAAGAGGTCATCCTAAAGTCTTGTAATGACGTATTTGTGTCATGTGAAATGGATGTTGAATGGAAGTGTGCCCTGGTTTGATGGATCAGAATCATCATGAGAATGCAATGACATGAAAACTGAATTACTCACAAATAATCATATCAGTGATCACCACGAAATCATTTGAGGTGATGATGGAACTTGCGCTGTACGTAATGAATGTGTTGATGCACTCGAACAGCAGTGATTTCCCTATACAGTGCATCCTGATTGTGTATGAATAAAATATTGTGAGTTCTGCAGCTGGCTGTGGTTGTCACGGCGAGGCCCAGACACCGTGTCTATCTGTCTATCTGTGATCAGCGTATGTGAAGACATGTGACTCCGTGCCGTTAAAACAGTCGGGTAGATCTTTTTGAGCAGATCATTTTTTTACCAGGATGCTTTCAGATCTGGAAACCATTTTTTTTTTGTTACAGAGCAAATAAAGCTGAATTCTAGGAGTCTAAAAACGCCACCATTGTAATCGCCGGGATGGCCGCCGCTCTGGCTATAAACAACTGACTTGTCTTCCACAATGAAGAAGAATTCTCCTCAGGCTTTTTTTTAGAAGAAAGAAAAAAAAAGAACATCATTGTTCTGCTATTGTACAAGTGAGCCAATAATGTCTGCCGCGCTGGCAGCAGCAATTATTTCACTCCTGTCGGCAGCTGTCGGTTCTCACTGCCGCAAAGATAATGTTCAGTGGCACTTCTGGTGGAAGAAAACCCCACCGTCATGGAGTGGCGGTAAATTATAAGTAAATCCAAGCGGCTGGCTTTTCAGATTTTATGTCGCTACTGTAAATTATTTGTTTTGTCCCGTCTGAGGAAAACATGCAGGAGAAAGGCAAGGTAGGCCGCGGGGTGAAGTTACTATCGTTCAAACAGGGATGGGGAACGCAGAAGACAAAGAACAAGAGAGCGGGGAGTGAGAACATGGCAGGAACAGATGATGCCGACTTTGTGGGGATTTGTCTTAGAAGCCAGAGAGGGGGCAATACCTGACTGTACCTAGTCTGACGGGATGAAAGCTTCCTGACAGAGGAGGGCCCGGAGGTCGGCCGTGGCGGTAGGCATCACATCGTTAGAGTTCAAGCTCGCAGAAAGCTAGTCAAACTGTCTGACCACTCTCTCCTCTCCCTGGCCCTGCCCTCCTCATCTATCATGACTGAGTAGCCACGCTGCACAGCCATAATTCATGCCTCAGTCCGTGGGAGAGAGAGCGCAGAGTGGCGGGCTTTTACTGCCGGTTTAGTCAGAGGAGCAGAGAGAGAGAGGGCGGCAGCTGGGAGACGAGAGGAATGTTTGATCCACAGACAAAGAGGGGGAGTAACGCCGCTTTTTCCTTAGGTCAGTCTGTCAATTAGCCCGCTTCCAGCCGTTAGCGAGGAGCGGTGTCAGAGGTGGAGGGAAAAAGCAGGAAGTGGACGGCGGCGAGGAGGGCGGGCGAGATAAGAAAAAGGCGAGGAGAGACAGGGGACGGCACTCTCCACTGAAGACGGAGAGCGGAAAAGCGGGCTCGTTCCGGCAGAGCCTCGCAGGCCGGAGATGCATCAGAACTCTAATATTATTATTTTTTTTTTGTCAGCAGGATTCACCTGTGATCTTTGTTCTTGCTGCATCCTGTAAACAGCAGCAACAAGCAGGATGCCAGTGTTCAGTCTGACAGTTGTTGTAGGAAATGCGTTCACGCTAGTTTCTCCTCCAATGTTTTAAATAAAGAATATATCATGGTTATTAATTAGCCATGAATAAAAACAAAAAAAATGAATTTAATTACTCAAAAACCTGGAGTAGCAATACAGTCTGCATCCTCACTCACTCTGACAAACTTTCTATACACTGCATATATCCTTTTTTTTAAATGGGCATTCCCACCACATCTCACAGCCCCTGCACTGGTTCCCGCTCTCCTCATTTCTCGCTTCTATAACCTCACTGCCACTGTTTAATCAATAATAAGAACAGAATTGTCAAAGTGAAAAGGTTTTGCTTCAAAATTGATCTCATATGTCAATGTCAATAGATTTTGGTCAGTTTTCATTTAATTTGTGTCAATGAAAAAAAAGCCCCAAAAAAAGA
Source organism: Eupleurogrammus muticus (assembly GCA_036785175.1). Taxonomy (NCBI): domain Eukaryota; kingdom Metazoa; phylum Chordata; class Actinopteri; order Scombriformes; family Trichiuridae; genus Eupleurogrammus; species Eupleurogrammus muticus. Next base: position 10,805,295 of record JAYKQN010000004.1, on the reverse strand, counting down.
AAAGGTAAAAAAAGAGATTCATTAACAAAATCAGCATTTGCACTCTTCCCAAACAGAAATGAGAGAAGCAGAAGGATTGTGGGGGGGGGGGGGGGGTTGTGAAACAAATTGAGGTCAATCCACGAGGCTCATGGGGAGACAACATGTAGCAGGCAGACAAATACTGTATCTGTGGCATTCATACGGAGCGGGGATTTGCATAATGTGACAGTGCATTAAGAAACATCCGGGACACAGATCATTCCTCTAATCCCGAACAGCACAACACCTACTCTCCCTGTCGAGCCCACCTGATCCCGCTGCCCCATCCATCTTTGGAGTGTTTAAATTCATCCCAGCGAGCCGTCTGGGTGGATCGCCCTGGGATGAATTGCAGGGTGTGTACACTCAAAACTGGGGCTTAAGTTGGATTTGCAAAAAAAAGAAAGAAAAAAAAGAGACCGTATATCATATAAATTGCACGATTTGCATTGTGCCACTTTACTCTGCCATTATCGTAATTGAGGGCTGTCCATTGTTGGCAGATCAGAGGAAGTGTTTTGCATATAGTGGTACAGGAATCTGCGCTGAGCTAAAAAAAAAAACTATAGTGTTTAGGACCTCTGCGATTAGATTAAGAAATCCAATTTTGACATAAAGGCAAAGCCGTCAGAAACAGATGGAGCGCCTGTGAAATCCTTGCCTATCACTCAAGTCAAAAACAAGATTATCTCCAGCAGGGGAGAAGAGAAAGTGCTCTCATTTTGTTATTTTTTTCCCAGACTCTCTCTCTCTCTCTCTCTCTCTCTCTCTCTCTCTTGCTCTCATTCCGATAAAGCCACACACTTCTTTCTGCTTCAAATACCAGCAGCCCGGGATGATGTCAGGCAAGAGCAATCACTCTCTGGCTCCAACAGACGTGTGCAAATGACTAATGATGCTATCACGGTGACACTATAAAAGAAATGAAGAGGATATTGGAATAACAAAGTGAAGATAGTCTGAGCTCTTTTGTGAAGCATGTGTTTTATCTCCACTCCATACATCAAGCAAATGTTGTGAGACGCTCTTTTTTTTTTTCCTATGCTTTGACAAAGTTGGTTGGGAGACGGCAGCCAGCAGTCGCCGCCGCCGTCCTCCTCGCCACTGAGAGATGTGTCGTAGCCGTAAACATCACAATTAAGTTCTCGGAGCTGCAGAACAGTATGTTCACGCTCGCATGTTGAGTGGGCGGAGAAGAGCCCGGAGGAAAAGTCGACGGCTCTGCCCGCTGCCATGTCCGCTTCATCACATGAAAAGTACTTATGAAGCTTTTTAGAGTAAAGGAAAACAAAATGGACAACATAACAGCGAGAAATATAGGCAAATATATATAGTCTGAAGTTAGCGTAATGGAGCATTCAGGCATAACCTCAGCATCACTGCTTCGAATCACAGTGGAATCCTTTTGGATTTGACCCTGTCCCTCTGCTTTCTCTGCTTCTTCACCATTGAATGAAATGATAAATGCCCTTCAAAAAGATAGCTATATATACATTATATTATACATAATATTTATTTGACATATTTCTGCAAGCGGCTTTGAACCATTCAGATCAACACTTTTTACGTTGCCAATAGTTACTTGAATGGAAGTGAAAATCTGCGGCAACGACACCACTGGGAAAAAAAATTAAAAAGTAAAGAAAAACAAACCAACACACAGCGTGAAGTTCAAGCTACTCTCAGAGACCAATGGAGATTAAAAAAACGTTCTTTTGATTCTGTATAACTAAGCAAAGTCAGTGGTGAGGGCCACCGCTCCGTTTCCAGAACTGAGCCAAGAAGTTTCAAACACGGTGAGCACAGAGTTGAATAAAGATCAGATCAAACAGACGGATGAATGTTAAAAAACATCCGGCGGTTGCCAGTTTTGGTGAGAGATGAGGTACATTTATATGCAGGAAATGCATTAATAACCTCATGAGGGACCTAAAGTGCCTTTAGAGTTGTTTTCTATCATGTTGGCTGTGTATATGCTATAGCGATGATGATGATGCTATATATATATATATATATATATATATATATATATATATATTTTATTTTAGAAGTTCAAGAAAGATGGAGAAAGAACACAGAGAAAAGACCTCTGGCTCAGAATTATACAGAAATAAAAAGCAGAAATCGACATGAATCTGCTATGTGGAAGTATTTTCAAAAAGAGTCACAGTCCAGTGCAATATATATACAAAACTACAGCTAAATACCATGACAATATGACCGAGAAATGTGTCAAAAACATACTATACATGGTTGAAATACGATATTTGGATGATAAAAATACAGCATCTTATTTTGAAGTCTATGATGTATATTCATTAGAAGAAATATGGACAAGAAGTAAAAAGGCAGTGATAAACATTGCAAAAGTGAATTACTGGTATTATGTTTTACATTTTATGCATTACATTTAGAAATAAAAATCCAAAAATAAGCCCACAGTCTCTCCTTGTTACAGTAAAGTATGATGCTTTTCTTTGATAATATGTGAATGAAATTGTTATAAAATGTACAAAATACGGATCTAGTCACCCCAAAACATCTAATTCTAGAATCAAGTGTGTGTGTTTGTGTGTGTGTGTGTGTGTGTGTGTGTGTGATCACTCGCTTGCTTCCTCACAATTGATAATTTATTATTTTAAAATTTGAACCAATGCTCTGAGCTGTTTCCGGTGCTTTCCTTATGGTCTGGTGCGATTAGCTCTGTTCAGCTTCACTCACAAAACAATGTTAATGCTGGTGCATTCTGTCACTGTTATGGCTTGGTTGTCTGCATTTGGTGCCAGCGCTAAAATGTTTTAATCTATGTACATCTGAACAATTCAGCATGAGACCTGCTTTCAACAACTGGCATAAGGGGCCCACTACAGTCTATGATTCAAAATAATGTAGTTGTCAAACCCCTACTGGAAACAATCTGACCTTTGTTTGGGTCCTTTTAGATCTTACTGAAACCCATTATAACCACACTTTTGATCCTACAACATAAAACCATTAATTTGATCTTACAAAGCTTTCAAACAAAAGCCCCACCTTTAAAACTATATATTTTTTAAACATTTTTCAGCTGATTGAGTTATTTCTTCTGTTTTCCCTGAAGAACAAATACTGTACATGCTGTTTCCCTGGTTCACACTGGGGGCTTTGCCAGAGGCCTATTCATGCATTGTGAAGTTTGCAGGCAATGGCAACGAATGTATGCATCTGAAAATGGTGTGTTTGTTAAAGTATGTGTGTTTATGGAGAAACGAGAGTCTGTGTGTGTGTGTGTGTGTGTGTGTGTGTGTGTGCATTCATTTGAGTACATTGCAATGCAATGTAACAGTTGCAATGTAACTCCAACAGTTATTTAATATATGGGTTTTGAACCCCAGTCCTTTTTGCATGGATGGGTAAAATGTAGAACCAGGTCTTCTGGTACCTCCTTTCTGAGAACTGAAGGAAATTGTCATGTTCCATCATCTTGTGCTCTTAACCTTTCATTTACTACTTTAAACTGTTACAAATACAAATATATCTGAAGATGGTTCTCAAGGCTACTTTTACCTTAAGTGAATGTAGCCTTGTCCAGGGGAGACTCAATGTCCTCACACGGAACCTGTCCTTCATTGGTTGTTTTTCGAGCCACTGTCTTTCTCTCCTTCCCTGTCAAACTGACAGCCTTGAGCGTTCCTGCCATGAATGTCAACTGGTACCAACATATATGAATCTATATGTGTTGTACTGAAAATATACTTTACTGCCTCTCACCTGCTACCTTGGGAACAATTTATTTCTGATTATTCTAAGCCATTTTTTTTCCTTTTCAGATTGCGCATGTGCTCTGTTTTGTTTTGGGGTTAGGGTGGGAGGGAGGGTGGTTTGTGCTTATTATTATTGTTATATAAAAAAAAAAAGATGACAATTTACATTATGAAATACATTGAAAATTACTAAAATAAAAATGTTATACAAAAGCCTTTTGTTAAGTGGTTTAAAGCTGCAGTGATGGGAAAGCAGATCCACCCAACTGTTTGTGAGCTGCTTCTCATTCGCGTGGCCACACTACGTTCAACAGTCAAACGGCTGATACAAGCCATCTGCTAGGAGAAATGCCAGCCACTGACATGTTTACGTTGTATTCTGCAGCATGCAAAATATGCAATATTCATAGTATCATCATTATATAGTCATAGGCATCACATATAATACTGCTACTTCATAGAGGCATGAACCAGCTTTTTAGGGATAGTTTGTCATGTCACTTTATACGTTATGCCAAAATCCTCCTTAATTTAACATGGCAAATAGGCAAACAGTCTTGTTTTTTATGCTAAGTAATGTAGAATAACGGGAACAGTTGGACAGTCCCTTACGAAAATTAACCATGGTTTTACCATGGGAAATACCGTGGTTTTACCATGGTTTTTTGGGTCATGGTTTACCATGGTTTTTTTGTGGTAACCATGGTTATACTATGGTTTTTATGTAGTAACCATGGTTCTACCATGGTTTTTGGAAGTACCATGAACCAACCATAGTAATACTATGGTATCCAAAAACCATGGTAGAACCATGGTTACTACATAAAAACCATAGTATAACCATGGTTACCACAAAAAAAACATGGTTAACCATGGTTACCCAAAAAACCATGGTAAAACCACGGTATTTCCCATGGTAAAGCCATGGTTAATTTTCGTAAGGGGTGGATTCACTTTTGGAACAGCTGGCCTTTACCGACAGTATGAGGTTTACCTATCATTTAAATGGTGGCAGTGCACCCACAATTCGAGTCTAAGGGAAAAAAAAACATTGTCAATGTGTACAAGTCTGGGTAAAACTCACAAAAACAGAGTTAAAGGCTCAGTGACTATATGACATTTGCATAATTTAAGTGTTTCTCCACATCATACTAAAATGAACAGCTTTAAACTTCTCCCAACTGTGTCTAATCATTCTAGAATTAAGTCAAAGGAAAGAAGTAAATCTGGCAATCCACTGATCACTAAGCTACAGGGACTTTATCCCCTTTTATCAAAAAATATTCCTGCATGGTTAGAAGAACAGGTTGCCTGTTCTTAGAAATGCTCAGTCTTTGATCAGTCAATCCACATAACTCCCAGCGGTTGTAAAATATGGCTTTATCCACTGAAATAAGGCTTCTGTGATTGATTGTAGGTTCTGGAAAAAGGAGGACATAAAAAATCCAACGTGACAGGGACGTGGAAAACTGGCTGCAAATGTTAATATAAATGTCGTGAGTGTGGAAAGCTTGAATGGAGAGATGGAGAGATGGATGTGACCTGAAGGTAATTAGCTGTCAAGGAAACTGCAGCAGGAAACTGTAGTTTAGTACAATTTGTTGTGAGATGAGTCACAAATCATGTTTACAGTTTCACAGTACACAAATGTGTATGGTAGTTTGTCAAATTAACGTTGCTTAATTATAACTGTAAACTGTGTGGAAACACGCACAGAGAAATGGTGTATGTCAGGCTGAATACTATATTAATTTTCATGTAGTTGTAGTAGTAGCAACTTGACAATCACATACTCATTTGCATTTTTGGAGCATGTCGTAGTGCCTACATGACACAAAGAATCTCTGTCTTCTGTTTTGCTCTTTTATCCTGACACCCATTGATCCGATTGAGTTCACACTTGGCGGTTGTGTTGCTGGGAACGGTGGCGCTATGACAACGGACTTATGGCAAATTTGTGTCTATGTTTCTGATACCGTTTTGAATTTTGCCCAAATATGTACACAAAGATTGTACAAATGCTGCAGAGGCATGGCCTATTTTTACAAGGAATTGCTTCGTCTCCTGAACTCTTTGTGTAATCACACTGGGTGGACACGTGTTGGTGTATTGTCTGATTGACCACGACAGATATGCCATTTCGCCAATAGGTATTACTGTTCTTCAGATATCTCCAGAACGGTTCATCAGATCATCTTGACAGGTGTATTGCTGAGGACCCAAGGGATTTCCCTGTCAAGTACGAAGCACGATCGGATGAGCTGTTCCTGATAACAGTGCAAGCATTTGTGCTTAATCTACACACAAGCCTCTAAATTATGGCAGGCCCAACAGGAAAAGGCAAATACTGTTATAATTAGCTACTTGCAGTTTACTTTGTTAAAGTAAAATTATTAAAATTAATAATGTATGTAACATGCTCTGTGTGGCTGTTTTGCCGTGATACCTAATTGTAAATGTCAAGGTTTCCTGGTGCTTACCAGGTTTTCTGGTAAAGTTTAACTTTAACAAATCAAACTGACTCAATAATCAGTATAGGTACGGCTTTGGGGGAATTTGGCATAGACTGTAAAAATAACAGATTTCACCAATGTTATGTCACCAGTGGGTTTGTTGAGTCTCATTTTGAAGTCTCCAGTTTTGCATTTGGCCATCATCCTCTTGGATTTCTGGAAACCAGAAGTGACAGGAGTGCAAAGCTGGAGAGGAGCTGTACCACGACCAGCAGTGGCCACTCTCTAAATTATGCATGATTTTAACCCCTATAAAAATGTGAAGGGGGTCAAGGTTCATTAACATGTTCTGTATTACGCTGTAAACATGTTTATTTCTGATGTCAATTGGTGAATTTTACACAGAGGTCTATGACTTGCAGAGGCCTCTGGAGAAACTGGCCTTTCTGTGTTGGCTTCATCTTTTTGACCCCGTAGTTGCCACTTTGTGTTTGTTCATAAAACAAAGTATTATATGAACAGCTATATCAGCAGATCATACAAGTTAATACTATTTAACCTGAAGGAAAACATGGACAAAAGTATTACAGTAAAAAAGAAACTGAACTACAGTTGTAAAGTTGAAAAATAAAAAATAAAAAAAAAGATTTTCAAAAAAAGGGTTATTATTCCATGTGAAGGCCACAATAATAGTTTCAGCCTGTAAAGAGGCACAGACTGAAAATAAACCGTACCACACCCATGGCTGAAAAAACAGACAAGATCAATGAAACAAACTAAATACGATCAGGGTCGGCCTGAGTTTTCAGGCCCAAAAACCCTCCAATCTCTAACTGGGATGCAGGAACACTCAGAATTGTCATGCCTGCATGCTTCTAGCTGTCTTGTTTTTGAGCTAAAAGCCTCTTGAAAACACTGGACCTTCTCCGCCTCGCTAGCCAAGAGATGAAATGGACATTTAAGAAAAAAAAAATCCTCTCTACTCTGAATGATAGTATTGATCTCTCATCTACTGTTCGCCGTATTTTTTCGATTAGGTGGACATGCTTTAGATTGTGTTCTTTTAATTGAAAGTCCAAAAAAATAGGAATGCTACATTTCCTCCAGAGGGCTTAATGGGCTGTGGCCTAGCAGATTGAAAATGTGCTCAGGGCCGCTCGGCATGGGGCAGATTCAAGAACCTCATGACTAAGACGGAAATATGTACAATCAATAGTTCTATTGTCAGAAAGTGCCTTTCTATGGTCCCCGTTTTATAAATTCCAGCCATCATGAAACTGGACGCATGTGCATTAGCCTCATTATCACACCCATGATTATCCATAAATGGATGATGACGCCGTTAACCAGCCGTAATTACATGGGAACATTAAGACATGACTGTACAGCTTGTGTCCATATTAGTAATTTATCACTGTAAACCTGCTAGCCATCATCAGCAGTGATAACCCATAATCATCAAGCGCCAGTAAATTCACATCAAACTGCATAGATAGAGCATACAGTCACCTAATGTCATTTTGTGCATATTTAATACCGACCTAGAAACCTATTGCTAGCACTTAATTGTCATAGGATGGATAGAAATAGGACCCATATCTAATTCATGAAAGCGCATAAATTGGATAGTAAAATGTGTATTTAGAGGCTGCAAATTTGGATAAATTTGTCAAAAATGTGATTATCCAAATTTGAGGATTTCTGTTTCTAGCAAGATTGTTACTTGTGGACATACACTAATGCTTAATAATATGTTGTATCTAGATCGATTGATTTTTTTTTTTTTTTGTAGAGAATATTATTATACTTTAGTGCGATAACCATTATAAACATATCAATTTCTGCGGCATCAATAAACCATTTTTGTACCATCAACTATTTCTTTGTTGTTTTTTGCTAATTTGATTTGTATCTTGATTCTATTTATACAGTTTATATTTGTGATTTATACAAATTAATGTTTGTTAATTATTGATTGAATGATTAATGCTTAATTTAATTATATAATTGGGATCAGTTTGAAAGGAGTCAGGAACATATATGGAACATTGTGTACAAAGAATTTGTTTGAATGGTATTGAAGACTTCCTCACCAACTGTTCCCAGGTGGGACCAACACTGGTGCACCACAAGGATGTGTTCTGAGCCCTCTACTTTATTATCTCCACACCTCTGACCAGGTTCCAGACTCACACCTTGGTGTCAGAAGAACAACCTTGAACTGCACACCTCAAAAATCAAGAAGTTAATCTTTTAATTCAGGAAGAAGAAGCCTGGGACCTTCAAATTCCACATCTCTGAGAAAATCACATGGAGTTTTAATGCTATTGCTGTCATGAAAAAAGGGGGCTGCTTAAAATGAACCTGCACCCGAAAGCAACCCAGAGAAACTGCTGTAACTTTCCATAGCTCTGCTATAGGAAGCACCTTACATACTGTATCATGGCATGGTATGCTACCTGCGATGATGTGGTCAAAGTGTCACTGCGAGATATACGCTCTGCAGCAAAAAAACAGTTGTCCCCTATCCTCACTGAACAGGGTTGTCTCAGCTGAGCAAACAACATGATCATGATCTATCTAGTCCCCTCAGGAAGAAGCTATAGACAGACCATAACCCGCACATCTAGACTCAGAGACAGCTTCTTCCCCAAAGCCATTAGAACACTTGAACAGCTACTCCGATTTATTTATTGATCATGAAACATAAGCACTATACAGTGGCTTTTGTAAACGTTTTAACTGTTGTTCTTTGTTGTGCCACTAACAACAATTCTTAATTTTGTTTTAACTCACGTACAATGACAATTAACTTATTAATTACCTCCACCGAAGGGGTTATGGTTTGGCCAGACTTATCTGTCAGTCTGTCTGTTTATTAGCAAAATGGCTCAAATTTTCAGCAAATATTGGGAATGGTTTTATTTTATTTCCTATTCTTTATGAATCCATTCATTATATTTCTTACTGTTACCTTTTATTTAAGAGTCTGGAATGTTTGTGTTTATAGTACATTGTTCTTTATTTATTAATGAAGAAATAAAAATCAAATAATTATTATTTTTTCATTAATACATGAAAAAATAAATATTTTCAATACATTTTGAAGAAACATTTAGATGTCGAGGGGTTAAACCGGATTAGATATGTATAATGTAATTATAAATCTGTAGTACATTCAAATGTTCAAAGCAAATCGATTCCCCACCTGAACCAAGTGTTCACCAACCCACTCTCAGACCAAATGTCATTATTTGTGTAACATAGTGGGATAGTACAGTTACAATTACTATTACCAATAGGTGGATGTGCACAAATTAGCAGGTATAGAACCCTTTAATCTCATACCGATGAGGCTAATAACCACTGCTAACACCCATTTGATGGATGCATGCAGAGCAGTTGCAACATTCAGACTGGCACGGATTAATAGGACAGCATCATTAAACCAAAATACACTCTTTCAAGATCAAAGCAGATGGGAACAGCTCTGTCTGGTGTAACGGAACAAAATGGAATCTAATATGTTCTTTAATATATAACAAGACACGGGATCACCTTTTAAAATGAAGCAGGCTGAAAGGAAATACAGTGTCTACAAAGAGCCCAGTCCCACGTTCCATATGTCTGCTCCACTGCTCAACAGAGGAGCAATAAACATGGTCCAGAGTAAATACAGGTGGAGATGAACTGTAAGATTAAGATGGCAAAACAGGAAAAAAAAATAATAATAATGATAACAAAATAAATAAATAAATAAATAAATAAAAAGCACAGCTTGAAGATGTTTGTGTGTCCCCATTTGCTGTTGTCCCTGTTTTGAGCTGTAATTAAGTGCTCCTGTCATATGGGCGGCGGCGCTTCAGGCTCGCCCCCGAACGCACTCGCCCCCGCACACTTTCACATCCCGTCACGTACGAGAGCTGCAGTCCGGAGAGGATGGGGAAAAAAAAAAGGTTCCTGACTCTAATTGAATGTGATTAACACTAACTGGAAACAAAACAGCATGTAATAAATGTCCATTTTTAAGAGGCGCGCTCGCATGACAGAATGGGGGCAATGAATTAGACATACAGCAGGGATAGTGCTTGTCTGCTGTGTGCAGAGAATCAGTTGTGCTGCTTTCAAATTACATTCATATATTCATTAAATGCTGCACTATGTAGATTCGAAAAAAAAAATGTTGCAAGAATTACAAAAAAAAAGGTATCGGATGTACAAAGCTAAAATTAATTTACTCTGTGTGTAGTTAACACAGACCTAAAATCATTGTGAGCTTTACCAGCAGCATCACGTGGAGGATGTTGAGTTGTGGATCTTAGCTAAATAACGTCATTGAGGCATTTTTGAAAACGTTCATGCTTATCCGTTGTATTTTTTAATAATGAATTTGATATATAGACTGTTGGAGTTTAGACTGAAGACTGTCCGCCAAAGCATCTTTTCACATCTGCAAGCATTGGGCGCCAAACTGGCAGCGCTTCAGATTGCTTTTGGAGGAGATGTGGCATCTTTTTCAGCAACATCCACAGAAGGAAAACAAATGTGGGAACAAGGTAGAGTTCATACAGATGTAGGGAAGGCTGCAAGTGTGTCAAATTGATATTGCTGATCCAGTCAATTAGCAAACAAAAGTATGTCAGCCTTAGGAAAAAGCACACAGATAACAGAACAGTCAATTTTAAAAAATGACTTTATTACATATTTTTCCTACAATTGCTTAGAGACTGGGTTGTGTCTTTTTTATGTATTGGGAGGGGTGATGCAAAATTGAAAAATAGTGATTGGAACCTCAGTGGTGACAGGGTGGAGCAGTGGGTAGTCCTGTTGCCTTGCAGTAAGAGGGTCACAGTCTTCAAGTTTTCAAGTCTTTAGCTGGAACCTTTCTGTGTGGTGTTTGCATGTCCTCCTCCTTGTCTGTGTGGATTCTCTTTGGTTACAGTGCTTAATTTTGCAGGATATGCTGTATGAGGTATTTTACAATCTGTGTGTGTGCTCTTTTTTGAATTGTTTTTGATTTACCAGGCTAGTTGGCAATAAAATGGGTTTACTCAGTGTATATGCTGTCAGATTGGCCAGCAGGCTTAGCAAGTCTTAAACTGTTTTAATTACCTCCATCTTCCTCCAGCTAGAGAGACAGAATAATCTTTGTATTCACAAACACTGTTGGAATGTAACTGAAAGGCCCAAATGCAACAAAAGCTTCCAGTTTACTGCCATAAACCACAGATAAACGGTAGAAACAAGGCCTAACTGAGCAGGTGGTACAGTGTGTTACATCCCCTGATAAGTCTAGGGGATGATGGGAGCAACAATGAATTATAATAGGGAAAGGGAAGAAAAAGAAACCAATAAGTTGTCAAAATAGAAGAACCAAAGATGGTTACCACATGACTCTGATGGAAAGTGAATGTCTCTCTTAGGAGAAGTCTGTAACAAAAACTTACAGCAAGTGAAATGAACGTAAATCACTACCCCAGGATGACAGCGCCCTCCCTTCAACAAAGGAGTAAAGCTAACGGTCACAGCCGCAAACCACACGCAGCTGTCATGCTGCCAAGTGACCCGCTGGCCTGTCTGCAGGGCTCCACACAATCATATACTGCAGGTCTTGATGAATTCTGAACGCAGGTATAATCATAGGCAGGGCAAAGGAGGGAGGCTGAAGCTTAAAAAAAAAAAAAAAAAAAAGCATCAATTTGTGTGCTGCACATCATAAAACTTTGTTTCCTGAATAACAGGCCCTTTTTTACTGTAATATCTGGACATTTCTACTTTAGAGTCAGTATTTTTTTCATTTTTTTTATGTCATTTATCTATGTATTATTACGGTATTAACACTGTAATTTTACATTCAAATAGCCATCATTGCAAGCTTTAATATTAAGAACATTTTCAATAAATAATAAGTTGAATCAAGGTCATTAACCTCAAACTTTATTTGGGGGAGCCTCTTTTTCAAACATATTATATTTATAGCGCATCACAAGAAATAGCACAATACACACATAAAGACATGTAGAAATAAACACAATGATTTTTAATCAGAAAATATTCACATGACCACAAACAGCAGATGCCGTCCTGCAGCATCTTCCTACCATGGGCATGAACGCTGAAGGTACTCTCACAGAGGACTATTAAATACCGCGTCAAGAGTGCTAGATCAGGTATGGATATACAGGGCATCTCCATTGTCATTACTGTTGCATTATGAACTTTTCTGCTAATAGTATAAAAAGCAGGATTTGTTTTCCTCACAAGTATCGGATCTACCCTCCTCTCCTTCAAGATAGGTTTCCCCATGAGTCTTTGAAGAAAGTCTGCCAGGACGCTTAAATATAAGAGTCAGCAATTTCTAGTTGTTGCACCCTGCAGAGTTTAACTCCCTATACGAGCATCAGTCCCAAGAGACATCCAAAATAACATGCATTTAGTCTCATCAGGGGTAAAAACAAATTAATTATCCATCCATCCATCCATCCATTGTCTATCCCGCTTATTCCCTTTCGGGGTCGCAGGGGTCTGCTGGAGCCTATCCCAGCGCGTTAAGGCGAGAGGCAGGGATACACCCCAGATGGTCGCCAGCCAATCGTGGGGCACACACACCATTCACACACCATTCACTCTCACACTCACACCTATGGGCAATTTAGAGTTTACCAATTAACCTGAGCATGTTTTTTGTATTGTGGGAGGAAACCGGAGTACCCGGTGAAAACCCACGCAGACATGGGGAGAACATGCAAACTCCACACAGAAAGGCCCCAGACCCAGGCCCCAAGGCGGTCTTGAACCTGCGACCTTCTTGCTGTGAGGCAACAGTGCTACCCACTGCACCACCGTGTCGCCCCAAATTAATTATTTATTTATTTATTTTAAATCTATTATCACCCCTTGTCGATATGTATCCACTATTTGCAGCAAGGCTCTTCTAACCAAAGTCTTAGAGGCTGATAACCATCATTTAATGGGCTGACAACATTTGAAATGGGGGACACATCATGCCACTCACCTCTGTTTTTTTTCCTCTTACTGATGGCAGCAGAAGCTTGTAATTTACACAGAAATATAAGCTCTACAGTATCGTCTGGGTTATACTCCATTTTATTTTTAACCCATAAAGAACATCAGCGGGCGGAGAGGTAAGGTAAAACAAAAAACAACAAAAAAATAAGAGGGGAGGGAGTGGATCTAAAGTGAAACCCCGGACTCGTTCTTAAATAGAGCATGAAGACCACACGCTCGCTGAGTGGGACTTTGCCTGTTGCTGGAAAACTGGGCCGTGATTGCATAGTTTATGGCCGAGGCATGATGGGTAAGGATTAAAGATGGCTGCCCTGAGGGCATACAGCAATACCATTACTCTTGATGGATTCTTCCTTCGCTCACATATTCTCTGCAGACGTCAGAGGGGCCACAAGGCTTGACTAATGCATGGTGTGATGATGGGATCAGAAGAGGCAGGGCAGGGAGGCTCGAAAGCTCCTCGATTTTCTCCCCTGCACTCTGCTCCGCTCTGCTCTGCTCTGCTCTGCTCTGCTCTGCTCTGCTCTGCTCTGCACAGCACACACACGCATGGGCACATGCACACATGATAAAGTAATGCTCAATGTTAAGAAAGGTTGCCTCTGTAGATACCTACTCTGACATTTAGAAACTCAGAGGATGCATCTTGTGGCAATGAAAAAAAAGATTTAAAAAATTGAATAAAAAAAAAAAATGAAGAATAATTTCAGAGCAGTTGTTGAACATTAAGAGTAATGACGTGCCTTCGGTTTGACATTTACAGCTTTTTTTGCAGTTTTGTTTCCATGGTAATTGTGAAGTAATAATTACTTCATGATTTAAATTGATCTGTTTTTGAATTTGATCTGATCAGTCCTAAGGTGTCTGTATAAAACTTTGATTTCCATAATGATACAATAAACATGGGGAAATAAAATCATTATAACAGCATCTTTTCTTAGCAAAAAAACTAAAATAGAATAGAATAGAATAGAATAACAACTATTTTTTGGCGTGATGTTAGTTTCTGATTTTGAAGGCAGGGTAGCACTTGATACTTGCTTTATAACTCAAAATATTGTTTTTATCAGCTATTATCATTCATTAATGAATGTTAACAAGTTCTGTACATTAACAAACACTCAAAGTTCATTTTTATTGCCTATACCTATGTTTTACTCTGTTTTCTGGTTTTAAATGATAACATTCTTAATCACATTATCACGTAATAAAAGGAAGATAGTAAAATGATCGAAAAAACATTTGGCCAGCTGCAAAAATGTGTTGTGTTTGTTACTGATGATTGAAATTCAGACAACATATTTGGTCTTTGGAGTACAAATATTTGCTGGCAGCGTCTGCAGAATTTAAAACTTTTTTTCAAGGTTATGCTTTGATGGAGCTTGGTAAAGGTTAGAAAAAAGATCTTGATCTTCGTTTAATATAAATAAATAAAAAAAAACAGTCCTCATTCAAACTGAAGGATAAATCTGAGTGCAGACTAAGAATGCACCATGTTGGATTTAATATGTGGATATATACCATTTCCTTTTTCATTTTAGGCGTTTCACATGGTTCATTTCACAACAGCCTCTCTAGCTTGCATGATACTGAACTAGTCTCTTATTGGTCAAAGTAATATGCAGAAAAATTCTACAAAACTCCTGGAAGGAACACCCCATGTAGCATCCTCTGGTGTCAATAAACACAACGTTGAGTTCAACCGGTACAATGTTATTTGTCTTCTGGGTACTGCGAAATTAAAAACAGAAAAACATCTTCAATACACACTATAATATTTATAATCCATAGTTGCCTTTATATATGTAATATATTATACATAGGACCTTATGCTGGGACCTTTCTGTGTGGAGTTTGCATGTTCTCCCTGAGTCTGCGTGGGTTCTTTGCAGGTTCACAGTCCCAAAACATGCTGAGGTTAATTAAAGAATCTTAATGCTCATAGGTATGAGTGTGTGAGTGAATGACATGTGCCCCACAAAAGGCTGGTGAGCAGTCTGGGGTCTGGGGATCACCTGCTGTGGTTGGCTTCAGAAAACCCCTGTGACCCTAGTGAGGAAAAGGCTGGTATAAAAAAAGGATGGATGGATTTACATTATACAATTTCTTAAAAAAAAAAAAAAAAAACATTAAAACCATTAAATCTAAATGACAGCAAACAATGCTGCCTCACCGCATTCTCTTGATACAATTCAAAATTTAATACAACAATCACTACAACTTCTCAAAATAAAAAAAATAAAAAAATGCCACATGCTTCTCTTCACCTACCAAGGGTGCAAATTGGATGTGATAACAGTAACGTGACTTGTTCTCACCTGGAACCAAATGCATACATTTTATCTTCCATCTTCAAGAAAACCTGCACGGTGCATGGCGACTTGTGCTTGCCGTGTTCGGCACCTTGTCCAGGAGGTCTCAGCAGGCTTGTTAAGGCAGCTTTTGATGCATGCCCAAGTGTGATCGCTGCATTCACACCTGCCCAAACCAACCGCATTAAGTGGAGAAAGGACTTCTAGTGCGAACTGAAAAAACCAAAGGAGGCAGGTGTGGGAGCAGCCTTCAGGTGCTTTCACACCAACAGCAGCTGGTGTGAGAGCAGGCCACTTGACTCTGAACCAAGTGGACCAAACACTCTATTTGAAATGCATCATAAGAGGGGATACTCATTATTTCATCTTTTGTTTGTTTGAGGGTAATCAGACCATTTTTTTGTTTGTTTGCAGGTCTAAAAGTGAATAGATTCAATGTGCTAATTAGAAAAAATGTTTAGTGCCTGGTGCGGACCAAATAGTTAAAGTAGTGGTGTGAAATTCGCCTTGGTCGCCTTCTCTGGGGATCTAAAGGTCAGTCAGTCAGTTTCTATACCTCTTTATTTCTTACAAGGGTCACAGGAGGTCTAGTGGAGCCAATCCCAGCCCATTATAGGTGAGAGGCAGGGATACACCGACCATAGGGCCGCACACTATTCTCTAAGACATATGTGAAGATTCCCCAATAAACCTAAGCACTGGACTATGTTTTATGGGGGAGGAAACCAGAGAACATGGACAGAAACCACTTAGACACAGGGAGAACATGCAGACTTCACACAGAAAAGTCCCAGCCCAAGGACTTGAGCCTGTGACTTTTTGCTGTGAGGAAACAGCAAAAAGTTTCACTGGTCCACTCTATCGGCCAGATCCAAATTCCTTTTGCACACAGGTGGTATAAAATGTCTTCAAATGCTTTGTGATTCCACAGCAATTCAAATGTCTGTGATTTTAATGGACCCCAATCATACCCATTGAGGGCGTTATTATTATTATTATTATTGGACAGTCTTCCTGTTACTGAGTCTCAGTTAATGGTAATGACAGAATAACCCGTGACAGCTGTGATGCACATTACCCTTGCATTAATATAACTGTGTCGTACTTGCATCTCTTGTATGAAAGGGCCATTAGTGTCTTATTCAAACAGTGCAGAAGCAGTTGAGTCGATGTCAAGTTCAAGTGTAATGAGCACACAGCCACAAATCTGCATTTGCACTCATTATTATCAGCTTCATTATTCATGCTCTGCATTTCCTTTAAGGAGCTGTCTTCCTGTCATCATTATGACGTTTTTTTTTTGTTTAAACACAGCTAACACAGCTCTTCCAAAGAGTTATACTCCATTTTCTGCAATATTAGATCTGAGTAAAAAATAATATGTATGTATGATGTTTCTTTAATAAATGTGTAAACTCACACATGTGTGTATGTATGTTTTTGAGCTTAAATGTGAAGAAATGTGCAATCAACAAAAAAAATCTGTATGTAATATTCTACATATTATATTATATATTAATAAAAAAACACACCCAAACAGCATATAACTTCAAATACTAATATACATAATCTCAAGGGCATATGATGATAAGTTTAAATTTCTTTCAGTGTCTCAATTGTCAACAATTAAGGGAACATTTAATATTGAATTGTTTAGGTTTAATACCATTCACTAATGTCTAGACTCATAGTGTTCATTCACTATTACTACTCATTCACCCCTCATAGGTCATCTTTCTTACTCATTTATTTTTAATGATTTCTCCACTATACTATAGATGCACAGAAGTGCAAGTTAAAGTTTGCTGTTGATTTTTCATACCAGGATTTGTTTACAGATGCACAATAATGCCTCCCGTAAAATCAGTGGAGCCACTTACATAAACCAAGCGCTCCCCATAATAAGGCTGCTGACACCAGAGAATTTGGTTTGATTATCCCGAGGAAATGCCATTATAGGATTATTAGGATTGCATTATAGAATATTAGCTTAAAGTCAAAATAGAAAAATCAGCAGCTATATAAATGATCTAAATGTGGGGTAGCAGTTCCTACAGAAGTTTGATCAGTGATGGATCCTTGTGTTCAGGAAGGGTTAAATGCTTCTGAAGGCAGTAAGAGCTGTGGAAAATGATGCACTTTGCATCTAAGACTATACTGACACCTAACAAAGTATTAACCTATTATCCATGGTGGCAAAACTGATATACATTACATATTTATTTTTATTATTTTCAAAATAAAACCCTCAATGTATTCTATAAAAGGAAATTTATAGTCTAATAATGTAAAAATTCAAATAGTATCTCTAAGTTGAGAGTTAATTCATTAATGTTTTTAAATGGTCAATCTAGGTCTTCGAGTAATCATATTAAATAACGTACAGTTACCTAAATAAATACATTTAGGTAAACCGACCACCAGGGCAATTTCTTGAAATCTGACGCAATATTTTAATTTCATTATCACTTATTATGGCTTACTATGGCTGTGTCAGCACTTTCTCCTAGAGTACGCTGCTTTCTCATAACCATCAGTGACAAATACTGCAGGATGGATAAAAAGAATTATAAATCATGTTACGGTTTGGTTAAGGTCTGGTTAAGCTTAGGCACAAGAATATCTTGGTTAGGGTTAAGAAAATTATAATGATTTGGGTTAAAATGAGCTGAAACATGCTCATGTGGTGGATAAAAAATGAAATGTGTGACTTTAAGTACACAAATACACAATCCACCCAACCATCCACCTCTAATTTAATACCTTATACTGTCTAATACAGACTCCATCAGTCCCATTGAATCTATTTTTACATGTTTTGTTGTTCTGTAGAAGCCTATGGTACTATTCTGCACGGTCTAAAGTGAAGGTCCTTCAGCTTTCGTAGGTGGCTAAGATGTGATCAGCTAACAATAAAATAAACAACAAGAGGGTGGTTTATAGCATTTGTTCACCTCACTTAAAGTATAAGACTTTTAGTTCTAGCTGGTTCTGCAGCAGCTGCACTCCAACCGCAGGCTTTATGACGGACACATTTTGTGCCAATTTCTAATACCACTATTTCTAAAACTCCACAATATTGCCAAAGGATAGTTAGAAGGGTTCTTGTATGGATGCTGTGAGGCTATTTTGGCTGATCTGTGGCAGTGGATTGCAAGATCTAAATGGTGAAATTGAGGAGATTCTGTTGATTTGGGATTGGTCTTCCCTAGGGCCAGGCTCTTAGGCCTAACTATCCACCATCAGCCAGACTCCAAGGCCCAACCATTTATTGTTCCTGTTCTAACTGATGTGGATGAAAACCATGTCTCTCTGAGCACTCAATGGGAACTATAAAAGCTGAATGAGGACATGTTGGACCTGGTAATTATAAAAACAAAAAATAAGCAAAAAGGTGATCTTGTAAAAGATGTTTTAGATTTTACAAATGGTTTTGGGTTTTCACAGTTATTGGTAGACAACTTCAATCTGAATGTCTTAAAAGCCATGAATGCAAGCTGTGAATGACAATGAAAAATGTCAAAAACTCCCCAGGGTTACCTACTATATTCAGCAGTGATGCAGATGGGAGTGAAAACATTTATTGCTATGGGAATGACACATGGGTCTGGAAAAATGTCCCTCCCAAATACAACTGGCTTCATTGGGAAACTTTATCAACTTTCATAATGGCCGTAACAGCCGTAGCGCCACCTACTTGCAGCAGGAAGTTACAGGCCCTGAACTTGTACAAACAGCTCCTAGCAGATAAATGGCATACATCTAAAATTGGTAAATACAAGTTTTAAGAAGGTTTTGAATATTAATTGAAGACCTTTAACTGCAACACTACCTGAACTGCATGAAAGTAGGCCTGATCATCACCGTTCCCTGCTTGACTTGGTTATTGCACCTCATTAGTGCAACGATTTGCTACTTGGAACTGTCAAATCTGAATATAACAAACAAAGGGGAGTCACTGTAACTTACCTGTTTCCCCTCATGCAACTATGATATTTATGTCCTCCTTGTATTGTTGTTCGAATGATAAAAATCCAATTGGAAGCCATTGTCATGAAATTCCCTGATCCCAATGACTAGTGTGTAGCTTAAACTGGGTAGCTAAATCATGCCGGTTAACTGGGCGCACAAATAGAACAGAGCTCCGTTGAGTTCCATACACAGCCCCGGCATACAAAGCAAGCCGCGGTTAATTGATGCTGCTGAGCCGGAGCCTCTGTGTGTCTCCACATCCTGCCTTCCAAAGGCCGCCGTAATGAATGACTATTCTCCAAGACAGGCACTGGCCCGGCTGTCTATCTGTCTGTCTGTGCCGCGAATGTTGTTTTGTCCAAATTGCTGTCACAATCGTTTAATCTGCTCACCCCAGAGAAAAGAGATACCCGCCTCGACATCTTTCACTGTCTCTCTCTCTCTCTCTCTCTCTCTCTCTCTCTCTCTTTGCCCTTGCAATGTGCTCTTCAGACTTATTCCCCCTCCCTTTCCTTCTTGTTATACACTCCCTTCCCTGAGTGCTCAGTGTAGAATTCTTATTTGTCTCTCTGGTGACACTAATTGGAAAATAGCTTGCGGCTTCCCTTGGGCTGTGACCCCAACAGGCTCTTTGTTGATTAGTGGCAACTTAAAGAAAGTTGGTCAAGAGAGCGGTGACAGGCGGCGTTTTCTTCTGTCCGTCTGTCCCTCTGAGCCACATCATGCAACCACCGGACGGTGTTTTTTTAAAAAATTTTTTAGCGCTGAGCGGAAGACAGCATTAAATGCGGGCCAAAATTGGCATCAAGCTTTGATAACACATCAAGCGCGCTGCAGCATGTAAATTCACTTGCGGGGCTATTTTGAGTATATTATGTAAATGTTTAGAAATGGCTATGCTTAATTTATGAAGAAAGGAAAAAGGGAGCGTGTCTTGCAGCGTGTGAGTCGAGGATGATGTTTTGCCAGAATATCATCCAGGCATACCAAAGTCACTTACAGAGGCATACTTTGAGGGTATGCATTGAAATATGTAAAGCACTAATTGGGTCTTATTCATGCATATTTTTGTACTGCTTCTCAAGAGAGAAGTAGATGAGTAAAAGAAAAAAGAAAGGCCCACCCCTATGTCAGACTCACAGACTGCACACACCAATGTTTAGTTCCCATCTAAACTATCTTATCCGTTTAGTAAACGTACGGCTGTCTGGCTAAAAGTTAAACCAGGATACGCTTCTCCCTCAATGCAAAAGTAATACAATCCATATTGTCTGACCGCTCAATTGCAAGAAAGTGTTTAGTAC
This sequence comes from Eupleurogrammus muticus, assembly GCA_036785175.1. Taxonomy (NCBI): domain Eukaryota; kingdom Metazoa; phylum Chordata; class Actinopteri; order Scombriformes; family Trichiuridae; genus Eupleurogrammus; species Eupleurogrammus muticus. The sequence goes on along the minus strand of JAYKQN010000004.1, from coordinate 10,784,461 downwards.
ATTCCTGCAACGTACAAAATAGCCCAGGAAGTGAGACTTTCCTGTGTAGAACAAGGTACTAAACATTTGTTCCTTTATGGGAGTCAGTCCTATATTCCTATATATATTACATACCTATCAGACCAAACCATCAAATCCTTGATGTAGGGTAAAATCTGACCCATATATAACATTGTCTTTTTAATAATAAAATTGTATAGTTGCTGGAGTTGTCATCTTAATGCTCAATCACCTGCCCTATGAAAGTTCCTTTTTTGCAGGACTTTTTTTAAATATTTTGTCAATTTGAGGCTCACGAAGGTTAACCTTGGGCTGCACATATAGGTGCCAAGTAGGTTTGTCTGCAGTTTCCAGGGTGGCTCTACCATGACAACTTGGCACCCAGGCCAAACTTGGCCCTTATTGGTCCTACATGAACATGCTGGCTGAATTAAAGCAGTGTTCTCTCTCCTCCACTTCTCCAGAGCTACCACAGGATGAATGCAGCGTATCAGACTGACGCCCTGCAGAGAAGCATGATGCACGTCGGACCTACCCTCATGGTGACAGCAGGTAATAATAGTGTTTGTTCTAAGCCTCGGCTTTGTTTAAATCTCTATTAAAACATAATGTCATTCCTCCCTCACTTTTCCCTACATAAAGCAGTGCTTACCATAAAGCTATGGTTGTTGTCTGTCTCAACGGGGTGTTTGTTTTCTTCAATATTGCCAACTTTTGAATAAAATGGCCCTTTATTTTATACGTGCCTCTAATGTCTCTCAGCTTCTGGTTCACTGTGGAGCAGGTGATACCCGTATTTGAACATCAGGAGCCGATTTGTGAGAGAAATTTGAGGCAGCCATGTGATAGAACAGTCATATAAAATTCACAATAAGTTATCTTATGTTCAATTAGACAATGTTAATATAATTGTATGTCACATTTAGGGATGATTTACAGTGTTTCTCAAATGCTTACATGCTTTTTTTAGTCAAATTGACAAACTACACATACAAAAAGAAAAACCCTACATATCTTCCATAAAATTATACTTTGCGTTCAAAACAATATTTTGTCTCCTCAAAATTGTATTTTGTGTTCAAATGACACACACAGACAGACTGATGGACTAAATTGAAAACACAACTATAAACGGGGGGGGGGAACAAAACATGGAGATCTTAAGAGCATTAAACCATTTCAATGTTCAGTCTTACTGTTAGTGTACTGTATACCTACTCTTGTAGTAGAATATTCTTGTACAGCATGTCCTTCTTTTACTGAAATACAGTATAAAATGGCAAAAAAGAATTCCAAAAAAGGGGCAATTTGATTCGAACAGAACACAAAAAGAAAAAGAAAATATATAAAAAGAAATAAAAATAGGACAAAAAGACAGGCTGCATCTTGTTTGGCCACATGACCTCACCAGTGACCCTTGTATTGCTAAAGTTTTGATTGCAAATTGCACAACAGCCTTGGGAATGGAAGTGTTACCATTTGAATGGAAAGGTTCTCTGTGTAAACACAAGGAGATTTGAAAATGAACACTAAAAAAATAAAGAGGATTGTGTGTAGTGTATCAGAGAAAGTGTGCTTTAGAAGTAAATTTTGGGTCTAAATCAGAAAACGTGTTTACAACTCAACTATTGGTTGGTACACGATCTACAGGTTGTGGTCATTGTTCAGTGTTTGTGTAAAACTGATTGTAAAATCTATATATTTATTTACTGGGTTGTGTGGCAAAATTGCATTTATTATCAAGTCCACTGTATTTAAAAAAGAAAGCAATGTATCAAGAAAAAAAAATACTTACGTAAATTCATGGAAAAGAGTGTCAGAGTAAAAAAAAAAGGTTTATTATCAAAGAGCAAATCAGTTTTTTGAAACAATTTAAAGAACGATGCCTTAATATATGATTTTATTTTCACATGATCAGAAATATACTGTAGGGTCTATAACACTTGTACTTGTGTTGCTCTAATCTGTTATTTCTTTGCTTTGAACTCTGCATGCCTCTCACTCCTCCATTCCTCCCTCGCTCTTTCTCCTTCAGGCCCTCTCTGCTCAGTCAGAGAAGTGAGGTAAATTAAACACCTCTAATCAATATGCTCACAACTTATTTAACTAATGAGATGGCTTATTTTGCCGGTGGGGAAGGCATTTGTAGGACTTTGAAGCTTGGGAAAAGGGCCCATCATCCTCCCAAATGACTTCTTCTTCACATCGTGATTACAGGCACCACAAGGGACCACTTGGTCCATAAATTGATACGAAGGCTCAATACACGCTTATCATGTTTTTGCTCAAGAGTTTATTCTAAGAAAGCAATCCCACTTTTATATACACGAGGAGTTAATTAATACTTCGTTTGCACTCCATGTGTCTTATCAGACTGCTGCAGTGTATTAAATCAGTTGTAGAGCCGTTTGCGTTTGAGTTTGGATGAGATCCTGGACGTAGCAGAGTGGGCAATGCGGCCTGTAATGGGAAGTGAGTCAAATTTAGGTTCTGGTAGACGGTTTAGCTCTTTGATTTGATGCTGTGGACACATTCCTTATCTTTTACGGTTATCTTAAATCAGCTTTTCCTTGACACCAGTCGTCCAGTTTTATTTACTGGTATATTTCTCCCAGCTGTAAATGATGGAAATAGCAAATGTCAAACATGTTCTAACAAAAAAGTCTTCATGAGAAGGACTAAGAGCCCCTCACTGCAGCAAGATGACACCTTACATCATCTCCCTATTGGATGTTGATATAGAAGTCATGTCATCAGAACTTTTTGTTTTAATCTATGATTATTAATATTTATGTTTAAATTAAAATCAATTATTTAAATTCATTTTTTCTTTAATTTATACTGTAATATGATGTATTGTGTATGCAGCAACTATTAAAAATACACTTCTTTGTAGAAAGATTTGAAAAATAAAAAATTGTACCAAATAAGTAAGGGACCACAAGTCATTTTGAAATTCAGAAAATTGGCACTACATTTAGAATCTTTGTACATGACTATAATGACGTTCATTAGGATGCACCGTAAAGAATGCTTATACGCGTGATCCCATAGTTGTTGCCAGGGTTCTATGTGTCAGTTTTAGCCATGGTAAAATGGCTAAATATATATATATATATATATATATATATATATATATAGTGTATATATAGTGTATATATATTAACCAGGCCTGTAACAGAGGTTTGAACATTTTTGGACCACAAGTTATGTATGTATATAATAAATGTATGCATGTGAAGCATGGTTTTAGACACCAAATACCTTCTAGTATGTTCCAATGAAATTATTCCATCACATACTCTGAAGTTGATAATTGCCTACCTTAATGGATTTTTTGACCTACATGGATAAAATATTTATAAAATGCAAACAAACTAAGAAAAAGTTGACTATCAGATAGATCCAGAGGTAGATGAGCTGCAGTTGCCTGATGAGAAACTGTATCCACCACGTTGAACATGGTGTGAACAGCTCTGTCTGCAGGTTTAATGTTAATTGAAAGCAGACCTTGGACAAGCCGTGTACTGATTATTCAAGTCCAGCATGCAGCCAAAGGGCAGAAGAACTGGCCTTGTATCTGTTCTTACCATAACGTTACAGTCCATGGTTCACTTTCTTAAAGCCCGGTCAATGAATTGACAAGGACACAAATTTCATCTTTATGGCACCGTACACCAGCTTCTATATGTCCCTCATGCTCTTTTGGACAATTGAACAATTGACTGTTTAGCTTTTTTTCACTGCCAGGTGCATAGGCCCTTTTTTGGGGATATTTTGAAAAAAAATAAATAAATAAGACCAAGGACCATTTACAGTTTTTAGTCATACACTTTCCCCAGAACAGTGAAACTTATCTTGCCAGTGTGGTCTCTGGGTGCTCAGTACCAATAAACAGTGATTGTAATATCCCCTCTGGCCAGGTATGTGTTCCATCCTCATTAACTTAATTACAAGGAACAGATAAAGAGGTCTAGAGTTCAGTGTGTTATTTGCATTTGAAATCTGTCAGTGTCAGATTTCAATATATATATATATATATATATATATATATATATATATATATATATATATATATATATATATATTCAGATTCACAACTAAATGTAAAGAAGTGGTGAGCCTCAAAAGCTAAAAAAAAAAAATAATAATAATAAAAAAAATATATATATCTAAAAAGCCTTTACAGATGATAAAAATAAGACAAATTGTATTAAATTTATGGGAAAAGAAGAATATAGAGAAGGACATACTTGTGTAACACTGCCACCACCATGGTGGTAGTTATGGTGTAGACATGGATGCCAATGGAACTGGTTCCTTGTATTAATTGAAGACATGACTGCTGGTAAAACCAACAAAATGAATTGTCTTTCAGGCAAGTATTTCGGGCAAATGCTTACCAACCTGCCAAATGTTTAAGAACTCATTGAACGGCATTTCATGCTCCAGACAGACAATGACCCCAACGCATATTGTAAAAGCAACCAAAGAGATTTTTTTTGAAGCAAAGAAGTGGAATATTTTGCAATATTTACTTGCTGACGACAAAACTGAAGGTAAAATGCCCCCAAATAGCAAGCAGGAACTGGAGACATTTCCAGAGAGTCACCACTGACGAAACCTAGTCTGATGGGTTTTTCTTTTTTTATTATTATTGAGTGAATCTGTTATTTGTGATTATATTGAGCTATACAAATATAAATTGACTTGACTTTACTGCAAAAGATTTTAAACCGAGCATTAAAAAAGTGACAGTTTGATCTATGCTCCTGTTACTTTAGTTCTCTTAAATGGGAAGGACAAGTAAAAACTGTTGTAGTTCCTACACCTCCACATTACCTGATTTAGATGTAAAATGTTTAAATTAAAGATTCAATTATGTTGCTTTGTTAGCATTACCTATAGCACATGTACTGACTGGGTAATGATGATAACACAGATACCCCGTAGCTCACCAAAAAAAAGTTGACATTAACCAATAATGTCAAATAAATTAATAAATAAATAGGCAGTGACTCCCATGCAATCATTGATAACTCAAACAGGACACAACAAACAGTAACACTTGAAATCATGTCACTTTAACATGGATTTATATTTTTTTTGTGTTTTCTAATTGTACGAAATAGTAGAAATCCATACATGAATCCTATATAATTTGTATACATATATGCTTTATCTTCCCTTCTCTCTATATCCCTGTTAATTTCAGGAATGATTTAAGATTTTATTTATCCTCAGGTAGGACGTTCTGGCCATGCTGAACCAGGCTTAAACCTAAAGGTGACTGTGCGTTTGCCTTCAGGGCTCGATGGGTTCACAACGATCTGACTGAGAAGATTAAGCTTTCAGATCAGTGACTTCTTTTGAATCATTTCTTTAAACATATTTCTATAGGTTTGCTTTTTTGATTGATTATCAAAGCTTGATTTTTTCTTTTAATTATATTTGCATTGCTTTCATTTATTGTTTTATTTAGTTTATCTGTGTCCATTTTCTCTTTTCAAAATGTATTACTTTTTGTTGTTTTTTATCCTTTTATTATTGCCTTCTTATTTTAACTTTGTCTTAGCATTGCTGTGCCTGTCAAAGCAGATAATGCTGTTTTTAAAGGTTAATATTATATACGCATGCTGTGTTACATGCTATATTTATATATAGCAAAATTCTAATGATCTTGGTCTCCCCTGAAAGCTTAATTATAAACACTGAAGTAAATTATATCAATAACTGATACCGCAAAATAATAGTGGAACAACAAACAACAAACTAGTATTAATATAACAGACAAAACTTAAATATATCTATATTTTAGACCTACAGCTACCTGTAGCATGAGGAGTCAGCATCCAACACATCCTGTGTGGTCTGCTGCCTTTTAAAGAGAAAATATTATGCCTTCCCTTAGTTTATTTTGTATTTAATTCTCTGTCCTGATGCAGCATTTATAGGCTAACAGATGTTTTACTGTGACTGGGTTTTTGATTCCTGTAACACTTGCTGACACGGGAAAATCATATTTTTACTCTAAGTCTATTTTCTTACTAACATGCTTTTCATAGATAAATAAATTGGGACAGAACAGATGAGCAAAAAAAAATAACACTGGTTATGTTAAAGTTTATATAACAATATATCAATCCAACTACTGCTGACCTTCTTACAAACTTATTTTGGTGCCATTCATCAAAATCAGCTCTTGGGCATGTGCCAATCAACAGTGGATAGAAAAAGTCTACACACCACTTTTAGAATTTTTGTAATGTAAAAAAAAATGACACAGAGATAAATAACTGCAGAACTTTTTTCACCTTCAATCTGACCTATAACTTGTACAACACGTTTAAAAAACAAACTGGAATCTTCAGGGAGGTGAAGTGGAGATAAACGACTGATAATGAGGCTGCCAAGGCCGGCAGCAACATTGAAGGGGCTGCAGAAATAACTGGCAAGTACCGGCTAGTAGAACATGTGACAACATTCTCCTTCACATGTCTGGAGTATGTGTACGGTGGCAGAATGATGTGTTAGTTCACAAAAGAAAAAATAAATGCATGCTTAACTTCATTTTGTAAAGACATTCAAAATCATTTTCTATGAACTGATGAAACCAAGGTTGAACTTTTTTGGCCATAATTCAAAAAGGCACATGTGGTGCACAAATGACACTAAAGAACACTATACCTACAGTGAAGCCTGGTGGTGCTGCACCAGGCTTTGAGGCTGTTTTTCCTTAGCTGGAACTGGGGCCTTTGTCAGGGTGGAGGGAATGCTGAACAGTTCCAAATACCAGACAGTGCAGGCACAAAACCTTTGGGTTTCATTTAGAAAGCTGAAGACGAAGAGGAACTTCTCCTTTCAGCATGGCAATGAGCCAAAGCACACATTTACCAAAAGAATGGCTTCACCAGAAAGGGATGGAGGTTTTGGAACGGCCCAGCCAGAGTCCAGACCTGAATCTGATCAAACATCTGTGATGTGAAGAGGGCTGTGACAACAGATACCCTCGCAATCTGATTTGAAGTGGTTTCGCAATGAAGAGTGGGCAAATATTGACCTTTTTTTTTCAAATGTGTTGTACAGGTTATAGGTCACATTAAAGGTGGAAAAAGTTTGCATGTGGTCAAAATCGGCTCGTATATAGCAGAATTGAATATATTTACTCTTAACAGAAAAGTAAGATCATTTTTTATTAATTTGCAGCAGAGCCTATTTGTCCATTGATGCAAAACATAACATATTAATATATATATTATTATATTTGGTGACTTTTATGGCATGTTTATGAGGGTCTTCTTTTTGAGACAAGAAAAAAAAGAAAGAAAAAAATAAACATATTATTTTTATAACAAGTGCAATCACTGAATATGAAATGAAATGTTGCTGTAAGGGGCGACACGGTGGTGCGGTGGGTAGCACTGTTGCCTCACAGCAAGAAGGTCGCAGGTTCAAGACCCGCCTTGGGCCTGGGTCTGGGGCCTTTCTGTGTGGAGTTTGCATGTTCTCCCCGTGTCTGCGTGGGTTTTCCCCGGGTACTCCGGTTTCCTCCCACAATACAAAAAACATGCTCAGGTTAATTGGTAAACTCTAAATTGCCCATAGGTGTGAGTGTGAGAGTGAATGGTGTGTGAATGGTGTGTGTGCCCCACGATTGGCTGGCGACCATCTGGGGTGTATCCCTGCCTCTCGCCTTAACGCGCTGGGATAGGCTCCAGCAGACCCCTGCGACCCCGAAAGGGAATAAGCGGGATAGACAATGGATGGATGGATGGATGGATGTTGCTGTAAGAGGTCCAGTATCAGGTATATTCACAGCAAACTTGGCAAACGCTTCTCATATCAATAAAGGTGATGCTCAGGCTTCAGATTGCGCTGTAGGTTTACAACATTGGTTCCTATCGTCAGCTGCTGTTGGATACGTTATGGGGCAGCAGGGGGCTCAGAGACAGAGATCGGCAGTTCGGTCCTCAGCTCCTCTGGGGCTCCTCCGAGTTGCATATCAATGTGTCCTAAAAATACTTAACCACGATTTGCCTCCGATGGCATGTGCCATCGGTGTGTGAATGTGTAGTTTCCTGATGTGTGGGCGGCTTTGTGTATCGCCACTGCCATCAGAGTGTGTGAATGGGTGAATGGATACTTGTAGTGTAAAGCGCTTTGAGTGGTCAAAAATCCCTGTTATGATTTAGGATTCGATCGGTTAAAGCACATCTGGGTCTGGCCCCAAGCTACATAGCAGACAGGTTGATCATAGGAGCCGGATCGCAGCCGTAAATCCTCAGGTAGGACGTTCTGGCCATGCTGAAGACGAGGCTTAAACCTAAAGGTGACTGTGCATTTGCCTTCAGGGCTCGATGGGTTCTCAACGATCTGACTGAGAAGATCAACCTTAAGATTAAGTCAAATATGTTCATATTTGTTATTAAGATAGAAGTAGTATTTAAACATACTTAAGTATCAATTCAAGCTTTTTACTCAATCACCTTTAGCTCCCTACATATGAGCTGTCATCCCTCGTTGTTATCTCCTTTTAAATGTATTTTAACAGGGAAAGGGCAAGGGAGGCCACATTTATTTGCATAGCACATTTCAACAACAAGTTGATTCAAAGTGCATTACATGAAACATTAAAGCATCAAGATACAATTTAAAAACTGTTGTTGAAAGGGGGAGAAGAAAACATTTAAAAAATTAAAATACCAAATTTAAAATTAAAATATGAGAAAATGTAATGCAAATGAATGAAATTAGATAAGCTAGGGAAAGGGGTTAGATTGGGTACAATTTGAGGCACAGAGCATGCCAACAGCCGTCATGAAAACAACCCAGCGTGAAACAGGAGTACCAACGATATTAATAAACGGCAAAGAGTTGGAAGTACAGATAATTGTGTGAAAAAGTAACGAGTAAAAATGAAGTGTATGTCCGCAAATTTTCTTTTGGATATGATGTTGGCCGTGCCATCGGTGTGTGATTTTGTGTGTGAATTATTGGTAAAATCCCATCTCTGATGAGTGGTTGGCACCTTGTCTGACAGCCAAAGACATCAGTGTGTTATATATGTACTAGAAAGGTGCTATAAAAAATGCAGCCCATTTACCATTTACCATATGTTCATCTGCTGCAGGTGCAGCACAACAGTGTTATTTCCTGACAGCAGCTGTTTTCCACTTGTTTATGTATTTCCACAAAACTTACACCTGTTATTTTATACATAAAGGAGGATATTAATCTTAACATTTACCAGACATGTCCTCTAGTGACATGCAATACAACTTTCCCGATCTTTCATAGGCTGAAATCAACAGGATTGATACTTTACATGCTTGAAAATTAATTAATTAGGAACTTCCAAATGAATAGGACATCAGATTACTCATTCTTATTGTTTAATAATGAAGAATCATCACACAAGAAGGTTAACGACTAAAACTGTGGTCTAAAAACATTATATATAATGGGTATAAAAAGTCTACACGTCTCTTGTTCAAATGACTTGTGTAATTGTGCGTTTTCACAAGAGAAAATTTGTGTGTGTGAAAAGATAAACAACAAGATAAATAATTTCACAACTTTTCCACCTTTAATGTGACCTATACCCTATACATCGAAATTGAAAAATGAACTGAAACTTTTACATTGCTTTAATGGGTATGCAGAAATTAGCAAACATTTGCATAAACTCAGCTTTCATTAAAGTAGTCATAGTCTTTTTTTGGGTGGGAGTCTATTAGCTTGGCACATCGTGAATCTCTTTTTGTTCATTGCAAAACAACTCCAAATCTGCTCACAGGTGTGTGCTGACACCAATTTACCATGAATTTCAATGTAATTTGTTAAATCCATAGAAGGTTGTGCTCCATGAAAGAATCACTTTATTTTTCAATTGCATTGTATAAGTTGTATGTCACATTAAAAGGTGGAGAAAGGAAATTATTTATCCTGTCATTTTTTTTATCACAAAAACGTAGCATTTGAACAGTGGGGTGTAATTTTTTTCCTTTTCTTTTTTTTCGGACTTCACCACGACGCTGTTTGTGTATATGAAATAGCTTCATATAGGTATACATACTGTTCCTACCAACTGAGCATTATTTAGATGAGATCCCCTATTATAGTTACGTTTCAATGTCTTCCTCTTAATGATAAATAAATTTGTCCCAAATTACTACAATATCAATATTTTAACCCGTTCAAGCCCAACAGCAACTATAGTACTTGCAGAATTCTGACTATAATTTACCAGGAAGAGGTAACTTTCTTTAAATTATTATGGTTCTTTAAGCTGACCTAATGTATCTATCTATCTATCTATCTATCTATCTATCTATCTATCTATCTATCTATCTATCTATCTATCTATCTATCTATCTATCTATCTATCTATCTATCTATCTATCTATCTATCTATCTATCTATCTATCTATCTATCCATCCATCCATCCATCCATCCATCCATCCATCCATCCATCCATCCATCCATCCATCCATCTATCTATCTATCTATCTATCTATCTATCTATCTATCTATCTATCTATCTAAGAGCCTGTGTAATGTCTTTTTTTTTTTTAATCAAGCAAAGCCTCTCTAGTGAAGCCTCAGAATAAAAAAAAGAGCTGTAAATAAATACAGTGGATCCCCTTTAAATAAAACCCCAGATTTTATCTGGATATGAGACACTTGACATGAAAGATGCAAACAGGGCCTGTGATTTGTTCCGCCGTTCTGTAGCTATAGGTGTTTTTCCATTTACATGTCTGCTCAAGCGTCTGTTTATTTTCAATAATAATCTGCCCATTCCTTCCCTCCTCACAGGGATTTTCTGCCCTTTTGTGTTGAATATAAATATGTTGCGTGTCACAAAGGCGCTGACCCATTGAGCTCTGAATATAATAACCGAGTTTGCCAAATGCCCATGTACCAGCCTCTTTATGGAGACGGATGAGCTTGTGTTTTATTCATAATGTAATACAACTGCAGTACAACTTGTAATGGTACGCTGTGATTCTGCTGCATAGGACACATTAACGCTTCATTTTCTTAGAACAGCGTAATCCCACCTGTATTACTTGCTTACACAGCAGTTTAGGCATGGTAAAAAGCACAAAAAAGAGATCTGCTGTTGTGTCGTTATGTTAAACTATATTTGTGTGCAGGGCCATAGGTCTGTAAATGACTGTAAGTGTGTGTATATATGTGTGTGTGTGTGTGTGTGTGTGTGTGTGTGTGTGTGTGTGTGTGTGTGTGTGTGTGTGTGTGTGTTGATCCGACTGTAGGCAGAGTTGACCTTGAGGAGCAGCGTTCATCGCAGTGGGGGAAAAGGAACCAAGTAGAGACACAAAGCCTTATCGGAGAAAAATACTCTTGTTGTTGGAAATAGCGGGCGATGAAACTGCTGACGCCGGAGCTCTGCTGTAGTTTTTCACAGCATCGGCAATTTGAGCCACTCAATGGCTCACACTCACTCCTCTGTTCTGATGCGGTATTTTAACTGGAGGCAACCAGTGGCTCTGTGAACCATTTTATTTTCTATTTATTTATTTTTTTGCCGCTACACGATGAAGGCCTCGTCAAATTTAATAAAAACACCCTTGTAAGGAAGCATTATCTGTTCGTGTTTATGCATCTTGGCAGATTTGAAGGTTGGATTGTGAGATGCCCCCAAAGTGCAGCAGCAGCAGCAGCAACAGCAGCTCTGAGCTCAAGGTAAAACAGGAAAAAGCCTTGGTGATGAATTAAGTCTCTCCTTCGCTCAAGTGCAAGAACTAACGTGGCAGCGCTCAAGTAACGTGACTGTCCCAGAAAATAGTTTGTTTTTTCCTAATGTTTGAATGTGATGCATGACTTGGACCGCAGCAGAAAACACCTTTCATTATATGTTGTGTTGAGATTTCAGCACATTTTGTTGAGGTTTCAACATATAAATATACATATACACACTTTTTTTTCTTCTCGGATTATTGCTTTTTTCCTCAGTAACTTGTCCTGGACAGATTTTTATTACATTACATGCTAGTTTCTGGTAAACAATAGAGCTTTGAAACAATTGATTTGTTTAAAAGCACTAAGGTCAAGCGACAAGGGCTTTATAATAGTCTTCAAAAAAATCTTTGAATTCAGTCATTACTGGGAAAAAACACCTACAATCGCAGAATTAATTGTATACAGGCCGCTGCGTTGGCCGACTGAATCTCAAGCTGTCTGTGGGAGTAGAAGGAGCTTAATGCTTTGAGAGAGAAGACTATTTTTTTTTACTTTAGTGTAAACATGCTCTTGAGGTAAAATAATGCTGAACTATTCTTTTGGCATTTAGACTGTGCTCATCTGTTCATGCTCATAAGTTTTATATGAGTACAATACAAGTTTTGGAGCAACTGTGCAGCTATAACATGAGATGAGAACATGTGGCGACACTTTTATATTGTCCAGAAAGCCAGAGCTGTGAATGGGGATCTTAAATGTTTCCTTTTATCCTATGATTTAAAGAGGATTTATTGATTTTCAAGAGTTGTCCTCACAAAGAAAAGGTTCCAGTATGTGATGTCCTTATGTTCTGGTTTGACAGGTATTATTGTGATATTAAGGTCAAACTCCACTCCTCTAATATTTTTTTTTTTAATTTCTTCAGTCTTGAAGAAACTTAACATAGTGAAAATGAGCATTTTTTGTATTACACGTACATTTTAAAAACACACCTGTTATACTCATCAATTATGCAGTAATTCCCACAGCTGACTAAATTAGAATATGACAGATTTTTTTTACTTTGATAGCAAGCTCATTCATCAGACTTTTATAAAGAGATTCGTCAAAATATTATTTTATTTGAATTATATCAAAAACACTATATACATGCATATATTTCACTTATTTCATCCATAATTAATGCTCAAATGTCAGATAGTCTAAAATACTTCAGGTATTTCAAAAAGCCTTCATAAAAGTCTGGATATATGTCAAATTATGTTGATGTAACTGATGTGTGTGTGTGTGTGTGTGTGTGTGTGAGTGTGTGTGTGTGTGTGTGTGTGTGTGTGTGTGTGTGTGTGTGTGTGTGTGTGTGAGTGTGCTTTGTAAATCACTGTCACATAATGTGTCCTGGACTAAAGGACACACAATGCATCTGAATGAGTCGGGTATCAGAGGCTGGACGTGAGGCTGAGTCACAGATGCAATGGAAGAAAAAAAAAAATGACAGTTTAATATGGATCCCGTGAACTTTTCAAAAGAAGAAAATCCCGGGCCAATAGAGTCTGTTCCAACTATAAAAATCACCCAACTGTGGACTGCTGAGCTTATTAACTGTAGTGACCAAGATGAACACTCGAGTTAAGCTCCGACTGACATTTAAGGCTTGTTAAGTACAGGCTTGTTAGGCTCTTCCTCAAACAATATAAGTGCCTATCCAAGGCAAAATGGAGTCGAAGTGATTTAAGAAACAGATGATGCTACACAGACAAGTTGCCGGAAAGACTGAAGTGATGATCCATGGAAAAGGTATGGAAATAAAGCGAAAGCACTGCTCATATAGCATGCTTGGGATTCCCACAAGGCATCGCTGAATTAATCAATGGGGGTCCAAACAGGGGACAGGAGTCGGATAGAAGAAAAGGAAAAAGAATACACTAAGTTTTAATTTCTGCTTTTTAAAAGCTGCTTTTTTGCAATATTTCTTGCAGAATTATTTCTATTTATCAAATAACTACAACGTCTCTAACTAGAACACTAATGTCCAGTAAGCATTTAGCCCAAAATTCTGTTTTCTGTCCGGACTTTTAGCTTCCTGCAGCGATTTCCAGAAACGACAATCTGTAGATTGATAACATAGTCAGGGAATGGGTCAAATCTGAAGAATCATTTTATAAGCTGGCTGTTAGTAAAACAATAGTGATTTGAGTAGTATAGGCAGTCATAAATGCTACAGAAATAGAATCAATTAAAGGACCACTAACAAGAACAATAAACAGGAACAAAAAAATAACTAAATAACTAAAATAAACAAAAAAAAACAATGTTTTCACTATGCTGGTTTTGTAAAAAGCATGGGAGAGGGATTCTCTGAGCTCTGATTGGCTGTTGGAGCTGTTATAGCATTTTGGGGTAAGCATGATCAGGATGATTTTAACCAGGCTAGTGTAAACCTATGGCCCCAAACCAAAAATAAAAATGGATTCTCTGAGTATACAAGGTGGATTACTGATTTATTACAGCGTATATGATGACTAGCACACACTATATGATAAGTAAGCAGAAATGCTAAATAAGTCCACACTTCATTCACACCACCACACCATGATAAGGTCACAGGGTGAATCTGAGCTGATTTCATTGACAGTATATAGTTTTTAGTAATGAGAAAAAAGTCTGCCCACTCAAATCTGGCCCAAAATCTGTTTTTATTGGGAAGTTTAAAGAGGGTTTAAAGAGTTTGATGTTTTATCTAACACCTCGGCCAGGTGTGATTTTTTTTTTCATAGCTCAAATACTTGGTCCTAAAATTCATAGCTGCAGCTCTTCTGTTCTCCGACATGTAGATTTCTTCTGTGAATCACACCTTCATTAATGAATGTGAAATATTCTTAAAAAAAAAAAAAAAAAAAAGAAAAAGAGACAAGAAAGTACCCAGAAAGGTTTCAAGCTCAATCACACAAATCTCCAACAGCCTCACCGATGCAGATTTTTTGATTAGACGATAGACAGGTTTGGGCTGACGGCCCTGTTGCAACATTTATCAAATAGAGTTGGTCTAATGAGTAGCTCTCTGCCACATGGAGCCCTGAACCAGGAGAGATGAAGGAGTTCTCAGAAAAGAAGGGTTAAACCTGTGTAGTTGGCTGCCGTAATTAGACTGAGACAGAAACCTTGTGGATATGGAGTGACCTTTGGAATCAAGCTTCATGTCTGAGGAGGAACAGCAGCACTGAGGAGGAAGAAGGTAGAGCTCTGGAAGAAAAATCGCTTTTTTTACTTTTAGAAACATGCTTTTTTTTTACACTTTCCTTCTGAGAATTCTCTCCAGGCCTTTTATCCTCATACAATATGGTTTAGACCATATTTTAAGCACCTCTATAAGACCTTAGACTGAATAAAAAAAAACAGCAACAATGAGTGGAAAAAAGAATGTGGAGGACATTTTTAAAAGGGTAAAAGTTTTTTGGAAATTGTTTGTGAGGCTGAGGGGACAACGAGTTCTTCCTTTGGGGACACTTTTTTGTAAGGTTCAGAAAGAAAACTGGGGACAAGGTTTAGCGTTACATGGACCTTGTAGAAGTGTCTTCTATACTCACACAGCTATTTGTTTGTACTCCTGAGGCCTCCTGAGATCACAAATAATTCATTTCACCCCAAATTTGGGGGAAATTATTCTTTTTAAATCCATATTTTGTTTTTTTTTCTCTCTCCATGCACCAGTGGTTGCATGTGTTACTGGCATTAGCGTTATTCTAGTTATTCTATCTATTCTAGCCAGTGTATCCATTAGAGTGTGCGTTTCAGTGTGAGTGTTGCCTCCGCTGCACTAAGAAGGATGTTATTATATGATTATATTATATAAACTCATGTTATATAGATTCATTAAGGATTGTGTCAAATATTTCAAGTCATACTGGTGTTAATTTCTAGTAACAAGCATTTTTGTTCAGAATAATGTAAGTAATATTCACGGACAGGTAACACACTTCATTTTGCTTCTCTAGTTTTATAGGCCAATTTCTATACACATGCAGAATGCTGAAGAAAGAAACCGTTGAGGGTGAATGGGTACTACGCTTTTCATCTGTGAGACCTGCGTCCAGACAAAAGTCAGCAGTGGCTTTTAAAAGCACGTTTGCATGACATGCAAGGCAAACACAATGTTACCAGAAGGTATTTTTCATTTTGATTATAGTATTTCCCCTGGGAAATTATAGTGTAATGCGTTATGGGGTTGTCATTGCACAAAAAATTATACCTTCCTTCACTCAGTAGTTAAAATAGTTATATTTAATGTCTGTAACTCCCTTATAAAGAACTTTTTTTTGTGTTTTGAAAGCGCATATCTGACATTGAGGTAAAAATGGTAATGTGATGTACTGTGGTATCACTTTAATCAGAGCACCATGGAAACCAGAACAATCTGTAATTAACCCACCGAGTCTTGTGGTCACTGCTTAATGTTTTGAATTCCATTTGTTCATTAACTGTTAACATTTTCACACTGGATATAAAAAAAATCTCTTCCATTTAGATCCATTTACAAGAAAAAAAAATCCCTAAAGGGAACCTAGCTGACAGACTCAACTGACACTGATTTGATTGAATTTAATTTAGGTCATTGTATTTTATATGGTATTATTTCAGATCTCCATTTTAATTATATTATAAGCATATTTGATATTCTTAGATACAGTAAATAAGTAGTGTGGACATGTATCATAATGCGAAAAATTATGTGAACGTGTTGAGAATGAGGATACTTGTGGACTGGGATTTTCTTTCACAAATTTTTATTTGAAAAAATTAGTTCTTCCAAGGTTTTAAATTTCAGTCTGTTGCACTTTTTTTAAACCACTTCTCCAGCTTTGAAAAAAAAACACTCACTGGCACAGATGACGCTGGAGTGCAGATGAATTGTAGGGCAAGCCGGAAGAGGTTTGGGTACACAGTCTTTTGGTTGTCCGAGTGTTGCAAAGGATCCTGGGACCTGGTAACGTTGCCCTCTGCCAGGTATCGCTGCACCTCCTGGATGCCATCAGCTGTGGCCCTTGTGGTCTGCCTGCCCACTTCCATGTCTAAATGTTGCCAAAGGTTATCTAAAAAACGAATAAGATATAAATGCGACTTTCAACCTCCAGAAAATAATACGAATAATAAATTAAGAGTCACATTGAAATTAATTTAAATTCAAATAGATCAGGTGGAAATTCTGAGAGGAACAGGACGATAAAAGAAAGAAAATAAAAAAATACCTTATTTTCTGATATTAGATCAAAATGGTCCTACACTGCGGAAACTTTTCTTTTGGCTTGAGGTTGCTCCATAATTTTTGATCATGAACAGCAGAAGATCAGAGATTCTTTTTCCAGATGTATTCCGTTGGCAGATGTGTTTGTTTATAAACACAGTTTGGTGCTGTTGTCAGTTTGAAACACTTCCTGTATCAGTCACGTGACTTTATCGAAGCGATACGTGCACAGACGCAATGTTTAGCTCTATGAGCACGATGCATGTGTCGACGCATCAGTGTTGCAGGAACCATAACTAATATCTGACCTTTATTTTTTATTATTATTATTTTTTTAAAGGCAACAACAGACATGTATCATGTAAGCCGGCTCTGCCCTCACAATGCAGCAGACACCATACATATTTTCATTAAGTACTAAAATTAGCTGTTATTCCTCTCTTATGAGAGAGGGATTTCATATTGACAATTCTAAACAATGTCATATGTCTATTTTATTGTTAAATAAAGTGAAAATAAAAATATGACTCAAACCAATACATGGTGTGTACTCAGTCTGATAAATCTTATTACTCTATTGTATATGTCAGTGAGCCACACTGTTTGCTGTCTGTCTGTATTTGTTCTGCACTATATCAGGGGGTTGTTTGAGAGATCAGTTAAAAAGAGGCTATATAACAATATTTATTGATGGTAACGACAGAAAGATTTTGGTCATCAGACCAAGATGATGTGAAGTATTCGTACAAAGGGAAGGCTGGTCTGAAGCTCAGAATTGTACATGATTTTCCTGGACTCCAGGTGCTGTTGGTGCAGCAGCTGGTTAATGGAAACATTTGGATGTGTGTCCCGGGATATCATGGAGGTCATGGGTAGGGAGGGGAAATGAGGAAGAAGGAAAATACATAGACTTTGTCTTGCATTCTGCTGACTTATAAAATAATAATAAAAATAACCAAACAATAAAAACACACTTCACTAACATTTTTACATTAAAGTTCCAGTGTGCAAGATTCAGCAGCACCTAGCTGATAGAATACAACATTCAAGATAGTTGTTAGATGTTTTTATTACCTTAATTGAGTTGTTTTTTTTAGCTATATCGTTCTATC
This sequence comes from Eupleurogrammus muticus, assembly GCA_036785175.1. Taxonomy (NCBI): domain Eukaryota; kingdom Metazoa; phylum Chordata; class Actinopteri; order Scombriformes; family Trichiuridae; genus Eupleurogrammus; species Eupleurogrammus muticus. The sequence goes on along the minus strand of JAYKQN010000004.1, from coordinate 10,766,403 downwards.
ATTTGATCAATAAAACATCTCTATGAATTCACTCGGCTCTGCCACCACAACCTGCAGCACTTTACCGTTAAATGCTTTGTATTATTAATGTTAATTTTATGAATATCAGGAAAGAATGAAGAATAATTCAGCATTCTGAAAAAAATGTGAATAATACACCAGGAATGTTGCACTTGTAGCAAATAGTAATTCATAAGAATTCCTAGTTCATGCAGAAAAAAGTCTTTTTGTATTTACAGTGTTTTGGCCCAGCTGGAAGCTGTAGTGCTTAATTGAAGCCCCAGACAGATCGCCTACAGACATGTTTTAATATGTATATGAACTACTTTACTAATTTGTATCTAAAAAAAATCATGTGGGAGATAAAAACCCTTCTAGGGTCAATCCACAAAGTAAAACATGTAAGTGTAGGAAGCAGGAATAAGAGGGAGGGAAAAACATGTTTGAGTGGAGTTATCTAGAGGGACTGATGTGATGGAGAGAAATAGAACAGGAGGAAATAGCAGACATGCAGCTCTTAGTGGAACAAATGCACGCGTTAAGGGAAGTGATACAGCTACAGTGAGTGGTGGGCTCAGATTATTTGAGGCCAAAAATATAAAAAGCTGGCATCAGCTCTAAGTAGAGGAGAACTAGCGTGCTGAAAGTTGTGATGCATTTTCTTTATTAAAAAAAGTGCACTTTTATGACATTTTGCCAACTTGGAGGGCACCCTGGGGCAGGGAAATTTCATGTTTTATAACCAGAAAAAAAAAACGAAAACTGGACAGAACCAAAGAAAGTCAATGGTTCTGAGCCCGGATCATCCAACCAACCCAGCTCCAGACCACCAGGGCAGAGACCTCTAAAATTAAATACAATTTTACTAAGAGTAAATATCTAATTTTGGTACCATTCCTACACTATTTAGCAGAACTATGAACAATCATCAATTACCTTATTCCACATGTTTGTCTTTATTTTCATTTGTATTTTTTTAGAAAAAATCTGAGATCAAATGTCAGGATAAAAATTTAACTAGCATAATGAGAAAAACAAAAAAATGTTTCTTTGCAAATATGGTGCAAGAGGGTCAGGGGTCAGGAAAACAGCTGCTGAATTAAAAAGTTTAAATTGAACAAAGTCAAGTAGCAATCAAGTTAGAATTATTGTATTCCATTAGCGAATAAATTTGCTTATTTAATTATTATTATTTTAGGTCTGAAATCAAAAGTCCAAAATATGATAAAAAAAAAAGAAAAAAATTACAAATATAAAAAACAAACAAGACAAGGCAAAATAACGAAATAAAGAAATAAAGAAAAAAATATGAAAAGAAAAGAAACAATGTACTAAAAAGACAGTCCAACAACATTACAATGAAAAAAAAGTTTAAACAAGTTTATGTGTTGGTCCAAGGCTAGCTGAGCTGGACCATCCTGTAAAAGCAGAAACACAGTGATGTGAAAATGATTTATTACAATGTATTACATTGGAATGTATCTTCAATCATGCTTTATAATAGCTACACTAATAACAAACCAAACCATGAGTATTTTTGCCTGTGCAGATCTCGCACTTTATTGTGATTAGAGAACCGGAACACTGGACCGTGGCAATATGGCTGCTATTGAGGGACACCGGCACATAGTCTGATCCACCCCATTTGGTTCATTTCATTATAAAAGGCCCAGTCTGCGTTGTTCCACCACCTCATGCCAAATCCTGCTCTCATTCAAGTTGATTTTTTCAATGCGTGTTTCCATACAATAGCAATGTGGGACTGTATTTGTACATGCACATCCGTCACCGCTGGCGTGCGCACAGCCGGGTGGACGTACACGCGTTCTGAGCGGCGCAGGTTTTACAGCCAGCGTCAAGCTCCCCCCCTCGAGTTCAGAGAGGAGAGCTGATCCCATGCGATGGGCCAAGTCTTCAAAGAGCGACAACCTTGTTAAAACACACCGCAGGGGTTCGGAAGCCATAAATAAAGCCGGTAAGAGAAGGCTTTAAGAGAAGGGAAGGAAGTGGAAAAAAAAAGGAAAAAATCAACACACTGACACGCAGTTTGTCTAACAATGTACCGCCTGCCAGGGTTTTAAAAGATTATAATGTCTGAGGTTCATTTTTTTTGTTCTGTTCCTCCTCATTAGGACATGTCTTGTGTGACTTCTCATTGTCAAGAGCGTTTGATAGTGTTACATTTAGTTCCCGTTGATAGCAATTTGCATTTTTCTTTGGTGAAACATCTTGTTCCGCGTGGCACTACAAAGGACTGGTTCCTTTTTTTTTCTATTTCTTTTTTTTTTCCAATACTGCACCTCTTCCTCACACTGCCCAAAACCCGAGTTCTGTATTTGAGGCTGATATGATAAGTGTGTATGTGTGTGCGCCTGTGTGTAACCACTCCATGTTCCCACTGTTTGAGCAGAGAGAAGAGAGGCGCACCATGCGACTGCTCTTACATCTCTCGGCGAGGAACAGAGGACGTCTTACCTGCCTGTATCGGCGGAGGTGAAATGAAAAGACTTTTAGAAGATGATATCACATCCTTAATAGCGTTGCTGGTCTCCGGTGAGATCTACTACATTGGAACCTCATTAGAGAAGCAGAGAGCCAGAGACGGAAGTTAGAGGCAACAAGAGGCCTTGGCGCCTATACACAGGTTAATCAAAGCGGAAAACGCAGCCTCGCTGCTACAAAGACAGAAGCATGCTGTTACTGCAGCGGGGTCACGGCGATGCTTAGCCCTGTTTATAGAACAAGCACAAGTTTCTTAGACTCTGAAAAAAGAAAGCCAAGTTTTGGAAGCGGCACGCAGCCGAGCGCCTTTGAACATTTGGCTCAATATGCAAGAGCCAGAGAAAAAAGCAAATGATCCTTCAAGCAGAGGGGCAACCGGAGCCTTTTTGGCACACTTTGTACTCTCGTGGAGTGTATTTATCTGTTGAGATTAATATGAAGATCAAGAGGAAGCTTAACGTCTTGGGTGGAAAGCCGTGCATCTTTTATCCTCGTAGCACCTTTTGATTAAAAGCTCATTAGACAGCAATGGTACCCTGGCACACTGTGACCATTCGCAACAACTGCTTGGTGTGTGTCACTGTAAATGTGTTGGGTTGTGGTCGACTTATTTGTTACCTTTATAAACTTAGAAATTTTAAAAGGATGTAGTTTTAACCCTCAATGATCTAGTGGTGTGTGGATCAATAATTAAAATATTGATACCTCCTATAAAATAGGAAGGTAACTACACTACACATAACTGTGTACAGATGAAACAGAGAATGTGATGTGTGTGGAAAGACATTTTTAGCTTTTAGTGTTTCTTGTATTGTAATTGTTATTCCGAATCAGAAGTAGTCTGATGTCTCATATTCATTATGAAACTATAATTTGAAATGCACTACTTTTTATACAGATTTTCCAAGCACATTAAGTTTTTTTGTACAAACTATCAGTATCTGTAATACCAGCCTGATTTTTTTTCTTGGTAGTGGTTTGTAAAAATAATCAGTTATATGGTATAACACTATCTTTCACCCTTAGCATTCGCTACAAGTTAAATCCCCTAAGGACCAAAAGGTCTCCACCAATAAATACAACGACCTCAACCATAATGCTACACACCATAACACAAAAACTGTATTATTTTCTATAAAAAAAAAAAATGCGTGAGTGGATTTGTTGGGGGAGGAGATTTGATCATTACAGTACAGTTTGTTCTGATACATTTTTTTGGCATTATCAGATTTATAAAAAAAATACTCTTGTATCCCTACAGATGTAAATATTTGGTATTATTATTTTCCACTTTTTTTGGTTCAAAATTAGAAAAACCTTTGGTTCTCAGAACCACCAAATTTTGTTTCAGGCTCTGTGTGATTTAAACGTGAATACCTCCATATATATATATATATATATTTTTTTTATTTTTTGGTAGACTTCTTAAATGCATAATGACTTTCACTGGGTAATTTCTTCTGATGCCTAATGTTTAAAAATCATGGTAATAGAGTAAATTACATGCTCAATGGTCAGGCTGCTGCAGAAAGGGCCTGTTTACATACAACATATTTTTCCTCACTGTGAGTCTGAGAAGAGAATATAGTTAGGAAATCACCAAAGACTTGACAAAGGTTAATCCTCTGTGTGTGTCTGTCAGGGCCTCTTTGTTCACATGACACGTGGGAAGATGCACGTAGTGTTTCTGTGCACACAAAGATTTGAATTTCTTTTTTAAAGGTGGCGAGGTTGGGAATTAACAGCTATGAATTTCAAGCTTGAAGATCAAAAACGAGTGAAAAGGAAAAGGTTTCTTAAGCGCTTTCATCGGGAACCCCTGCTAATTCCAGGAGTATGTCGCAGGATTAAGAGACGCAAATTGGAGATCAGACGACATGTGCAGGGAGAGGGGGGAACAAAGCGGAGCGAATCAAATGCCACCCTGTCCTGTTAATGCTACTGGAGAGGCACTCCCTCTTCAGAGAGGACCTCAGCAACTCCAAAAAAAGATGTAAGGAATTCAAAAATGGTTGCGCTCCACTCGTCTCACGGACAGTCTCGCTAATAGCCGGCCTGACATCTGCTGGAGTTGCCTTCTCTTCTCCCTACTGGGACGGGAGGATCACACCCCCCCCCACCCCCACCCCCCCGTGTGCCTGACACATACAAGCATAATTATTCATAGTCAGGAGTAAAGATCCCAGCTCGCATCTCTTAATCTTTGAGGTGTTTTAGTATTTGGACGTTAATTACCAGCCCTGTGTGCCGTGGTCAAGTGTGTAATTAAAGGAAGGCGCTGGCAGGTTAACATTACAATGCTGCATATTTAGAGCACAGTAACCACTAGAAGCCCGGTGGTGCTTTTAACAAAGCGCATGTGAAAAATGTCACTGATCTGAGGGCACTGATCAAAACATGTGTGAAGACAAGAAGAGACACATCAGCGAGGTCATTGAGCCCCGGTGACACATGAGCAGATTAGCAGGAGTATTTTTTGCAGAGGAATTCTCATAATTTCTCACGTCTCCGTCTCTGTAGTTGAATGAAGTGTTTTCTTTCATGTAGGAAACAGGAGAGCGGGTCGGGGCGATTTTTGTCAGGACACTCATTATTGCTCCAAAGTGATGGCCACGTTTGAAAATGGCTGAATTTTTAATGGCCATCTCATACACTCGGGTTGAAAGGACGGCCGTGTCGGCAGTAGATCTCAATCCAATTTACTGTCACTGGAGACAGTCTTTTCTATTATTTCCGTTACGCTCATCCGCCTCCTCCCTTTCCAAACTATTTATTCTTCTGTGTCATGGCCATAGTAATTAATGCACCAATCGTAGGGTGCCCATGTCAATGCCAAAACAATTAAGGCTGATGACTCCATGGCGTGTTGTTTGGAAGTGTTGTGCATGTTCCAGGTCTGGTGGTTGCATCGCAGTGGGGGGCAGCCCGAGCCGAGGCCAGCGCTGGGGGTGAAGGAGACACAGTTTGAGTGTGCTGAAGATTTTTTTTTCTGATGATCCACACATGATGTTGACAGCTGAGGATGGAAAGTTGAATTGCGGCCATGTGGCCGGGAACATATGAAGCGCGGCGGCTATTATGGAGTCTCAGCTTCGGCAGGCTCAAGGGAAAGGGGGCCGCAGAGGTCAAGCAGGGATCATTAAACTTAACCAGCTGCTGCTTATCCACCCTGAACAGAGGAGGAAGTGAGAGAGAGAGAGAGAGAGAGAGAGAGAGAGAGAGAGAGAGGGGGAAAATAGAAACAAACAACCATAGAGCTGCCACCAGCAACTTCTCATATGTGATCCCAAGCCAGACTTCGAACTAACACTAACTGAAATGCTATGCATATCGAGGAGCTGAGTTTGAAAAAAATACAATAATTTGCTTGATCATTTCTTTGCCCATAGACATGCTTCATGTTCCTGCTTCACGGATTCCATCCAGTTTTAAATTAAATCAGCTATACAGCTTTCCACAAACCGTTGTCACTATTCATCAAGGCAATCTGAATGGCATTGACTTTATTGACAGTGATAGCCTCATTCCTCAATTGAAGCATTGGCTTTTATTACAAGTACTTGACAGGAGAGACGAGTTAGTGTGTTGAATGGAATCAATGAAAGCCGGTGATGCTATACTGGGAGTGTTACACTGATACTGTGAAAACCACCCATCTGTGTGCTTTATTTAATGCAATGCAGTACAGTGCAATCTTTGCAACATTAAAACTATGTTGCAATACAAAGCCAAAGAGCAGTCACTATGATAACTATGAAACAGGAAAAGAAAAAGAAAGATTACCTGCATATTTACAACCTACACTCTTCCACTCTTCCACACCATGCTCCATCGTTGAGTTTTTGCATGGGTGCATTTTTCCTGATTGAGACTGAACCTTGTCTTCTTTACATTTCACTGCCAGAACATCTTAGTCTTCATACAAGTCCTTTTTTATCTTAGAAAAAGTAGTGTCTATGTCCTACCTTTACTTCAAAGTCAAGAAAAGAAAAAGACAAAGCATATCTTAGAGTGTTATGTGAGTTCCTAAGCTGATGTCCATCAGTTCGCACTGCTTTTTCTTGGAAGAAAGCTTCTCCATTTGAACACATCAAGTACAGCAACATTTTCTTTACAACCAACATCTTGGAACCAAACAAACCACAGTTGTTTCCAATGACTTGTGAAAAATTCTCCTTTGAGCCAGAGTTGAACCAGCGACCTAAGGATGTTAGAAAAAGTAGCGTCTATGTCCTACCTTTACTTCAGCATATCTTAGATTGTTATGTGAGTTCCTAAGCTGATGTCCATCAGTTCGTGCTGCCGTTTCTTGGAAGAAAGCTTCTCCATTTGAACACATCAAGTACAGCAACGTTTTTGTTACAACCAACATTTTGGAACCAAAAAAACCACAGTTGTTTCCAATGACCTGTGAAAAGTTGAACCAGCTACCTAAGGATACCTGCATATTCAGAACCTACAGTCCTCCGCTATACCAACTGAGCTATCGAAGGGAGCACAACATGCTCCAACGATTCGTTTTTGCATAGGTGCATCTTTCCTGATTGGGACCGAACCTTGTCTTCTTTACATCTCTCTGCCGGAACATCTTAACCTTCATAGAAGTCCATTTTCATCTTAGAAAAACTAGTGTCTATGTCCTACCTTTACTTCAAAGTCATGAAGAGAAAAAGACAAAGCATATCTTAGAGTGTTATGTGAGTTCCTAAGCTGATGTCCGTCAGTTCTCCTTCGAGCCCTAGAAGTTCTCCTTCGAGCCCTAGAAGTCCATTTTCATCTTAGAAAAAGTAGTGTCTATGTCCTACCTTTACTTCAAAGTCAAGAAAAGAAAAAGACAAAGCATATCTTAGAGTGTTATGTGAGTTCCTAAGCTGATGTCCATCAGTTCGCACTGCTTTTTTTTGGAAGAAAGCTGAACCAGCAACCTAAGGATGTTAGAAAAAGCAGTGTCTATGTCCTACCTTTATTTCAGCATATCTTAGATTGTTATGTGACTAAGTTGATGTCCATCTATTCGTGCTGCCTTTTCTTGGAAGAAAGATTCTCCATTTGAACACATCAAGTACAGCAACATTTTCTTTACAACCAACATCTTGGAACCAAACAAACCACAGTTGTTTCCAATGACTTGTGAAAAGTTCTCCTTTGAGCCGGAGTTGAACCAGCGACCTAAGGATGTAAGAAACACTCAAATCTATGTCCCACCTTTACTTCAGCATATCTTAGATTGTTATGTGAGATCTTAAGTTGATGTCCATCAGTTAGCGCTGCCTTTTCTTGGAAGGAATGTTCTCCATTTGAACACATCAAGTACAGCAATGTTTTCGTTACAACCAACATCTTGGAACCAAATAAATCACAGTTTTTTCCCAATGGCTTGTGATAAGTTCTCCTTCAAGCCGGAGTTGAACCAGCGACCTAAGGATACCTGCATACTCAGAATCTACAGTCCTCCGCTCTACCAACTGAGCTATCGAAGGGAGCACAACATGCATGGTTTTTGTATAGGTGCATCTTTCCTGATTGAGACTGAACCTTGTCTTCTTTACATTTCACTGCCAGAACAACTTAGTCTTCATAGAAGTCCATTTTCATCTTAGAAAAACTAGTGTCTATGTCCTACCTTTACTTCGAAGTCAAGGAAAAAGAAAAAGACAAAGCATATCTTAGAGTGTTTTGTGAGTTCCTAAGCTGATGTCCGTCAGTTCGCACTGCTTTTTTTTGGAAGAAAGCTGCTCCATTTGAACACATCAAGTACAGCAACATTTTCGTTACAACCAACATCTTGGAACCAAACAAACCCCAGTTGATTACAATGACTTGTGAAAAATCCTCCGTTGAGCCAGAGTTGAACCAGCGACCTAAGGATGTTAGAAAAAGTAGCGTCTATGTCCTACGTTTACTTCAGCATATCTTAGATTGTTATGTGAGTTCCTAAGTTGATGTCCATCAGTTCGTGCTGCCTTTTCTTGGAAGAAAGATTCTCCATTTGAACACATCAAGTACAGCAATGTTTTCGTTACAACCAACATCTTGGAACCAAATAAACCACAGTTTTTTTCCAATGACTTGTGAAAAGTTCTCCTTCAAGCCAGGTTGAACCAGCGACCTAAGGATATCTGCATATTTAGAACCTACAGTCCTCCGCTCTACCAACTGAGCTATCGAAGGTAGCACAACATGCACCAACGTTCCATTTTTGCATAGGTGCATCTTTCCTTATTGAGACTGAACCTTGTCTTCTTTACATTTCGCTGCCGGAACATCTTAGTCTTCATAGAAGTCCTTTTTTAACTTAGAAAAACTAGTGTCTATGTCCTACCTTTACTTCAAAGTCAAGAAAAGAAAAAGACACAGCATATCGTAGAGTGTTATGTGAGTTCCTAAGTTGATGTCCATCAGTTCGTGCTGCCGTTTCTTGGAAGAAAGCTTCTCCATTTGAACACATCAAGTACAGCAGTGTTTTCGTTACAACCAACATCTTGGAACCAAATAAACCACAGTTTTTTTCCAATGACTTGTGAAAAGTTCTCCTTCGAGCCGGAGTTGAACCAGCGACCTAAGGATACCTGCATACTCAGAACCTACAGTCCTCCGCTCTACCAACTGAGCTATCGAAGGGAGCACAACATGCACTAATGTTCCGTTTTTGTATAGGTGCATCTTTCCTGATTGAGACTGAACCTTGTCTTCTTCACATCTCTCTCTGCCGGTACATCCTAACCTTCATAGAAGTCCATTTTCATCTTAGAAAAACTAGTGTCTATCTCCTACCTTTACTTCGAAGTCAAGAAAAGAAAAAGACAAAGCATATATTAGAGTGTTATGTGAGTTCCTAAGCTGATGTCCATCAGTTCGCACTGCTTTTTCTTGGAAGAAAGCTTCTCCATTTGAACACATCAAGTACAGCAATGTTTTCGTTACAACCAACATCTTGGAACCAAATAAACCACAGTTTTTTTCCCAATGACTTGTGAAAAGTTCTCCTTCGAGCAGGAGTTGAACCAGCAACCTAAGGATACCTGCATACTCAGAACCTACAGTCCTCCGCTCTACCAACTGAGCTATCGAAGGGAGCACAACATGCACTAATGTTCCGTTTTTGTATAGGTGCATCTTTCCTGATTGAGACTGAACCTTGTCTTCTTCACATCTCTCTCTGCCGGTACATCCTAACCTTCATAGAAGTCCATTTTCATCTTAGAAAAACTAGTGTCTATCTCCTACCTTTACTTCGAAGTCAAGAAAAGAAAAAGACAAAGCATATATTAGAGTGTTATGTGAGTTCCTAAGCTGATGTCCATCAGTTCGCACTGCTTTTTCTTGGAAGAAAGCTTCTCCATTTGAACACATCAAGTACAGCAATGTTTTCGTTACAACCAACATCTTGGAACCAAATAAACCACAGTTTTTTTCCCAATGACTTGTGAAAAGTTCTCCTTCGAGCAGGAGTTGAACCAGCAACCTAAGGATACCTGCATACTCAGAACCTACAGTCCTTCGCTCTACTAACTGAGCTATCGAAGGGAGCACAACATGCACAAACGTTCCATTTTTGCATAGGTGCATCTTTCCTGATTGAGACTGAACCTTGTCTTCTTCAGATTTCGCTGCCGGAACATCTTAGTCTTCATAGAAGTCCATTTTTAACTTAGAAAAACTAGTGTCTATGTCCTACCTTTACTTCAAAGTCAAGAAAAGAAAAAGACAAAGCATATCTTAGAGTGTTATGTGAGTTCCTAAGCTGATGTCCATCAGTTCGCACTGCTTTTTCTTGGAAGAAAGCTGCTCCATTTGAACACATCAAGTACAGCAACATTTTCTATACAACCAACATCTTGGAACCAAACAAACCACAGTTGATTCCAATGACTTGTGAAAAGTTCTCCTTCGAGCCGGAGTTGAACCAGCGACCTAAGGATACCTGCATACTCAGAACCTACAGTCCTCCGCTCTACCAACTGAGCTATCGATGGGAGGACAACATGCACCACTATCACTATCACTATCCTATGCGTTTACATGTACAACAACATCAAAGTGCAGGTGCGCAAGACGAGACAATCCTAAACTACGATACAACAACAACGGTAAAGTGCTAAACTAAAACTAGAAACAAACATGTATGACAGGACAAGACATGAGTACCCCAAGACAAGACATAAGTAGTATAGTGGAAGGACAAGTTCAACAAGATAAAACAAAACAAGACAGTACTGATTGTCCCAGTTATGTGCATTATGAGGTAGTTGTTGTAATGTAATGACTAGTGCAATAACAATATATATATAAATATAAATATACAGCAGCAGGTGTGTGCAAATTTTTGCATGTGCAGAGTCAATTTAGGTGGGTGGGTGTGTGTGTGTGTGTGTGTGGGGGGGGGGGGGGCAGTCCAGTGACCTAGTGCAGAGTAGATTAGGTGTGTGTGTGTGGGGGGGGGGGGGGGGCAGTGTGTGTGTGTGTGTGTGTGTGTGTGGGGGGGGAACAGTCCAGTGTGTGTGTGTGTGTGTGTGTGTGGGGGGGGGGGGGGGGGAGGAGACAGTGTGTGTGTGTGTGGGGGGGGGGAACAGTCCAGTGACTGGGGGGGGGGGCAGTCCAGTGACCTAGGTCACCAGCCCGGTGTTCCTTCTGGCTGGGGCTGGGGGTGAGAGGGAGGAGGGGAGAGAGTTCAGCAGTCTCACGGCCTGGTGGAAGAAGCTGTTCTTGAGTCTGGTGGTGCGGGAGCGGAGGCTCCTGTACCTCTTTCCGGAGGGCAGGAGGCTGAACAGACTGTGTGCAGGGTGACTTCTATCGTTGGCAATTGTGATGGCTTTGCGGCTGAGGCGGGTGGTGTAAAGATCTTGCAGGGAGGGTAGTGGTACACCGATTATCCTTTCAGCTGTTCTCACGATGCGTTGCAGAGCGTTCCTGTTGTAGTCAGTGCAGCTCCCGCCCCACACGGTGATGCAGCCGGTCAGGATGCTTTCGATGGTTCCTCTGTAGAATGTCGTCATGATGGGTGGCGGGGCACTTGCCCGCTTCAGTTTACGCAGGAAGTAGAGACGCTGCTGTGCTTTCTTGGCCAGTGATGCGGTGTTGGTGGTCCAGGAGAGGTCATCACTGATGTGCACCCCCAGGAACTTGGTGCTGCTCACCCTCTCCACTGCAGCACCGTCGATGGTCAAAGGGGGGTGTTGGGTGTGACCTCTCTGGAAGCTGACAACAATCTCTTTGGTCTTGCTGATGTTTAGCAGGAGGTTGTTGTCTTTGCACCATCTGGTCAGAAGCTCTACCTCTTTCCTGTAGTGGGTCTCGTCGCCGTTAGTGATGAGGCCCACCAGTGTTGTGTCGTCGGCAAACTTCACAAGGTGGTTGGAGCTGTGGGTTGGTGTGCAGTCATGTGTCAGGAGGGTGAAGAGGAGGGGGCTGAGCACACAGCCTTGTGGGGCCCCTGTGTTAAGGATAATCCTGTCTGAGAAGTTGTTGCCAACACGCACCGCTTGAGGCCTCTGGCTGAGAAAATCCAGCAGCCAGTTGCAGAGTGAGGTGCTGAGGCCCAGTTTGTCCAGTTTGCAGATGAGTTGTTGTGGTATTATGGTGTTGAACGCTGAGCTGAAGTCTAAGAACAGCATTCTCACATACGAGTCTTTCTTGTCCAGGTGGGTGAGTGCTGGGTGGAGGGCAGAGCAAATTGCATCGTCTGTGGATCGCTTTGCCCTGTAAGCGAACTGGTAAGGGTCCAGGCTGGGGGGCAGGATGGATTTTATGTGTGACAGGACTAGTCGTTCAAAGCACTTCATGATGATGGGTGTCAGTGCCACAGGACGATAGTCGTTGAAGCAGGATGGGGAGGATTTCTTAGGCACAGGAATGATGGTGGCAGTTTTGAAGCCTGAAGGCACAATGGCTTGCCTCAGGGAGGTGTTGAAGATGTCTGTAAAAACATCTGTCAGCTCCTCTGCACAGTCTTTCAGCACCCTACCAGAGATGTTGTCTGGACCCTCTGCTTTCCGGATGTTGACCGCAGAGAGTGTTCTCCTCACGCTGGTAGCAGACAGGCACAGGGGCTGGTCGTGCAGAGGTGGTGGTGTTTTCTGTGGGTGGGTGGTGTTCTGGTCCTCAAAGCGTGCGAAGAAACTGTTCAGGCTGTTGAGCAGGGTGATGTTGCTCTCGCATCTTTGTGGTGCAGGTTTGTAATCTGTGATGGCCTGAATGCCCTGCCATAGGCTCTGTGCATTCTTGCTGTCCTTGAAGTGGGAGGTTATCTTGTTTGTGTACTCTTTTTTCGCCTTCCTGATGCCGCGGGACAGGTTGGCTCTCGCTGTTCTCAGAGCTGATGCATCCCCAGCTTTGAAGGCCTTGTCTCTCGCCCTCAACAGCCTATGGACGTCTCCTGTCAGCCATGGCTTCCGGTTGGCCCGCATGGTGATCCTCTTGATGTGGGTCACGTCGTCTGTGCATTTGGTGATGTAGGAGGTCACTGTGTCTGTATATTCTTCAATATCTGTGATGCCGTTGTAGGTGGCTGCTTCCTTAAACATTTCCCAGTCTGTTGTCTCAAAGCAGTCCTGTAAGGCTGAGGTCGCCTCCTGTGGCCACACCCTTATTTCTTTCAGAACCGGTTTGATGACTTTCACTTTCGGTCTGCATGCAGGCATTAACATAATGGTGAGGTGATCAGAGGCGCCGATGTGGGGGAGGGGTGTGGCTTTGTATGCTCCTTTGTGCTGGGTGTAAACACAGTCCAAAGTGTTGTGTCCTCTTGTTGGAAAGTGGATTTGTTGATGAAACTTGGGAAGAACAGTTTTGAGATCAGCATGGTTGAAATCTCCAGCGAGGATGATGAAACCGTCTGGTTGTGCTGTTTGTTGTTCACTGATAGCCTGGTACAGTTCGTTCAGCGCCGCACTTCTGTTGCTGTTGTTAGTTGGGGGGATATAAGTAGCGACCAGCAGGATCGAACTTATCTCCCTCGGCAAATAGAAGGGGCGACATTTCACGATCATGAACTCCGCCAGAGGTGAGCAGTGTCTGTATACTACAGTGGCATCCCGGCACCACGCGTCGCGGATGTAAACACACACGCCCCCACCGTGCGTCTTCCCCCCCTCTACGAGAGCCCTGTCGGATCTGTAGCATGTTAGCTGCTCCAGCTGTATCGCGGAGTCCGGAATGTTATTATTAAGCCAAGTTTCAGTAAAAACTAACACACAACAGTCACTCACTTTTCGGTTTGCTGATCTCAGGAGTCGTATATCATCCATTTTATTGTCCAGTGATCGTACGTTAGCCAGAAGGATAGATGGTATGGCTGGGCGAGTTGGCTTAGCCTCTAGCCTAGCCCGGACACCTCCGCGCTTGCCCCGTTTCCTCGTCCTGGCGCACCGCTTCCGACGCTTCCTTTCCGGGGGAGGGGTAGCAGGCGAGTCCGGTGAGTTAGCAGGCCAGCGTAGCAGTCCTAGTTCCGTAAGCGAGTTCTCCAGTTTTGTGTCCAAAACTTTGCAAATCTTGCTTCTCCGGATGTGTAGAAAAAACTGTCGGCTGTACACGTATTCCGACGTGGACTGGCAGAAAAAAACTTCGGACAAACACATGTTTGACGAACAAAACAACGCATTGTCGGGAGAGCGAGAGGCCGCTGCGTCTGCACGCGCCGCCGTCTACCTACCTATATATATATATGGACATTAGAATATATATATGGACATTAGAATGTTATGTGAGTTCCTAAGCTGATGTCCGCCAGTTCGCACTGCTTTTTTTGGAAGAAAGATTCTCCATTTGAACACATCAAGTACAGCAACATTTTCTTTACAACCAACATCTTGGAACCAAACAAATCTCAGTTGATTACAATGACTTGTGAAAAATTCTCCTTTGAGCCAGAGTTGAACCAGCAACCTAAGGATGTTAGAAAAAGTAGCGTCTATGTCCTACCTTTACTTCAGCATATCTTAGATTGTTATGTGAGTTCCTAAGTTGATGTCAATCAGTTCGTGCTGCCTTTTCTTGGAAGAAAGCTTCTCCATTTGAACACATCAAGTACAGCAATGTTTTCTTTACAACCAACATCTTGGAACCAAACAAACCACAGTTGATTACAATGACTTGTGAAAAATTCTCCGTTGAGCCAGAGTTGAACCAGCGACCTAAGGATGTTAGAAAAAGTAGCGTCTATGTCCTACCTTTACTTCAGCATATCTTAGATTGTTATGTGAGTTCCTAAGTTGATGTCCATCGGTTCGTGCTGCCTTTTCTTGAAAGAAAGCTTCTCCATTTGAACAAATCAAGTACAGCAATGTTTTCGTTACAACCAACATCTTGGAACCAAATAAACCACAGTTTTTTTCCAATGACTTGTGAAAAGTTGTCCTTCGAGCCGGAGTTGAACCAGCGACCTAAGGATACCTGCATATTTATAACCTACAGTCCTCCGCTCTACCAACTAGCTAAAGAAGGGAGCACAACATACACCAACGTTCTATTTTTGCATAGGTGCATCTTTCCTGATTGAGACTGAACCTTGTCTTCTTTACATTTCGCTGCCGAAACATCGTAGTTTACATAGAAATCCTTTTTTATCTTAGAAAAACTAGTGTCTATGTCCTACCTTTACTTCAAAGTCAAGAAAAGAAAATGACAAAGCATATCTTAGAGTGTTATGTGAGTTCCTAAGCTGATGTCCGCCAGTTCGCACTGCTTTTTTTGTAAAAAAGCTTCTCCATTTGAACACATCAAGTACAGCAACGTTTTCTTTACAACCAACATCTTGGAACCAAACAAACCACAGTTGTTTCCAATGACTTGTGAAAAGTTCTCCTTCGAGCCGGAGTTGAACCAGCGACCTAAGGATACCTGCATACTCAGAACCTACAGACCTCCACTCTACCAACTGAGCTATCGAAGGGATCACAACATTCACTAACGTTCCGTTTTTGTATAGATGCATCTTTCCTGATTGAGACTGAATCTTGTCTTCTTTACATCTCTCTCTGCTGGAACATCCTAACCTTCATAGAAGTCCATTTTTAACTTAGAAAAACTAGTGTCTATGTCCTACCTTTACTTCAAAGTCAAGAAAAGAAAATTACAAAGCATATCTTAGAGTGTTATGTGAGTTCCTAAGCTGATGTCCATCAGTTCGCACTGCTTTTTCTTGGAAGAAAGCTGCTCCATTTGAACACATCAAGTACAGCAACATTTTCTATACAACCAACATCTTGGAACCAAACAAACCACAGTTGTTTCCAATGACTTGTGAAAAGTTCTCCTTCGAGCCGGAGTTGAACCAGCGACCTAAGGATACCTGCATATTTAGAACCTACAGTCCTCCGCTCTACCAACTGAGCTATCGAAGGGAGCACAACATGCACCAACGTTCCATTTTTGCATAGGTGCATCTTTCCTGATTGAGACTGAACCTTGTCTTCTTCACATTTCGCTGCCGGAACATCTTAGTCTTCATAGAAGTCCTTTTTTAACTTAGAAAAACTAGTGACTATGTCCTACCTTTACTTGAAAGTCAAGAAAAGAAAAAGACAAAGCATATCTTAGAGTGTTATGTGAGTTCCTAAGCTGATGTCCATCAGTTCGCACTGCTTTTTCTTGGAAGAAAGCTTCTCCATTTGAACACATCAAGTACAGCAACATTTTCTTTACAACCAACATCTTGGAACCAAACAAACCACAGTTGATTACAATGACTTGTGAAAAATTCTCCGTTGAGCCAGAGTTGAACCAGCGACCTAAGGATGTTAGAAAAAGTAGCGTCTATGTCCTACCTTTACTTCAGCATATCTTAGATTGTTATGTGTGTTCCTAAGTTGATGTCCATCGGTTCGTGCTGCCTTTTCTTGGAAGAAAGCTTCTCTATTTGAACAAACCAAGTACAGCAATGTTTTCGTTACAACCAACATCTTGGAACCAAATAAACCAAAGTTTTTTTCCAATGACTTGTGAAAAGTTCTCCTTCGAGCCGGAGTTGAACCAGCGACCTAAGGATACCTGCATATTTAGAACCTACAGTCCTCCGCTCTACCAACTGAGCTATCGAAGGGAGCACAACATACACCAACGTTCCATTTTTGCATAGGTGCATCTTTCCTGATTGAGACTGAACCTTGTCTTCTTTACATCTCTCTCTGCCGGAACATCCTTACCTTCATAGAAGTCCATTTTTATCTTAGAAAAACTAGTGTCTATGTCCTACCTTTACTTCAAAGTCAAGATAAGAAAATTACAAAGCATATCTTAGAATGTTATGTGAGTTCCTAAGCTGATGTCCGCCAGTTCGCACTGCTTTTTTTGGAAGAAAGATTCTCCATTTGAACACATCAAGTACAGCAACATTTTCTTTACAACCAACATCTTGGAACCAAACAAATCTCAGTTGATTACAATGACTTGTGAAAAATTCTCCGTTGAGCCAGAGTTGAACCAGCAACCTAAGGATGTTAGAAAAAGTAGCGTCTATGTCCTACCTTTACTTCAGCATATCTTAGATTGTTATGTGAGTTCCTAAGTTGATGTCAATCAGTTCGTGCTGCCTTTTCTTGGAAGAAAGCTTCTCCATTTGAACACATCAAGTACAGCAATGTTTTCGTTACAACCAACATCTTGGAACCAAATAAACCAAAGTTTTTTTCCAATGACTTGTGAAAAGTTCTCCTTCGAGCCGGAGTTGAACCAGCGACCTAAGGATACCTGCATATTCAGAACCTACAGTCCTCCGCTCTACCAACTGAGCTATCGAAGGGAGCACAACATGCACTAACGTTCCATTTTTGCATAGGTGCATCTTTCCTGATTGAGACCGAACCTTGTCTTCTTCACATTTCGCTGCCGGAACATCTTAGTCTTCATAGAAGTCCTTTTTTAACTTAGAAAAACTAGTGACTATGTCCTACCTTTACTTGAAAGTCAAGAAAAGAAAAAGACAAAGCATATCTTAGAGTGTTATGTGAGTTCCTAAGCTGATGTCCATCAGTTCGCACTGCTTTTTCTTGGAAGAAAGCTTCTCCATTTGAACACATCAAGTACAGCAACATTTTCTTTACAACCAACATCTTGGAACCAAACAAACCACAGTTGATTACAATGACTTGTGAAAAATTCTCCGTTGAGCCAGAGTTGAACCAGCGACCTAAGGATGTTAGAAAAAGTAGCGTCTATGTCCTACCTTTACTTCAGCATATCTTAGATTGTTATGTGAGTTCCTAAGTTGATGTCCATCGGTTCGTGCTGCCTTTTCTTGGAAGAAAGCTTCTCCATTTGAACAAACCAAGTACAGCAATGTTTTCGTTACAACCAACATCTTGGAACCAAATAAACCAAAGTTTTTTTCCAATTACTTGTGAAAAGTTCTCCTTCGAGCCGGAGTTGAACCAGCGACCTAAGGATACCTGCATACTCAGAACCTACAGTCCTCTGCTCTACCAACTGAGCTATCGAAGGGAGCACAACATGCACTAACGTTCCATTTTTGCATAGGTGCATCTTTCCTGATTGAGACTGAACCTTGTCTTCTTCACATTTCGCTGCCGGAACATCTTAGTCTTCATAGAAGTCCATTTTTAACTTAGAAAAACTAGTGTCTATGTCCTACCTTTACTTCGAAGTCAAGAAAAGAAAAAGACAAAGCATATATTAGATTGTTATGTGAGTTCCTAAGCTGATGTCCATCAGTTCGCACTGCTTTTTCTTGGAAGAAAGCTGCTCCATTTGAACACATCAAGTACAGCAACATTTTCTATACAACCAACATCTTGGAACCAAACAAACCACAGTTGTTTCCAATGACTTGTGAAAAGTTCTCCCTCAAGCCGGAGTTGAACCAGCGACCTAAGGATACCTGCATATTTAGAACCTACAGTCCTCCGCTCTACCAACTGAGCTATCGAAGGGAGGACAACATGCACCAACGTTCCATTTTTGCATAGGTGCATCTTTCCTGATTGAGACTGAACCTTGTCTTCTTTACATCTCTCTCTGCCGGAACATCCTAACCTTCATAGAAGTCCATTTTCACCTCAGAAAAACTAGTGTCTATGTCCTACCTTTACTTCAAAGTCAAGAAAAGAAAATTACAAAGCATATCTTAGAGTGTTATGTGAGTTCCTAAGCTGATGTCCATCAGTTCGCACTGCTTTTTCTTGGAAGAAAGCTGCTCCATTTGAACACATCAAGTACAGCAACATTTTCTTTACAACCAACATCTTGGAACCAAACAAATCTCAGTTGATTACAATGACTTGTGAGAAATTCTCCGTTGAGCCAGAGTTGAACCAGCGACCTAAGGATGTTAGACAAAGTAGCGTCTATGTCCTACCTTTACTTCAGCATATCTTAGATTGTTATGTGAGTTCCTAAGTTGATGTCCATCGGTTCGTGCTGCCTTTTCTTGGAAGAAAGCTTCTCCATTTGAACAAATCAAGTACAGCAATGTTTTCGTTACAACCAACATCTTGGAACCAAATAAACCAAAGTTTTTTTCCAATGACTTGTGAAAAGTTCTCCTTCGAGCCAGAGTTGAACCAGCGACCTAGGGATACCTGCATATTGAGAACCTACAGTCCTCCGCTCTACCAACTGAGCTATCGAAGGGAGCACAACAGGCACCAATGTTCCATTTTTGCATAGGTGCATCTTTCCTGATTGAGACTGAACCTTGTCTTCTTTACATTTCGCTGCCGAAACATCGTAGTTTACATAGAAATCCTTTTTTATCTTAGAAAAACTAGTGTCTATGTCCTACCTTTACTTCAAAGTCAAGAAAAGAAAATGACAAAGCATATCTTAGAGTGTTATGTGAGTTCCTAAGCTGATGTCCGCCAGTTCGCACTGCTTTTTTTGGAAGAAAGCTTCTCCATTTGAACACATCAAGTACAGCAACGTTTTCTTTACAACCAACATCTTGGAACCAAACAAACCACAGTTGATTACAATGACTTGTGAAAAATTCTCCGTTGAGCCAGAGTTGAACCAGCGACCTAAGGATGTTAGAAAAAGTAGCGTCTATGTCCTACCTTTACTTCAGCATATCTTAGATTGTTATGTGAGTTCCTAAGTTGATGTCCATCGGTTCGTGCTGCCTTTTCTAGGAAGAAAGCTTCTCCATTTGAACACATCAGGTACAGCAATGTTTTCGTTACAACCAACATCTTGGAACCAAATAAACCACAGTTTTTTTCCAATGACTTGTGTAAAGTTCTCCTTCGAGCCGGAGTTGAACCAGCGACCTAAGGATACCTGCATATTTATACCCTACAGTCCTCCGATCTACCAACTAGCTATCAAAGGGAGCACAACATACACCAACTTTCTATTTTTGCATAGGTGCATCTTTCCTGATTGAGACTGAACCTTGTCTTCTTTACATTTCGCTGCCGAAACATCGTAGTTTACATAGAAATCCTTTTTTATCTTAGAAAAACTAGTGTCTATGTCCTACCTTTACTTCGAAGTCAAGAAAAGAAAAAGACAAAGCATATATTAGAGTGTTATGTGACTTCCTAAGCTGATGTCCATCAGTTCGCACTGCTTTTTCTTGGAAGAAAGCTTCTCCATTTGAACACATCAAGTACAGCAACATTTTCTTTACAACCAACATCTTGGAACCAAACAAACCACAGTTGATTCCAATGACTTGTGAAAAGTTCTCTTTCGAGCCGGAGTTGAACCAGCGACCTAAGGATACCTGAGAACCTACAGTCCTGAGAACCTACAGTCCTCCGCTCTACCAACTGGAGCTATCGAAGGGAGCACAACATACACCAACGTTCTATTTTTGCATAGGTGCATCTTTCCTGATTGAGACTGAACCTTGTCTTCTTCACATTTCGCTGCCGGAACATCTTAGTCTTCATAGAAGTCCATTTTTAACTTAGAAAAACTAGTGTCTATGTCCTACCTTTACTTCAAAGTCAAGAAAAGAAAAAGACAAAGCATATCTTAGAGTGTTATGTGAGTTCCTAAGCTGATGTCCATCAGTTCGCAGTGCTTTTTCTTGGAAGAAAGCTGCTCCATTTGAACACATCAAGTACAGCAACCTTTTCTATACAACCAACATCTTGGAACCAAACAAACCACAGTTGTTTCCAATGACTTGTGAAAAGTTGTCCTTCGAGCCGGAGTTGAACCAGCGACCTAAGAATACCTGCATACTCAGAACCTACAGTCCTCCGCTCTACCAACAGAGCTATCGAAGGGAGCACAACATGCACTAACGTTCCGTTTTTGTATAGGTGCATCTTTCCTGATTGAGACTGAACCTTGTCTTCTTTACATCTCTCTCTGCCGGAACATCCTAACCTTCATAGAAGTCCATTTTCATCTTAGAAAAACTAGTGTCTATGTCCTACCTTTACTTCGAAGTCAAGAAAAGAAAAAGACAAAGCATATATTAGATTGTTATGTGAGTTCCTAAGCTGATGTCCATCAGTTCGCACTGCTTTTTCTTGGAAGAAAGCTTCTCCATTTGAACACATCAAGTACAGCAACGTTTTCTTTACAACCAACATCTTGGAACCAAACAAACCACAGTTGATTACAATGACTTGTGAAAAATTCTCCGTTGAGCCAGAGTGGAACCAGCGACCTAAGGATGTTAGAAAAAGTAGCGTCTATGTCCTACCTTTACTTCAGCATATCTTAGATTGTTATGTGAGTTCCTAAGTTGATGTCCATCAGTTCGTGCTGCCTTTTCTTGGAAGAAAGCTTCTCCATTTGAACACATCAAGTACAGCAATGTTTTCGTTACAACCAACATCTTGGAACCAAATAAACCAACGTTTTTTTCCAATGACTTGTGAAAAGTTCTCCTTAGAGCCGGAGTTGAACCAGCGACCTAAGGATACCTGCATATTCAGAACCTACAGTCCTCCGCTCTACCAACTGAGCTATCGAGGGAGCACAACAGGCACCAATGTTCCATTTTTGCATAGGTGCATCTTTCCTGATTGAGACTGAACCTTGTCTTCTTTACATTTCGCTGCCGAAACATCGTAGTTTACAAAGAAATCCTTTTTCATCTTAGAAAAACTAGTGTCTATGTCCTACCTTTACTTCAAAGTCAAGAAAAGAAAATGACAAAGCATATCTTAGAGTGTTATGTGAGTTCCTAAGCTGATGTCCGCCAGTTCGCACTGCTTTTTTTGGAAGAAAGCTTCTCCATTTGAACACATCAAGTACAGCAACATTTTCTTTACAACCAACATCTTGGAACCAAAAAAACCACAGTTGATTACAATGACTTGTGAAAAATTCTCCGTTGAGCCAGAGTTGAACCAGCGACCTAAGGATGTTAGAAAAAGTAGCGTCTATGTCCTACCTTTACTTCAGCATATCTTAGATTGTTATGTGAGTTCCTAAGTTGATGTCCATCGGTTCGTGCTGCCTTTTCTTGGAAGAAAGCTTCTCCATTTGAACACATCAAGTACAGCAATGTTTTCGTTACAACCAACATCTTGGAACCAAATAAACCACAGTTTTTTTCCAATGACTTGTGAAAAGTTCTCCTTCGAGCCGGAGTTGAACCAGCGACCTAAGGATACCTGCATATTTATACCCTACAGTCCTCCGATCTACCAACTAGCTATCGAAGGGAGCACAACATACACCAACGTTCTATTTTTGCATAGGTGCATCTTTCCTGATTGAGACTGAACCTTGTCTTCTTTACATTTCGCTGCCGAAACATCGTAGTTTACATAGAAATCCTTTTTTATCTTAGAAAAACTAGTGTCTATGTCCTACCTTTACTTCGAAGTCAAGAAAAGAAAAAGACAAAGCATATATTAGAGTGTTATGTGACTTCCTAAGCTGATGTCCATCAGTTCGCACTGCTTTTTCTTGGAAGAAAGCTTCTCCATTTGAACACATCAAGTACAGCAACATTTTCTTTACAACCAACATCTTGGAACCAAACAAACCACAGTTGATTCCAATGACTTGTGAAAAGTTCTCCTTCGAGCCGGAGTTGAACCAGCGACCTAAGGATACCTGCATACTGAGAACCTACAGTCCTCCGCTCTACCAACTGAGCTATCGAAGGGAGCACAACATACACCAACGTTCTATTTTTGCATAGGTGCATCTTTCCTGATTGAGACTGAACCTTGTCTTCTTCACATTTCGCTGCCGGAACATCTTAGTCTTCATAGAAGTCCATTTTTAACTTAGAAAAACTAGTGTCTATGTCCTACCTTTACTTCGAAGTCAAGAAAAGAAAAAGACAAAGCATATATTAGATTGTTATGTGAGTTCCTAAGTTGATGTCCATCGGTTCGTGCTGCCTTTTCTTGGAAGAAAGCTTCTCCATTTGAACACATCAAGTACAGCAATGTTTTCGTTACAACCAACATCTTGGAACCAAATAAACCAAAGTTTTTTTCCAATGACTTGTGAAAAGTTCTCCTTCGAGCCGGAGTTGAACCAGCGACCTAAGGATACCTGCATACTCAGAACCTACAGTCCTCCGCTCTACCAACTGAGCTATCTAAGGGAGCACAACATACACCAATGTTCTATTTTTGCATAGGTGCATCTTTCCTGATTGAGACTGAACCTTGTCTTCTTCACATTTCGCTGCCGGAACATCTTAGTTTTCATAGAAGTCCATTTTTAATTTAGAAAAACTAGTGTCTATGTCCTACCTTTACTTCAAAGTCAAGAAAAGAAAAAGACAAAGCATTGCTTAGAGTGTTATGTGAGTTCTGAAGCTGATGTCCATCAGTTCGCAGTGCTTTTTCTTGGAAGAAAGCTGCTCCATTTGAACACATCAAGTACAGCAACATTTTCTATACAACCAACATCTTGGAACCAAACAAACCATGGTTGTTTCCAATGACTTGTGAAAAGTTGTCCTTCGAGCCGGAGTTTAACCAGCGACCTAAGGATACCTGCATACTCAGAACCTACAGTCCTCCGCTCTACCAACTGAGCTATCGAAGGGAGCACAACATGCACTAACGTTCCGTTTTTGTATAGGTGCATCTTTCCTGATTGAGACTGAACCTTGTCTTCTTTACATCTCTCTCTGCCGGAACATCCTAACCTTCATAGAAGTCCATTTTCATCTTAGAAAAACTAGTGTCTATGTCCTACCTTTACCTCGAAGTCAAGAAAAGAAAAAGACAAAGCATATATTAGAGTGTTATGTGACTTCCTAAGCTGATGTCCATCAGTTCGCACTGCTTTTTCTTGGAAGAAAGCTTCTCCATTTGAACACATCAAGTACAGCAACATTTTCTTTACAACCAACATCTTGGAACCAAACAAACCACAGTTGATTCCAATGACTTGTGAAAAGTTCTCCTTCGAGCCGGAGTTGAACCAGCGACCTAAGGATACCTGCATACTCAGAACATACAGTCCTCCGCTCTACTAACTGAGCTATCGAAGGGAGCACAACATACACCAACGTTCTATTTTTGCATAGGTGCATCTTTCCTGATTGAGACTGAACCTTGTCTTCTTCACATTTCGCTGCCGGAACATCTTAGTCTTCATAGAAGTCCATTTTCAACTTAGAAAAACTAGTGTCTATGTCCTACCTTTACTTCAAAGTCAAGAAAAGAAAAAGACAAAGCATATCTTAGAGTGTTATGTGAGTTCCTAAGCTGATGTCCATCAGTTCGCAGTGCTTTTTCTTGGAAGAAAGCTGCTCCATTTGAACACATCAAGTACAGCAACATTTTCTATACAACCAACATCTTGGAACCAAACAAACCACAGTTGTTTCCAATGACTTGTGAAAAGTTGTCCTTCGAGCCGGAGTTTAACCAGCGACCTAAGGATACCTGCATACTCAGAACCTACAGTCCTCGGCTCTACCAACTGAGCTATCGAAGGGAGCACAACATGCACTAACGTTCCGTTTTTGTATAGGTGCATCTTTCCTGATTGAGACTGAACCTTGTCTTCTTTACATCTCTCTCTGCCGGAACATCCTAACCTTCATAGAAGTCCATTTTCATCTTAGAAAAACTAGTGTCTATGTCCTACCTTTACTTCGAAGTCAAGAAAAGAAAAAGACAAAGCATATATTAGAATGTTATGTGAGTTCCTAAGCTGATGTCCATCAGTTCGCACTGCTTTTTCTTGGAAGAAAGCTTCTCCATTTGAACACACCAAGTACAGCAACATTTTCTTTACAACCAACATCTTGGAACCAAACAAACCACAGTTGATTCCAATGACTTGTGAAAAGTTCTCCTTCGAGCCGGAGTTGAACCAGCGACCTAAGGATGTTAGAAAAAGTAGCGTCTATGTCCTACCTTTACTTCAGCATATCTTAGATTGTTATGTGAGTTCCTAAGTTGATGTCCATCAGTTCGTGCTGCCTTTTCTTGGAAGAAAGCTTCTCCATTTGAACACATCAAGTACAGCAACATTTTCTTTACAACCAACATCTTGGAACCAAACAAACCACAGTTGATTACAATGACTTGTGAAAAATTCTCCGTTGAGCCAGAGTTGGGGCGACACGGTGGTGCGGTGGGTAGCACTGTTGCCTCACAGCAAGAAGGTCGCAGGTTCAAGACCGCCTTGGGCCTGGGTCTGGGGCCTTTCTGTGTGGAGTTTGCATGTTCTCCCCGTGTCTGCGTGGGTTTTCACCAGGTACTCCGGTTTCCTCCCACAATACAAAAAACATGCTCAGGTTAATTGGTAAACTCTAAATTGCCCATAGGTGTGAGTGTGAGAGTGAATGGTGTGTGAATGGTGTGTGTGCCCCACGATTGGCTGGCGACCATCTGGGGTGTATCCCTGCCTCTCGCCTTAACGCGCTGGGATAGGCTCCAGCAGACCCCTGCGACCCCGAAAGGGAATAAGCGGGATAGACAATGGATGGATGGATGGAGCCAGAGTTGAACCAGCGACCTAAGGATGTTAGAAAAAGTAGCGTCTATGTCCTACCTTTACTTCAGCATATCTTAGATTGTTATGTGAGTTCCTAAGTTGATGTCCATCGGTTCGTGCTGCCTTTTCTTGGAAGAAAGCTTCTCCATTTGAACAAACCAAGTACAGCAATGTTTTCGTTACAACCAACATCTTGGAACCAAATAAACCAAAGTTTTTTTCCAATGACTTGTGAAAAGTTCTCCTTCGAGCCGGAGTTGAACCAGCGACCTAAGGATACCTGCATACTCAGAACCTACAGTCCTCCGCTCTACCAACTGAGCTATCGAAGGGAGCACAACATGCACTAACGTTCCATTTTTGCATAGGTGCATCTTTCCTGATTGAGACTGAACCTTGTCTTCTTCACATTTCGCTGCCGGAACATCTTAGTCTTCATAGAAGTCCATTTTTAACTTAGAAAAACTAGTGTCTATGTCCTACCTT
Source organism: Eupleurogrammus muticus (assembly GCA_036785175.1). Taxonomy (NCBI): domain Eukaryota; kingdom Metazoa; phylum Chordata; class Actinopteri; order Scombriformes; family Trichiuridae; genus Eupleurogrammus; species Eupleurogrammus muticus. The sequence continues at coordinate 10,740,576 of JAYKQN010000004.1, read as the reverse complement.
TACTTCAAAGTCAAGAAAAGAAAATTACAAAGCATATCTTAGAGTGTTATGTGAGTTCCTAAGCTGATGTCCATCAGTTCACACTGCTTTTTCTTGGAAGAAAGCTGCTCCATTTGAACACATCAAGTACAGCAACATTTTCTATACAACCAACATCTTGGAACCAAACAAACCACAGTTGTTTCCAATGACTTGTGAAAAGTTCTCCTTCAAACCGGAGTTGAACCAGCGACCTAAGGATACCTGCATATTTAGAACCTACAGTCCTCCGCTCTACCAACTGAGCTATCGAAGGGAGCACAACATGCACCAACGTTCCATTTTTGCATAGGTGCATCTTTCCTGATTGAGACTGAACCTTGTCTTCTTTACATCTCTCTCTGCCGGAACATCCTTACCTTCATAGAAGTCCATTTTCATCTTAGAAAAACTAGTGTCTATTTCCTACCTTTACTTCAAAGTCAAGAAAAGAAAATTACAAAGCATATCTTAGAATGTTATGTGAGTTCCTAAGCTGATGTCCGCCAGTTCGCACTGCTTTTTTTGGAAGAAAGATTCTCCATTTGAACACATCAAGTACAGCAACATTTTCTTTACAACCAACATCTTGGAACCAAACAAATCTCAGTTGATTCCAATGACTTGTGAAAAGTTCTCCTTCGAGCCGGAGTTGAACCAGCGACCTAAGGATACCTGCATATTTAGAACCTACAGTCCTCCGCTCTACCAACTGAGCTATCGAAGGGAGCACAACATGCACCAACGTTCCATTTTTGCATAGGTGCATCTTTCCTGATTGAGACTGAACCTTGTCTTCTTTACATCTCTCTCTGCCGGAACATCCTTACCTTCATAGAAGTCCATTTTCATCTTAGAAAAACTAGTGTCTATGTCCTACCTTTACTTCAAAGTCAAGAAAAGAAAATTACAAAGCATATCTTAGAATGTTATGTGAGTTCCTAAGCTGATGTCCGCCAGTTCGCACTGCTTTTTTTGGAAGAAAGATTCTCCATTTGAACACATCAAGTACAGCAACATTTTCTGTACAACCAACATCTTGGAACCAAACAAATCTCAGTTGATTACAATGACTTGTGAAAAATTCTCCTTTGAGCCAGAGTTGAACCAGCAACCTAAGGATGTTAGAAAAAGTAGCGTCTATGTCCTACCTTTACTTCAGCATATCTTAGCTTGTTATGTGAGTTCCTAAGTTGATGTCAATCAGTTCGTGCTGCCTTTTCTTGGAAGAAAGCTTCTCCATTTGAACACATCAAGTACAGCAATGTCTTCGTTACAACCAACATCTTGGAACCAAATAAACCAAAGTTTTTTTCCAATGACTTGTGAAAAGTTCTCCTTCGAGCCGGAGTTGAACCAGCGACCTAAGGATACCTGCATACTCAGAACCTACAGTCCTCCGCTCTACCAACTGAGCTATCGAAGGGAGCACAGCATGCACTAACGTTCCATTTTTGCATAGGTGCATCTTTCCTGATTGAGACTGAACCTTGTCTTCTTCACATTTCGCTGCCGGAACATCTTAGTCTTCATAGAAGTCCTTTTTTAACTTAGAAAAACTAGTGACTATGTCCTACCTTTACTTGAAAGTCAAGAAAAGAAAAAGACAAAGCATATCTTAGAGTGTTATGTGAGTTCCTAAGCTGATGTCCGCCAGTTCGCACTGCTTTTTTTGGAAGAAAGATTCTCCATTTAAACACATCAAGTACAGCAACATTTTCTTTACAACCAACATCTTGGAACCAAACAAGTCTCAGTTGATTCCAATGACTTGTGAAAAGTTCTCCTTCGAGCCGGAGTTGAACCAGCGACCTAAGGATACCTGCATATTTAGAACCTACAGTCCTCCGCTCTACCAACTGAGCTATCGAAGGGAGCACAACATGCACCAACGTTCCATTTTTGCATAGGTGCATCTTTCCTGATTGAGACTGAACCTTGTCTTCTTTACATCTCTCTCTGCCGGAACATCCTTACCTTCATAGAAGTCCATTTTCATCTTAGAAAAACTAGTGTCTATGTCCTACCTTTACTTCAAAGTCAAGAAAAGAAAATTACAAAGCATATCTTAGAATGTTATGTGAGTTCCTAAACTGATGTCCGCCAGTTCGCACTGCTTTTTTTGGAAGAAAGATTCTCCATTTGAACACATCAAGTACAGCAACATTTTCTTTACAACCAACATCTTGGAACCAAACAAATCTCAGTTGATTACAATGACTTGTGAAAAATTCTCCTTTGAGCCAGAGTTGAACCAGCAACCTAAGGATGTTAGAAAAAGTAGCGTCTATGTCCTACCTTTACTTCAGCATATCTTAGATTGTTATGTGAGTTCCTAAGTTGATGTCAATCAGTTCGTGCTGCCTTTTCTTGGAAGAAAGCTTCTCTATTTGAACACATCAAGTACAGCAATGTTTTCGTTACAACCAACATCTTGGAACCAAATAAACCAAAGTTTTTTTCCAATGACTTGTGAAAAGTTCTCCTTCGAGCCGGAGATGAACCAGCGACCTAAGGATACCTGCATACTCAGAACCTACAGTCCTCCGCTCTACCAACTGAGCTATCGAAGGGAGCACAGCATGCACTAACGTTCCATTTTTGCATAGGTGCATCTTTCCTGATTGAGACTGAACCTTGTCTTCTTCACATTTCGCTGCCGGAACATCTTAGTCTTCATAGAAGTCCATTTTTAACTTAGAAAAACTAGTGACTATGTCCTACCTTTACTTGAAAGTCAAGAAAAGAAAAAGACAAAGCATATCTTAGAGTGTTATGTGAGTTCCTAAGCTGATGTCCGCCAGTTCGCACTGCTTTTTTTGGAAGAAAGCTTCTCCATTTGAACACATCAAGTACAGCAACGTTTTCTTTACAACCAACATCTTGGAACCAAACAAACCACAGTTGATTACAATGACTTGTGAAAAATTCTCCGTTGAGCCAGAGTTGAACCAGTGACCTAAGGATGTTAGAAAAAGTAGCGTCTATGTCCTACCTTTACTTCAGCATATCTTAGATTGTTATGTGAGTTCCTAAGTTGATGTCCATCGGTTCGTGCTGCCTTTTCTTGGAAGAAAGCTTCTCCATTTGAACACATCAAGTACAGCAATGTTTTCGTTACAACCAACATCTTGGAACCAAATAAACCAGTTTTTTTCCAATGACTTGTGAAAAGTTCTCCTTCGAGCCGGAGTTGAACCAGCGACCTAAGGATACCTGCATATTTAGAACCTACAGTCCTCCGCTCTACCAACTGAGCTATCGAAGGGAGCACAACATGCACTAACGTTCCGTTTTTGTATAGATGCATCTTTCCTGATTGAGACTGAATCTTGTCTTCTTTACATCTCTCTCTGCCGGAACATCCTAACCTTCATAGAAGTCCATTTTCACCTCAGAAAAACTAATGTCTATGTCCTACCTTTACTTCAAAGTCAAGAAAAGAAAATTACAAAGCATATCTTAGAGTGTTATGTGAGTTCCTAAGCTGATGTCCATCAGTTCGCACTGCTTTTTCTTGGAAGAAAGCTGCTCCATTTGAACACATCAAGTACAGCAACATTTTCTATACAACCAACATCTTGGAACCAAACAAACCACAGTTGTTTCCAATGACTTGTGAAAAGTTCTCCTTCAAGCCGGAGTTGAACCAGCGACCTAAGGATACCTGCATACTCAGAACCTACAGTCCTCCGCTCTACCAACTGAGCTATCGAAGGGAGCACAACATGAACTAACGTTCCGTTTTTGTATAGATGCATCTTTCCTGATTGAGACTGAATCTTGTCTTCTTTACATCTCTCTCTGCCGGAACATCCTAACCTTCATAGAAGTCCATTTTCATCTTAGAAAAACTAGTGTCTATGTCCTACCTTTACTTCGAAGTCAAGAAAAGAAAAAGACAAAGCATATATTAGATTGTTATGTGAGTTCCTAAGCTGATGTCCATCAGTTCGCACTGCTTTTTCTTGGAAGAAAGCTACTCCATTTGAATACATCAAGTACAGCAACATTTTCTATACAACCAACATCTTGGAACCAAACAAACCACAGTTGTTTCCAATGACTTGTGAAAAGTTCTCCTTCGAGCCGGAGTTGAACCAGCGACCTAAGGATACCTGCATATTTAGAACCTACAGTCCTCCGCTCTACCAACTGAGCTATCAAAGGGAGCACAACATGCACCAACGTTCCATTTTTGCATAGGTGCATCTTTCCTGATTGAGACTGAACCTTGTCTTCTTTACATCTCTCTCTGCCGGAACATCCTTACCTTCATAGAAGTCCATTTTCATCTTAGAAAAACTAGTGTCTATGTCCTACCTTTACTTCAAAGTCAAGAAAAGAAAATTACAAAGCATATCTTAGAATGTTATGTGAGTTCCTAAGCTGATGTCCGCCAGTTCGCACTGCTTTTTTTGGAAGAAAGCTGCTCCATTTGAACACATCAAGTACAGCAACATTTTCTATACAACCAACATCTTGGAACCAAACAAACCACAGTTGTTTCCAATGACTTGTGAAAAGTTCTCCTTCGAGCCGGAGTTGAACCAGCGACCTAAGGATACCTGCATATTTAGAACCTACAGTCCTCCGCTCTACCAACTGAGCTATCGAAGGGAGGACAACATGCACCAACGTTCCATTTTTGCATAGGTGCATCTTTCCTGATTGAGACTGAACCTTGTCTTCTTTACATCTCTCTCTGCCGGAACATCCTTACCTTCATAGAAGTCCATTTTCATCTTAGAAAAACTAGTGTCTATGTCCTACCTTTACTTCAAAGTCAAGAAAAGAAAATTACAAAGCATATCTTAGAATGTTATGTGAGTTCCTAAGCTGATGTCCGCCAGTTCGCACTGCTTTTTTTGGAAGAAAGCTGCTCCATTTGAACACATCAAGTACAGCAACATTTTCTATACAACCAACATCTTGGAACCAAACAAACCACAGTTGTTTCCAATGACTTGTGAAAAGTTCTCCTTCGAGCCGGAGTTGAACCAGCGACCTAAGGATACCTGCATATTTAGAACCTACAGTCCTCCGCTCTACCAACTGAGCTATCGAAGGGAGCACAACATGCACCAACGTTCCATTTTTGCATAGGTGCATCTTTCCTGATTGAGACTGAACCTTGTCTTCTTTACATCTCTCTCTGCCGGAACATCCTAACCTTCATAGAAGTCCATTTTCATCTTAGAAAAACTAGTGTCTATGTCCTACCTTTACTTCAAAGTCAAGAAAAGAAAATTACAAAGCATATCTTAGAATGTTATGTGAGTTCCTAAGCTGATGTCCGCCAGTTCGCACTGCTTTTTTTGGAAGAAAGATTCTCCATTTGAACACATCAAGTACAGCAACATTTCTTTACAACCAACATCTTGGAACCAAACAAATCTCAGTTGATTACAATGACTTGTGAAAAATTCTCCTTTGAGCCAGAGTTGAACCAGCAACCTAAGGATGTTAGAAAAAGTAGCGTCTATGTCCTACCTTTACTTCAGCATATCTTAGATTGTTATGTGAGTTCCTAAGTTGATGTCAATCAGTTCGTGCTGCCTTTTCTTGGAAGAAAGCTTCTCCATTTAAACACATCAAGTACAGCAATGTTTTCGTTACAACCAACATCTTGGAACCAAATAAACCAAAGTTTTTTTCCAATGACTTGTGAAAAGTTCTCCTTCGAGCCGGAGTTGAACCAGCGACCTAAGGATACCTGCATACTCAGAACCTACAGTCCTCCGCTCTACCAACTGAGCTATCGAAGGGAGCACAACATGCACTAACGTTCCATTTTTGCATAGGTGCATCTTTCCTGATTGAGACTGAACCTTGTCTTCTTCACATTTCGCTGCCGGAACATCTTAGTCTTCATAGAAGTCCTTTTTTAACTTAGAAAAACTAGTGACTATGTCCTACCTTTACTTGAAAGTCAAGAAAAGAAAAAGACAAAGCATATCTTAGAGTGTTATGTGAGTTCCTAAGCTGATGTCCATCAGTTCGCACTGCTTTTTCTTGGAAGAAAGCTTCTCCATTTGAACACATCAAGTACAGCAACATTTTCTTTACAACCAACATCTTGGAACCAAACAAACCACAGTTGATTCCAATGACTTGTGAAAAGTTCTCCTTCGAGCCGGAGTTGAACCAGCGACCTAAGGATACCTGAGAACCTACAGTCCTGAGAACCTACAGTCCTCCGCTCTACCAACTGAGCTATCGAAGGGAGCACAACATGCACTAACGTTCCATTTTTGCATAGGTGCATCTTTCCTGATTGAGACTGAACCTTGTCTTCTTTACATCTCTCTCTGCCGGAACATCCTTACCTTCATAGAAGTCCATTTTCATCTTAGAAAAACTAGTGTCTATGTCCTACCTTTACTTCAAAGTCAAGAAAAGAAAATTACAAAGCATATCTTAGAATGTTATGTGAGTTCCTAAGCTGATGTCCGCCAGTTCGCACTGCTTTTTTTGGAAGAAAGCTGCTCCATTTGAACACATCAAGTACAGCAACATTTTCTATACAACCAACATCTTGGAACCAAACAAACCACAGTTGTTTCCAATGACTTGTGAAAAGTTCTCCTTCGAGCCGGAGTTGAACCAGCGACCTAAGGATACCTGCATATTTAGAACCTACAGTCCTCCGCTCTACCAACTGAGCTATCGAAGGGAGGACAACATGCACCAACGTTCCATTTTTGCATAGGTGCATCTTTCCTGATTGAGACTGAACCTTGTCTTCTTTACATCTCTCTCTGCCGGAACATCCTTACCTTCATAGAAGTCCATTTTCATCTTAGAAAAACTAGTGTCTATGTCCTACCTTTACTTCAAAGTCAAGAAAAGAAAATTACAAAGCATATCTTAGAATGTTATGTGAGTTCCTAAGCTGATGTCCGCCAGTTCGCACTGCTTTTTTTGGAAGAAAGCTGCTCCATTTGAACACATCAAGTACAGCAACATTTTCTATACAACCAACATCTTGGAACCAAACAAACCACAGTTGTTTCCAATGACTTGTGAAAAGTTCTCCTTCGAGCCGGAGTTGAACCAGCGACCTAAGGATACCTGCATATTTAGAACCTACAGTCCTCCGCTCTACCAACTGAGCTATCGAAGGGAGCACAACATGCACCAACGTTCCATTTTTGCATAGGTGCATCTTTCCTGATTGAGACTGAACCTTGTCTTCTTTACATCTCTCTCTGCCGGAACATCCTAACCTTCATAGAAGTCCATTTTCATCTTAGAAAAACTAGTGTCTATGTCCTACCTTTACTTCAAAGTCAAGAAAAGAAAATTACAAAGCATATCTTAGAATGTTATGTGAGTTCCTAAGCTGATGTCCGCCAGTTCGCACTGCTTTTTTTGGAAGAAAGATTCTCCATTTGAACACATCAAGTACAGCAACATTTCTTTACAACCAACATCTTGGAACCAAACAAATCTCAGTTGATTACAATGACTTGTGAAAAATTCTCCTTTGAGCCAGAGTTGAACCAGCAACCTAAGGATGTTAGAAAAAGTAGCGTCTATGTCCTACCTTTACTTCAGCATATCTTAGATTGTTATGTGAGTTCCTAAGTTGATGTCAATCAGTTCGTGCTGCCTTTTCTTGGAAGAAAGCTTCTCCATTTAAACACATCAAGTACAGCAACATTTTCTATACAACCAACATCTTGGAACCAAACAAACCACAGTTGTTTCCAATGACTTGTGAAAAGTTCTCCTTCGAGCCGGAGTTGAACCAGCGACCTAAGGATACCTGCATACTCAGAACCTACAGTCCTCCGCTCTACCAACTGAGCTATCGAAGGGAGCACAACATGCACTAACGTTCCATTTTTGCATAGGTGCATCTTTCCTGATTGAGACTGAACCTTGTCTTCTTCACATTTCGCTGCCGGAACATCTTAGTCTTCATAGAAGTCCTTTTTTAACTTAGAAAAACTAGTGACTATGTCCTACCTTTACTTGAAAGTCAAGAAAAGAAAAAGACAAAGCATATCTTAGAGTGTTATGTGAGTTCCTAAGCTGATGTCCATCAGTTCGCACTGCTTTTTCTTGGAAGAAAGCTTCTCCATTTGAACACATCAAGTACAGCAACATTTTCTTTACAACCAACATCTTGGAACCAAACAAACCACAGTTGATTCCAATGACTTGTGAAAAGTTCTCCTTCGAGCCGGAGTTGAACCAGCGACCTAAGGATACCTGAGAACCTACAGTCCTGAGAACCTACAGTCCTCCGCTCTACCAACTGAGCTATCGAAGGGAGCACAACATGCACTAACGTTCCATTTTTGCATAGGTGCATCTTTCCTGATTGAGACTGAACCTTGTCTTCTTCACATTTCGCTGCCGGAACATCTTAGTCTTCATAGAAGTCCATTTTTAACTTAGAAAAACTAGTGTCTATGTCCTACCTTTACTTCAAAGTCAAGAAAAGAAAATTACAAAGCATATCTTAGAGTGTTATGTGAGTTCCTAAGCTGATGTCCATCAGTTCGCACTGCTTTTTCTTGGAAGAAAGCTTCTCCATTTGAACACATCAAGTACAGCAACATTTTCTTTACAACGAACATCTTGGAACCAAACAAACCACAGTTGATTCCAATGACTTGTGAAAAGTTCTCCTTCGAGCCGGAGTTGAACCAGCGACCTAAGGATACCTGAGAACCTACAGTCCTGAGAACCTACAGTCTTCCGCTCTACCAACTGAGCTATCGAAGGGAGCACAACATGCACTAACGTTCCATTTTTGCATAGGTGCATCTTTCCTGATTGAGACTGAACCTTGTCTTCTTCACATTTCGCTGCCGGAACATCTTAGTCTTCATAGAAGTCCATTTTTAACTTAGAAAAACTAGTGTCTATGTCCTACCTTTACTTCAAAGTCAAGAAAAGAAAATTACAAAGCATATCTTAGAATGTTATGTGAGTTCCTAAGCTGATGTCCGCCAGTTCGCACTGCTTTTTTTGGAAGAAAGATTCTCCATTTGAACACATCAAGTACAGCAACATTTTCTTTACAACCAACATCTTGGAACCAAACAAATCTCAGTTGATTACAATGACTTGTGAAAAATTCTCCTTTGAGCCAGAGTTGAACCAGCAACCTAAGGATGTTAGAAAAAGTAGCGTCTATGTCCTACCTTTACTTCAGCATATCTTAGATTGTTATGTGAGTTCCTAAGTTGATGTCAATCAGTTCGTGCTGCCTTTTCTTGGAAGAAAGCTTCTCCATTTGAACACATCAAGTACAGCAATGTTTTCGTTACAACCAACATCTTGGAACCAAATAAACCAAAGTTTTTTTCCAATGACTTGTGAAAAGTTCTCCTTCGAGCCGGAGTTGAACCAGCAACCTAAGGATACCTGCATACTCAGAACCTACAGTCCTCCGCTCTACCAACTGAGCTATCGAAGGGAGCACAGCATGCACTAACGTTCCATTTTTGCATAGGTGCATCTTTCCTGATTGAGACTGAACCTTGTCTTCTTCACATTTCGCTGCCGGAACATCTTAGTCTTCATAGAAGTCCTTTTTTAACTTAGAAAAACTAGTGACTATGTCCTACCTTTACTTGAAAGTCAAGAAAAGAAAAAGACAAAGCATATCTTAGAGTGTTATGTGAGTTCCTAAGCTGATGTCCATCAGTTCGCACTGCTTTTTCTTGGAAGAAAGCTTCTCCATTTGAACACATCAAGTACAGCAACATTTTCTTTACAACCAACATCTTGGAACCAAACAAACCACAGTTGATTCCAATGACTTGTGAAAAGTTCTCCTTCGAGCCGGAGTTGAACCAGCGACCTAAGGATACCTGAGAACCTACAGTCCTGAGAACCTACAGTCCTCCGCTCTACCAACTGAGCTATCGAAGGGAGCACAACATGCACTAACGTTCCATTTTTGCATAGGTGCATCTTTCCTGATTGAGACTGAACCTTGTCTTCTTCACATTTCGCTGCCGGAACATCTTAGTCTTCATAGAAGTCCATTTTTAACTTAGAAAAACTAGTGTCTATGTCCTACCTTTACTTCAAAGTCAAGAAAAGAAAATTACAAAGCATATCTTAGAATGTTATGTGAGTTCCTAAGCTGATGTCCGCCAGTTCGCACTGCTTTTTTTGGAAGAAAGATTCTCCATTTGAACACATCAAGTACAGCAACATTTTCTTTACAACCAACATCTTGGAACCAAACAAATCTCAGTTGATTACAATGACTTGTGAAAAATTCTCCTTTGAGCCAGAGTTGAACCAGCAACCTAAGGATGTTAGAAAAAGTAGCGTCTATGTCCTACCTTTACTTCAGCATATCTTAGAGTGTTATGTGAGTTCCTAAGCTGATGTCCATCAGTTCGCACTGCTTTTTCTTGGAAGAAAGCTGCTCCATTTGAACACATCAAGTACAGCAACATTTTCTATACAACCAACATCTTGGAACCAAACAAAGCACAGTTGTTACCAATGACTTGTGAAAAGTTCTCCTTCGAGCCGGAGTTGAACCAGCGACCTAAGGATACCTGCATACTCAGAACCTACAGTCCTCCGCTCTACCAACTGAGCTATCGAAGGGAGCACAACATGAACTAACGTTCCGTTTTTGTATAGATGCATCTTTCCTGATTGAGACTGAATCTTGTCTTCTTTACATCTCTCTCTGCCGGAACATCCTAACCTTCATAGAAGTCCATTTTCATCTTAGAAAAACTAGTGTCTATGTCCTACCTTTACTTCGAAGTCAAGAAAAGAAAAAGACAAAGCATATATTAGATTGTTATGTGAGTTCCTAAGCTGATGTCCATCAGTTCGCACTGCTTTTTCTTGGAAGAAAGCTACTCCATTTGAACACATCAAGTACAGCAACATTTTCTATACAACCAACATCTTGGAACCAAACAAACCACAGTTGTTTCCAATGACTTGTGAAAAGTTCTCCTTCGAGCCTGAGTTGAACCAGCGACCTAAGGATACCTGCATATTTAGAACCTACAGTCCTCCGCTCTACCAACTGAGCTATCGAAGGGAGCACAACATGCACCAACGTTCCATTTTTGCATAGGTGCATCTTTCCTGATTGAGACTGAACCTTGTCTTCTTTACATCTCTCTCTGCCGGAACATCCTTACCTTCATAGAAGTCCATTTTCATCTTAGAAAAACTAGTGTCTATGTCCTACCTTTACTTCAAAGTCAAGAAAAGAAAATTACAAAGCATATCTTAGAATGTTATGTGAGTTCCTAAGCTGATGTCCGCCAGTTCGCACTGCTTTTTTTGGAAGAAAGCTGCTCCATTTGAACACATCAAGTACAGCAACATTTTCTATACAACCAACATCTTGGAACCAAACAAACCACAGTTGTTTCCAATGACTTGTGAAAAGTTCTCCTTCGAGCCGGAGTTGAACCAGCGACCTAAGGATACCTGCATATTTAGAACCTACAGTCCTCCGCTCTACCAACTGAGCTATCGAAGGGAGGACAACATGCACCAACGTTCCATTTTTGCATAGGTGCATCTTTCCTGATTGAGACTGAACCTTGTCTTCTTTACATCTCTCTCTGCCGGAACATCCTAACCTTCATAGAAGTCCATTTTCATCTTAGAAAAACTAGTGTCTATGTCCTACCTTTACTTCGAAGTCAAGAAAAGAAAAAGACAAAGCATATATTAGAGTGTTATGTGAGTTCCTAAGCTGATGTCCATCAGTTCGCACTGCTTTTTCTTGGAAGAAAGCTGCTCCATTTGAAAACATCAAGTACAGCAACATTTTCTATACAACCAACATCTTGGAACCAAACAAACCACAGTTGTTTCCAATGACTTGTGAAAAGTTCTCCTTCGAGCCGGAGTTGAACCAGCGACCTAAGGATACCTGCATATATAGAACCTACAGTCCTCCGCTCTACCAACTGAGCTATCAAAGGGAGCACAACATGCACCAACGTTCCATTTTTGCATAGGTGCATCTTTCCTGATTGAGACTGAACCTTGTCTTCTTTACATCTCTCTCTGCCGGAACATCCTAACCTTCATAGAAGTCCATTTTCATCTTAGAAAAACTAGTGTCTATGTCCTACCTTTACTTCAAAGTCAAGAAAAGAAAATTACAAAGCATATCTTAGAATGTTATGTGAGTTCCTAAGCTGATGTCCGCCAGTTCGCACTGCTTTTTTTGGAAGAAAGATTCTCCATTTGAACACATCAAGTACAGCAACATTTTCTTTACAACCAACATCTTGGAACCAAACAAACCACAGTTGATTACAATGACTTGTGAAAAATTCTCCGTTGAGCCAGAGTTGAACCAGCGACCTAAGGATGTTAGAAAAAGTAGCGTCTATGTCCTACTTTTACTTCAGCATATCTTAGATTGTTATGTGAGTTCCTAAGTTGATGTCCATCGGTTCGTGCTGCCTTTTCTTGGAAGAAAGCTTCTCCATTTGAACAAACCAAGTACAGCAATGTTTTCGTTACAACCAACATCTTGGAACCAAATAAACCAAAGTTTTTTTCCAATGACTTGTGAAAAGTTCTCCTTCGAGCCGGAGTTGAACCAGCGACCTAAGGATACCTGCATACTCAGAACCTACAGTCCTCCGCTCTACCAACTGAGCTATCGAAGGGAGCACAACATGCACTAACGTTCCATTTTTGCATAGGTGCATCTTTCCTGATTGAGACTGAACCTAGTCTTCTTCACATTTCGCTGCCGGAACATCTTAGTCTTCATAGAAGTCCATTTTCACCTCAGAAAAACTAATGTCTATGTCCTACCTTTACTTCAAAGTCAAGAAAAGAAAATTACAAAGCATATCTTAGAGTGTTATGTGAGTTCCTAAGCTGATGTCCATCAGTTCGCACTGCTTTTTCTTGGAAGAAAGCTGCTCCATTTGAACACATCAAGTACAGCAACATTTTCTATACAACCAACATCTTGGAACCAAACAAACCACAGTTGTTACCAATGACTTGTGAAAAGTTCTCCTTCGAGCCGGAGTTGAACCAGCGACCTAAGGATACCTGCATACTCAGAACCTACAGTCCTCCGCTCTACCAACTGAGCTATCGAAGGGAGCACAACATGAACTAACGTTCCGTTTTTGTATAGATGCATCTTTCCTGATTGAGACTGAATCTTGTCTTCTTTACATCTCTCTCTGCCGGAACATCCTAACCTTCATAGAAGTCCATTTTCATCTTAGAAAAACTAGTGTCTATGTCCTACCTTTACTTCGAAGTCAAGAAAAGAAAAAGACAAAGCATATATTAGATTGTTATGTGAGTTCCTAAGCTGATGTCCATCAGTTCGCACTGCTTTTTCTTGGAAGAAAGCTACTCCATTTGAACACATCAAGTACAGCAACATTTTCTATACAACCAACATCTTGGAACAAAACAAACCACAGTTGTTTCCAATGACTTGTGAAAAGTTCTCCTTCGAGCCTGAGTTGAACCAGCGACCTAAGGATACCTGCATATTTAGAACCTACAGTCCTCCGCTCTACCAACTGAGCTATCGAAGGGAGCACAACATGCACCAACGTTCCATTTTTGCATAGGTGCATCTTTCCTGATTGAGACTGAACCTTGTCTTCTTTACATCTCTCTCTGCCGGAACATCCTAACCTTCATAGAAGTCCATTTTCATCTTAGAAAAACTAGTGTCTATGTCCTACCTTTACTTCGAAGTCAAGAAAAGAAAAAGACAAAGCATATATTAGAGTGTTATGTGAGTTCCTAAGCTGATGTCCATCAGTTCGCACTGCTTTTTCTTGGAAGAAAGCTGCTCCATTTGAAAACATCAAGTACAGCAACATTTTCTATACAACCAACATCTTGGAACCAAACAAACCACAGTTGTTTCCAATGACTTGTGAAAAGTTCTCCTTCGAGCCGGAGTTGAACCAGCGACCTAAGGATACCTGCATATTTAGAACCTACAGTCCTCCGCTCTACCAACTGAGCTATCAAAGGGAGCACAACATGCACCAACGTTCCATTTTTGCATAGGTGCATCTTTCCTGATTGAGACTGAACCTTGTCTTCTTTACATCTCTCTCTGCCGGAACATCCTAACCTTCATAGAAGTCCATTTTCATCTTAGAAAAACTAGTGTCTATGTCCTACCTTTACTTCAAAGTCAAGAAAAGAAAATTACAAAGCATATCTTAGAATGTTATGTGAGTTCCTAAGCTGATGTCCGCCAGTTCGCACTGCTTTTTTTGGAAGAAAGATTCTCCATTTGAACACATCAAGTACAGCAACATTTTCTTTACAACCAACATCTTGGAACCAAACAAACCACAGTTGATTACAATGACTTGTGAAAAATTCTCCGTTGAGCCAGAGTTGAACCAGCGACCTAAGGATGTTAGAAAAAGTAGCGTCTATGTCCTACTTTTACTTCAGCATATCTTAGATTGTTATGTGAGTTCCTAAGTTGATGTCCATCGGTTCGTGCTGCCTTTTCTTGGAAGAAAGCTTCTCCATTTGAACAAACCAAGTACAGCAATGTTTTCGTTACAACCAACATCTTGGAACCAAATAAACCAAAGTTTTTTTCCAATGACTTGTGAAAAGTTCTCCTTCGAGCCGGAGTTGAACCAGCGACCTAAGGATACCTGCATACTCAGAACCTACAGTCCTCCGCTCTACCAACTGAGCTATCGAAGGGAGCACAACATGCACTAACGTTCCATTTTTGCATAGGTGCATCTTTCCTGATTGAGACTGAACCTTGTCTTCTTCACATTTCGCTGCCGGAACATCTTAGTCTTCATAGAAGTCCATTTTCACCTCAGAAAAACTAATGTCTATGTCCTACCTTTACTTCAAAGTCAAGAAAAGAAAATTACAAAGCATATCTTAGAGTGTTATGTGAGTTCCTAAGCTGATGTCCATCAGTTCGCACTGCTTTTTCTTGGAAGAAAGCTGCTCCATTTGAACACATCAAGTACAGCAACATTTTCTATACAACCAACATCTTGGAACCAAACAAACCACAGTTGTTACCAATGACTTGTGAAAAGTTCTCCTCCGAGCCGGAGTTGAACCAGCGACCTAAGGATACCTGCATACTGAGAACCTACAGTCCTCCGCTCTACCAACTGAGCTATCGAAGGGAGCACAACATGAACTAACGTTCCATTTTTGTATAGATGCATCTTTCCTGATTGAGACTGAATCTTGTCTTCTTTACATCTCTCTCTGCCGGAACATCCTAACCTTCATAGAAGTCCATTTTCATCTTAGAAAAACTAGTGTCTATGTCCTACCTTTACTTCGAAGTCAAGAAAAGAAAAAGACAAAGCATATATTAGATTGTTATGTGAGTTCCTAAGCTGATGTCCATCAGTTCGCACTGCTTTTTCTTGGAAGAAAGCTACTCCATTTGAACACATCAAGTACAGCAACATTTTCTATACAACCAACATCTTGGAACCAAACAAACCACAGTTGTTTCCAATGACTTGTGAAAAGTTCTCCTTCGAGCCTGAGTTGAACCAGCGACCTAAGGATACCTGCATATTTAGAACCTACAGTCCTCCGCTCTACCAACTGAGCTATCGAAGGGAGCACAACATGCACCAACGTTCCATTTTTGCATAGGTGCATCTTTCCTGATTGAGACTGAACCTTGTCTTCTTTACATCTCTCTCTGCCGGAACATCCTTACCTTCATAGAAGTCCATTTTCATCTTAGAAAAACTAGTGTCTATGTCCTACCTTTACTTCAAAGTCAAGAAAAGAAAATTACAAAGCATATCTTAGAATGTTATGTGAGTTCCTAAGCTGATGTCCGCCAGTTCGCACTGCTTTTTTTGGAAGAAAGCTGCTCCATTTGAACACATCAAGTACAGCAACATTTTCTATACAACCAACATCTTGGAACCAAACAAACCACAGTTGTTTCCAATGACTTGTGAAAAGTTCTCCTTCGAGCCGGAGTTGAACCAGCGACCTAAGGATACCTGCATATTTGGGACCTACAGTCCTCCGCTCTACCAACTGAGCTATCGAAGGGAGGACAACATGCACCAACGTTCCATTTTTGCATAGGTGCATCTTTCCTGATTGAGACTGAACCTTGTCTTCTTTACATCTCTCTCTGCCGGAACATCCTTACCTTCATAGAAGTCCATTTTCATCTTAGAAAAACTAGTGTCTATGTCCTACCTTTACTTCAAAGTCAAGAAAAGAAAATTACAAAGCATATCTTAGAATGTTATGTGAGTTCCTAAGCTGATGTCCGCCAGTTCGCACTGCTTTTTTTGGAAGAAAGCTGCTCCATTTGAACACATCAAGTACAGCAACATTTTCTATACAACCAACATCTTGGAACCAAACAAACCACAGTTGTTTCCAATGACTTGTGAAAAGTTCTCCTTCGAGCCGGAGTTGAACCAGCGACCTAAGGATACCTGCATATGTAGAACCTACAGTCCTCCGCTCTACCAACTGAGCTATCGAAGGGAGGACAACATGCACCAACGTTCCATTTTTGCATAGGTGCATCTTTCCTGATTGAGACTGAACCTTGTCTTCTTTACATCTCTCTCTGCCGGAACATCCTAACCTTCATAGAAGTCCATTTTCATCTTAGAAAAACTAGTGTCTATGTCCTACCTTTACTTCGAAGTCAAGAAAAGAAAAAGACAAAGCATATATTAGAGTGTTATGTGAGTTCCTAAGCTGATGTACATCAGTTCGCACTGCTTTTTCTTGGAAGAAAGCTGCTCCATTTGAAAACATCAAGTACAGCAACATTTTCTATACAACCAACATCTTGGAACCAAACAAACCACAGTTGTTTCCAATGACTTGTGAAAAGTTCTCCTTCGAGCCGGAGTTGAACCAGCGACCTAAGGATACCTGCATATTTAGAACCTACAGTCCTCCGCTCTACCAACTGAGCTATCGAAGGGAGCACAACATGCACCAACGTTCCATTTTTGCATAGGTGCATCTTTCCTGATTGAGACTGAACCTTGTCTTCTTTACATCTCTCTCTGCCGGAACATCCTAACCTTCATAGAAGTCCATTTTCATCTTAGAAAAACTAGTGTCTATGTCCTACCTTTACTTCAAAGTCAAGAAAAGAAAATTACAAATCATATCTTAGAATGTTATGTGAGTTCCTAAGCTGATGTCCGCCAGTTCGCACTGCTTTTTTTGGAAGAAAGATTCTCCATTTGAACACATCAAGTACAGCAACATTTCTTTACAACCAACATCTTGGAACCAAACAAATCTCAGTTGATTACAATGACTTGTGAAAAATTCTCCTTTGAGCCAGAGTTGAACCAGCAACCTAAGGATGTTAGAAAAAGTAGCGTCTATGTGCTACCTTTACTTCAGCATATCTTAGATTGTTATGTGAGTTCCTAAGTTGATGTCAATCAGTTCGTGCTGCCTTTTCTTGGAAGAAAGCTTCTCCATTTAAACACATCAAGTACAGCAATGTTTTCGTTACAACCAACATCTTGGAACCAAATAAACCAAAGTTTTTTTCCAATGACTTGTGAAAAGTTCTCCTTCGAGCCGGAGTTGAACCGGCGACCTAAGGATACCTGCATACTCAGAACCTACAGTCCTCCGCTCTACCAACTGAGCTATCGAAGGGAGCACAGCATGCACTAACGTTCCATTTTTGCATAGGTGCATCTTTCCTGATTGAGACTGAACCTTGTCTTCTTCACATTTCGCTGCCGGAACATCTTAGTCTTCATAGAAGTCCATTTTTAACTTAGAAAAACTAGTGACTATGTCCTACCTTTACTTGAAAGTCAAGAAAAGAAAAAGACAAAGCATATCTTAGAGTGTTATGTGAGTTCCTAAGCTGATGTCCGCCAGTTCGCACTGCTTTTTTTGGAAGAAAGCTTCTCCATTTGAACACATCAAGTACAGCAACGTTTTCTTTACAACCAACATCTTGGAACCAAACAAACCACAGTTGATTACAATGACTTGTGAAAAATTCTCCGTTGAGCCAGAGTTGAACCAGCGACCTAAGGATGTTAGAAAAAGTAGCGTCTATGTCCTACCTTTACTTCAGCATATCTTAGATTGTTATGTGAGTTCCTAAGTTGATGTCCATCGGTTCGTGCTGCCTTTTCTTGGAAGAAAGCTTCTCCATTTGAACACATCAAGTACAGCAATGTTTTCGTTACAACCAACATCTTGGAACCAAATAAACCAGTTTTTTTCCAATGACTTGTGAAAAGTTCTCCTTCGAGCCGGAGTTGAACCAGCGACCTAAGGATACCTGCATATTTAGAACCTACAGTCCTCCGCTCTACCAACTGAGCTATCGAAGGGAGCACAACATGCACTAACGTTCCGTTTTTGTATAGATGCATCTTTCCTGATTGAGACTGAATCTTGTCTTCTTTACTTCTCTCTCTGCCGGAACATCCTAACCTTCATAGAAGTCCATTTTCACCTCAGAAAAACTAATGTCTATGTCCTACCTTTACTTCAAAGTCAAGAAAAGAAAATTACAAAGCATATCTTAGAGTGTTATGTGAGTTCCTAAGCTGATGTCCATCAGTTCGCACTGCTTTTTCTTGGAAGAAAGCTGCTCCATTTGAACACATCAAGTACAGCAACATTTTCTATACAACCAACATCTTGGAACCAAACAAACCACAGTTGTTACCAATGACTTGTGAAAAGTTCTCCTTCGAGCCGGAGTTGAACCAGCGACCTAAGGATACCTGCATATTTGGGACCTACAGTCCTCCGCTCTACCAACTGAGCTATCGAAGGGAGGACAACATGCACCAACGTTCCATTTTTGCATAGGTGCATCTTTCCTGATTGAGACTGAACCTTGTCTTCTTTACATCTCTCTCTGCCGGAACATCCTTACCTTCATAGAAGTCCATTTTCATCTTAGAAAAACTAGTGTCTATGTCCTACCTTTACTTCAAAGTCAAGAAAAGAAAATTACAAAGCATATCTTAGAATGTTATGTGAGTTCCTAAGCTGATGTCCGCCAGTTCGCACTGCTTTTTTTGGAAGAAAGCTGCTCCATTTGAACACATCAAGTACAGCAACATTTTCTATACAACCAACATCTTGGAACCAAACAAACCACAGTTGTTTCCAATGACTTGTGAAAAGTTCTCCTTCGAGCCGGAGTTGAACCAGCGACCTAAGGATACCTGCATATGTAGAACCTACAGTCCTCCGCTCTACCAACTGAGCTATCGAAGGGAGGGCAACATGCACCAACGTTCCATTTTTGCATAGGTGCATCTTTCCTGATTGAGACTGAACCTTGTCTTCTTTACATCTCTCTCTGCCGGAACATCCTAACCTTCATAGAAGTCCATTTTCATCTTAGAAAAACTAGTGTCTATGTCCTACCTTTACTTCGAAGTCAAGAAAAGAAAAAGACAAAGCATATATTAGAGTGTTATGTGAGTTCCTAAGCTGATGTACATCAGTTCGCACTGCTTTTTCTTGGAAGAAAGCTGCTCCATTTGAAAACATCAAGTACAGCAACATTTTCTATACAACCAACATCTTGGAACCAAACAAACCACAGTTGTTTCCAATGACTTGTGAAAAGTTCTCCTTCGAGCCGGAGTTGAACCAGCGACCTAAGGATACCTGCATATTTAGAACCTACAGTCCTCCGCTCTACCAACTGAGCTATCGAAGGGAGCACAACATGCACCAACGTTCCATTTTTGCATAGGTGCATCTTTCCTGATTGAGACTGAACCTTGTCTTCTTTACATCTCTCTCTGCCGGAACATCCTAACCTTCATAGAAGTCCATTTTCATCTTAGAAAAACTAGTGTCTATGTCCTACCTTTACTTCAAAGTCAAGAAAAGAAAATTACAAAGCATATCTTAGAATGTTATGTGAGTTCCTAAGCTGATGTCCGCCAGTTCGCACTGCTTTTTTTGGAAGAAAGATTCTCCATTTGAACACATCAAGTACAGCAACATTTCTTTACAACCAACATCTTGGAACCAAACAAATCTCAGTTGATTACAATGACTTGTGAAAAATTCTCCTTTGAGCCAGAGTTGAACCAGCAACCTAAGGATGTTAGAAAAAGTAGCGTCTATGTGCTACCTTTACTTCAGCATATCTTAGATTGTTATGTGAGTTCCTAAGTTGATGTCAATCAGTTCGTGCTGCCTTTTCTTGGAAGAAAGCTTCTCCATTTAAACACATCAAGTACAGCAATGTTTTCGTTACAACCAACATCTTGGAACCAAATAAACCAAAGTTTTTTTCCAATGACTTGTGAAAAGTTCTCCTTCGAGCCGGAGTTGAACCAGCGACCTAAGGATACCTGCATACTCAGAACCTACAGTCCTCCGCTCTACCAACTGAGCTATCGAAGGGAGCACAGCATGCACTAACGTTCCATTTTTGCATAGGTGCATCTTTCCTGATTGAGACTGAACCTTGTCTTCTTCACATTTCGCTGCCGGAACATCTTAGTCTTCATAGAAGTCCATTTTTAACTTAGAAAAACTAGTGACTATGTCCTACCTTTACTTGAAAGTCAAGAAAAGAAAAAGACAAAGCATATCTTAGAGTGTTATGTGAGTTCCTAAGCTGATGTCCGCCAGTTCGCACTGCTTTTTTTGGAAGAAAGCTTCTCCATTTGAACACATCAAGTACAGCAACGTTTTCTTTACAACCAACATCTTGGAACCAAACAAACCACAGTTGATTACAATGACTTGTGAAAAATTCTCCGTTGAGCCAGAGTTGAACCAGCGACCTAAGGATGTTAGAAAAAGTAGCGTCTATGTCCTACCTTTACTTCAGCATATCTTAGATTGTTATGTGAGTTCCTAAGTTGATGTCCATCGGTTCGTGCTGCCTTTTCTTGGAAGAAAGCTTCTCCATTTGAACACATCAAGTACAGCAATGTTTTCGTTACAACCAACATCTTGGAACCAAATAAACCAGTTTTTTTCCAATGACTTGTGAAAAGTTCTCCTTCGAGCCGGAGTTGAACCAGCGACCTAAGGATACCTGCATATTTAGAACCTACAGTCCTCCGCTCTACCAACTGAGCTATCGAAGGGAGCACAACATGCACTAACGTTCCGTTTTTGTATAGATGCATCTTTCCTGATTGAGACTGAATCTTGTCTTCTTTACTTCTCTCTCTGCCGGAACATCCTAACCTTCATAGAAGTCCATTTTCACCTCAGAAAAACTAATGTCTATGTCCTACCTTTACTTCAAAGTCAAGAAAAGAAAATTACAAAGCATATCTTAGAGTGTTATGTGAGTTCCTAAGCTGATGTCCATCAGTTCGCACTGCTTTTTCTTGGAAGAAAGCTGCTCCATTTGAACACATCAAGTACAGCAACATTTTCTATACAACCAACATCTTGGAACCAAACAAACCACAGTTGTTACCAATGACTTGTGAAAAGTTCCCCTTCGAGCCGGAGTTGAACCAGCGACCTAAGGATACCTGCATACTCAGAACCTACAGTCCTCCGCTCTACCAACTGAGCTATCGAAGGGAGCACAACATGAACTAACGTTCCGTTTTTGTATAGATGCATCTTTCCTGATTGAGACTGAATCTTGTCTTCTTTACATCTCTCTCTGCCGGAACATCCTAACCTTCATAGAAGTCCATTTTCATCTTAGAAAAACTAGTGTCTATGTCCTACCTTTACTTCGAAGTCAAGAAAAGAAAAAGACAAAGCATATATTAGATTGTTATGTGAGTTCCTAAGCTGATGTCCATCAGTTCGCACTGCTTTTTCTTGGAAGAAAGCTACTCCATTTGAACACATCAAGTACAGCAACATTTTCTATACAACCAACATCTTGGAACCAAACAAACCACAGTTGTTTCCAATGACTTGTGAAAAGTTCTCCTTCGAGCCTGAGTTGAACCAGCGACCTAAGGATACCTGCATATTTAGAACCTACAGTCCTCCGCTCTACCAACTGAGCTATCGAAGGGAGGACAACATGCACCAACGTTCCATTTTTGCATAGGTGCATCTTTCCTGATTGAGACTGAACCTTGTCTTCTTTACATCTCTCTCTGCCGGAACATCCTAACCTTCATAGAAGTCCATTTTCATCTTAGAAAAACTAGTGTCTATGTCCGACCTTTACTTCGAAGTCAAGAAAAGAAAAAGACAAAGCATATATTAGAGTGTTATGTGAGTTCCTAAGCTGATGTCCATCAGTTCGCACTGCTTTTTCTTGGAAGAAAGCTGCTCCATTTGAAAACATCAAGTACAGCAACATTTTCTATACAACCAACATCTTGGAACCAAACAAACCACAGTTGTTTCCAATGACTTGTGAAAAGTTCTCCTTCGAGCCGGAGTTGAACCAGCGACCTAAGGATACCTGCATATTTAGAACCTACAGTCCTCCGCTCTACCAACTGAGCTATCGAAGGGAGCACAACATGCACCAACGTTCCATTTTTGCATAGGTGCATCTTTCCTGATTGAGACTGAACCTTGTCTTCTTTACATCTCTCTCTGCCGGAACATCCTAACCTTCATAGAAGTCCATTTTCATCTTAGAAAAACTAGTGTCTATGTCCTACCTTTACTTCAAAGTCAAGAAAAGAAAATTACAAAGCATATCTTAGAATGTTATGTGAGTTCCTAAGCTGATGTCCGCCAGTTCGCACTGCTTTTTTTGGAAGAAAGATTCTCCATTTGAACACATCAAGTACAGCAACATTTCTTTACAACCAACATCTTGGAACCAAACAAATCTCAGTTGATTACAATGACTTGTGAAAAATTCTCCTTTGAGCCAGAGTTGAACCAGCAACCTAAGGATGTTAGAAAAAGTAGCATCTATGTCCTACCTTTACTTCAGCATATCTTAGATTGTTATGTGAGTTCCTAAGTTGATGTCAATCAGTTCGTGCTGCCTTTTCTTGGAAGAAAGCTTCTCCATTTAAACACATCAAGTACAGCAATGTTTTCGTTACAACCAACATCTTGGAACCAAATAAACCAAAGTTTTTTTCCAATGACTTGTGAAAAGTTCTCCTTCGAGCTGGAGTTGAACCAGCGACCTAAGGATACCTGCATACTCAGAACCTACAGTCCTCCGCTCTACCAACTGAGCTATCGAAGGGAGCACAGCATGCACTAACGTTCCATTTTTGCATAGGTGCATCTTTCCTGATTGAGACTGAACCTTGTCTTCTTCACATTTCGCTGCCGGAACATCTTAGTCTTCATAGAAGTCCATTTTTAACTTAGAAAAACTAGTGACTATGTCCTACCTTTACTTGAAAGTCAAGAAAAGAAAAAGACAAAGCATATCTTAGAGTGTTATGTGAGTTCCTAAGCTGATGTCCGCCAGTTCGCACTGCTTTTTTTGGAAGAAAGCTTCTCCATTTGAACACATCAAGTACAGCAACGTTTTCTTTACAACCAACATCTTGGAACCAAACAAACCACAGTTGATTACAATGACTTGTGAAAAATTCTCCGTTGAGCCAGAGTTGAACCAGCGACCTAAGGATGTTAGAAAAAGTAGCGTCTATGTCCTACCTTTACTTCAGCATATCTTAGATTGTTATGTGAGTTCCTAAGTTGATGTCCATCGGTTCGTGCTGCCTTTTCTTGGAAGAAAGCTTCTCCATTTGAACACATCAAGTACAGCAATGTTTTCGTTACAACCAACATCTTGGAACCAAATAAACCAGTTTTTTTCCAATGACTTGTGAAAAGTTCTCCTTCGAGCCGGAGCTGAACCAGCGACCTAAGGATACCTGCATATTTAGAACCTACAGTCCTCCGCTCTACCAACTGAGCTATCGAAGGGAGCACAACATGCACTAACGTTCCGTTTTTGTATAGATGCATCTTTCCTGATTGAGACTGAATCTTGTCTTCTTTACATCTCTCTCTGCCGGAACATCCTAACCTTCATAGAAGTCCATTTTCACCTCAGAAAAACTAATGTCTATGTCCTACCTTTACTTCAAAGTCAAGAAAAGAAAATTACAAAGCATATCTTAGAGTGTTATGTGAGTTCCTAAGCTGATGTCCATCAGTTCGCACTGCTTTTTCTTGGAAGAAAGCTGCTCCATTTGAACACATCAAGTACAGCAACATTTTCTATACAACCAACATCTTGGAACCAAACAAACCACAGTTGTTACCAATGACTTGTGAAAAGTTCTCCTTCGAGCCGGAGTTGAACCAGCGACCTAAGGATACCTGCATACTCAGAACCTACAGTCCTCCGCTCTACCAACTGAGCTATCGAAGGGAGCACAACATGAACTAACGTTCCGTTTTTGTATAGATGCATCTTTCCTGATTGAGACTGAATCTTGTCTTCTTTACATCTCTCTCTGCCGGAACATCCTAACCTTCATAGAAGTCCATTTTCATCTTAGAAAAACTAGTGTCTATGTCCTACCTTTACTTCGAAGTCAAGAAAAGAAAAAGACAAAGCATATATTAGATTGTTATGTGAGTTCCTAAGCTGATGTCCATCAGTTCGCACTGCTTTTTCTTGGAAGAAAGCTACTCCATTTGAACACATCAAGTACAGCAACATTTTCTATACAACCAACATCTTGGAACCAAACAAACCACAGTTGTTTCCAATGACTTGTGAAAAGTTCTCCTTCGAGCCTGAGTTGAACCAGCGACCTAAGGATACCTGCATATTTAGAACCTACAGTCCTCCGCTCTACCAACTGAGCTATCGAAGGGAGGACAACATGCACCAACGTTCCATTTTTGCATAGGTGCATCTTTCCTGATTGAGACTGAACCTTGTCTTCTTTACATCTCTCTCTGCCGGAACATCCTAACCTTCATAGAAGTCCATTTTCATCTTAGAAAAACTAGTGTCTATGTCCTACCTTTACTTCGAAGTCAAGAAAAGAAAAAGACAAAGCATATATTAGATTGTTATGTGAGTTCCTAAGCTGATGTCCATCAGTTCGCACTGCTTTTTCTTGGAAGAAAGCTGCTCCATTTGAAAACATCAAGTACAGCAACATTTTCTATACAACCAACATCTTGGAACCAAACAAACCACAGTTGTTTCCAATGACTTGTGAAAAGTTCTCCTTCGAGCCTGAGTTGAACCAGCGACCTAAGGATACCTGCATATTTAGAACCTACAGTCCTCCGCTCTACCAACTGAGCTATCGAAGGGAGCACAACATGCTCCAACGTTCCATTTTTGCATAGGTGCATCTTTCCTGATTGAGACTGAACCTTGTCTTCTTTACATCTCTCTCTGCCGGAACATCCTTACCTTCATAGAAGTCCATTTTCATCTTAGAAAAACTAGTGTCTATGTCCTACCTTTACTTCAAAAGTCAAGAAAAGAAAATTACAAAGCATATCTTAGAATGTTATGTGAGTTCCTAAGCTGATGTCCGCCAGTTCGCACTGCTTTTTTTGGAAGAAAGCTGCTCCATTTGAACACATCAAGTACAGCAACATTTTCTATACAACCAACATCTTGGAACCAAACAAACCACAGTTGTTTCCAATGACTTGTGAAAAGTTCTCCTTCGAGCCTGAGTTGAACCAGCGACCTAAGGATACCTGCATATTTAGAACCTACAGTCCTCCGCTCTACCAACTGAGCTATCGAAGGGAGGACAACATGCACCAACGTTCCATTTTTGCATAGGTGCATCTTTCCTGATTGAGACTGAACCTTGTCTTCTTTACATCTC
Organism: Eupleurogrammus muticus; assembly: GCA_036785175.1. Taxonomy (NCBI): domain Eukaryota; kingdom Metazoa; phylum Chordata; class Actinopteri; order Scombriformes; family Trichiuridae; genus Eupleurogrammus; species Eupleurogrammus muticus. The sequence continues at coordinate 10,714,846 of JAYKQN010000004.1, read as the reverse complement.
TCTCTGCCGGAACATCCTAACCTTCATAGAAGTCCATTTTCATCTTAGAAAAACTAGTGTCTATGTCCTACCTTTACTTCGAAGTCAAGAAAAGAAAAAGACAAAGCATATATTAGATTGTTATGTGAGTTCCTAAGCTGATGTCCATCAGTTCGCACTGCTTTTTCTTGGAAGAAAGCTGCTCCATTTGAAAACATCAAGTACAGCAACATTTTCTATACAACCAACATCTTGGAACCAAACAAACCACAGTTGTTTCCAATGACTTGTGAAAAGTTCTCCTTCGAGCCGGAGTTGAACCAGCGACCTAAGGATACCTGCATATTTAGAACCTACAGTCCTCCGCTCTACCAACTGAGCTATCGAAGGGAGCACAACATGCACCAACGTTCCATTTTTGCATAGGTGCATCTTTCCTGATTGAGACTGAACCTTGTCTTCTTTACATCTCTCTCTGCCGGAACATCCTTACCTTCATAGAAGTCCATTTTCATCTTAGAAAAACTAGTGTCTATGTCCTACCTTTACTTCAAAAGTCAAGAAAAGAAAATTACAAAGCATATCTTAGAATGTTATGTGAGTTCCTAAGCTGATGTCCGCCAGTTCGCACTGCTTTTTTTGGAAGAAAGCTGCTCCATTTGAACACATCAAGTACAGCAACATTTTCTATACAACCAACATCTTGGAACCAAAGAAACCACAGTTGTTTCCAATGACTTGTGAAAAGTTCTCCTTCGAGCCGGAGTTGAACCAGCGACCTAAGGATACCTGCATATTTAGAACCTACAGTCCTCCGCTCTACCAACTGAGCTATCGAAGGGAGGACAACATGCACCAACGTTCCATTTTTGCATAGGTGCATCTTTCCTGATTGAGACTGAACCTTGTCTTCTTTACATCTCTCTCTGCCGGAACATCCTTACCTTCATAGAAGTCCATTTTCATCTTAGAAAAACTAGTGTCTATGTCCTACCTTTACTTCAAAGTCAAGAAAAGAAAATTACAAAGCATATCTTAGAATGTTATGTGAGTTCCTAAGCTGATGTCCGCCAGTTCGCACTGCTTTTTTTGGAAGAAAGCTGCTCCATTTGAAAACATCAAGTACAGCAACATTTTCTATACAACCAACATCTTGGAACCAAACAAACCACAGTTGTTTCCAATGACTTGTGAAAAGTTCTCCTTCGAGCCGGAGTTGAACCAGCGACCTAAGGATACCTGCATATTTAGAACCTACAGTCCTCCGCTCTACCAACTGAGCTATCGAAGGGAGCACAACATGCACCAACGTTCCATTTTTGCATAGGTGCATCTTTCCTGATTGAGACTGAACCTTGTCTTCTTTACATCTCTCTCTGCCGGAACATCCTAACCTTCATAGAAGTCCATTTTCATCTTAGAAAAACTAGTGTCTATGTCCTACCTTTACTTCAAAGTCAAGAAAAGAAAATTACAAAGCATATCTTAGAATGTTATGTGAGTTCCTAAGCTGATGTCCGCCAGTTCGCACTGCTTTTTTTGGAAGAAAGATTCTCCATTTGAACACATCAAGTACAGCAACATTTCTTTACAACCAACATCTTGGAACCAAACAAATCTCAGTTGATTACAATGACTTGTGAAAAATTCTCCTTTGAGCCAGAGTTGAACCAGCAACCTAAGGATGTTAGAAAAAGTAGCGTCTATGTCCTACCTTTACTTCAGCATATCTTAGATTGTTATGTGAGTTCCTAAGTTGATGTCAATCAGTTCGTGCTGCCTTTTCTTGGAAGAAAGCTTCTCCATTTAAACACATCAAGTACAGCAATGTTTTCGTTACAACCAACATCTTGGAACCAAATAAACCAAAGTTTTTTTCCAATGACTTGTGAAAAGTTCTCCTTCGAGCCGGAGTTGAACCAGCGACCTAAGGATACCTGCATACTCAGAACCTACAGTCCTCCGCTCTACCAACTGAGCTATCGAAGGGAGCACAGCATGCACTAACGTTCCATTTTTGCATAGGTGCATCTTTCCTGATTGAGACTGAACCTTGTCTTCTTCACATTTCGCTGCCGGAACATCTTAGTCTTCATAGAAGTCCATTTTTAACTTAGAAAAACTAGTGACTATGTCCTACCTTTACTTGAAAGTCAAGAAAAGAAAAAGACAAAGCATATCTTAGAGTGTTATGTGAGTTCCTAAGCTGATGTCCGCCAGTTCGCACTGCTTTTTTTGGAAGAAAGCTTCTCCATTTGAACACATCAAGTACAGCAACGTTTTCTTTACAACCAACATCTTGGAACCAAACAAACCACAGTTGATTACAATGACTTGTGAAAAATTCTCCGTTGAGCCAGAGTTGAACCAGCGACCTAAGGATGTTAGAAAAAGTAGCGTCTATGTCCTACCTTTACTTCAGCATATCTTAGATTGTTATGTGAGTTCCTAAGTTGATGTCCATCGGTTCGTGCTGCCTTTTCTTGGAAGAAAGCTTCTCCATTTGAACACATCAAGTACAGCAATGTTTTCGTTACAACCAACATCTTGGAACCAAATAAACCAGTTTTTTTCCAATGACTTGTGAAAAGTTCTCCTTCGAGCCGGAGTTGAACCAGCGACCTAAGGATACCTGCATATTTAGAACCTACAGTCCTCCGCTCTACCAACTGAGCTATCGAAGGGAGCACAACATGCACTAACGTTCCGTTTTTGTATAGATGCATCTTTCCTGATTGAGACTGAATCTTGTCTTCTTTACATCTCTCTCTGCCGGAACATCCTAACCTTCATAGAAGTCCATTTTCACCTCAGAAAAACTAATGTCTATGTCCTACCTTTACTTCAAAGTCAAGAAAAGAAAATTACAAAGCATATCTTAGAGTGTTATGTGAGTTCCTAAGCTGATGTCCATCAGTTCGCACTGCTTTTTCTTGGAAGAAAGCTATTCCATTTGAACACATCAAGTACAGCAACATTTTCTATACAACCAACATCTTGGAACCAAACAAACCACAGTTGTTTCCAATGACTTGTGAAAAGTTCTCCTTCGAGCCTGAGTTGAACCAGCGACCTAAGGATACCTGCATATTTAGAACCTACAGTCCTCCGCTCTACCAACTGAGCTATCGAAGGGAGCACAACATGCACCAACGTTCCATTTTTGCATAGGTGCATCTTTCCTGATTGAGACTGAACCTTGTCTTCTTTACATCTCTCTCTGCCGGAACATCCTTACCTTCATAGAAGTCCATTTTCATCTTAGAAAAACTAGTGTCTATGTCCTACCTTTACTTCAAAGTCAAGAAAAGAAAATTACAAAGCATATCTTAGAATGTTATGTGAGTTCCTAAGCTGATGTCCGCCAGTTCGCACTGCTTTTTTTGGAAGAAAGCTGCTCCATTTGAACACATCAAGTACAGCAACATTTTCTTTACAACCAACATCTTGGAACCAAACAAACCACAGTTGATTCCAATGACTTGTGAAAAGTTCTCCTTCGAGCCGGAGTTGAACCAGCGACCTAAGGATACCTGAGAACCTACAGTCCTGAGAACCTACAGTCCTCCGCTCTACCAACTGAGCTATCGAAGGGAGCACAACATGCACTAACGTTCCATTTTTGCATAGGTGCATCTTTCCTGATTGAGACTGAACCTTGTCTTCTTCACATTTCGCTGCCGGAACATCTTAGTCTTCATAGAAGTCCATTTTTAACTTAGAAAAACTAGTGTCTATGTCCTACCTTTACTTCAAAGTCAAGAAAAGAAAATTACAAAGCATATCTTAGAGTGTTATGTGAGTTCCTAAGCTGATGTCCATCAGTTCGCACTGCTTTTTCTTGGAAGAAAGCTTCTCCATTTGAACACATCAAGTACAGCAACATTTTCTTTACAACGAACATCTTGGAACCAAACAAACCACAGTTGATTCCAATGACTTGTGAAAAGTTCTCCTTCGAGCCGGAGTTGAACCAGCGACCTAAGGATACCTGAGAACCTACAGTCCTGAGAACCTACAGTCCTCCGCTCTACCAACTGAGCTATCGAAGGGAGCACAACATGCACTAACGTTCCATTTTTGCATAGGTGCATCTTTCCTGATTGAGACTGAACCTTGTCTTCTTCACATTTCGCTGCCGGAACATCTTAGTCTTCATAGAAGTCCATTTTTAACTTAGAAAAACTAGTGTCTATGTCCTACCTTTACTTCAAAGTCAAGAAAAGAAAATTACAAAGCATATCTTAGAATGTTATGTGAGTTCCTAAGCTGATGTCCGCCAGTTCGCACTGCTTTTTTTGGAAGAAAGATTCTCCATTTGAACACATCAAGTACAGCAACATTTTCTTTACAACCAACATCTTGGAACCAAACAAATCTCAGTTGATTACAATGACTTGTGAAAAATTCTCCTTTGAGCCAGAGTTGAACCAGCAACCTAAGGATGTTAGAAAAAGTAGCGTCTATGTCCTACCTTTACTTCAGCATATCTTAGATTGTTATGTGAGTTCCTAAGTTGATGTCAATCAGTTCGTGCTGCCTTTTCTTGGAAGAAAGCTTCTCCATTTGAACACATCAAGTACAGCAATGTTTTCGTTACAACCAACATCTTGGAACCAAATAAACCAAAGTTTTTTTCCAATGACTTGTGAAAAGTTCTCCTTCGAGCCGGAGTTGAACCAGCAACCTAAGGATACCTGCATACTCAGAACCTACAGTCCTCCGCTCTACCAACTGAGCTATCGAAGGGAGCACAGCATGCACTAACGTTCCATTTTTGCATAGGTGCATCTTTCCTGATTGAGACTGAACCTTGTCTTCTTCACATTTCGCTGCCGGAACATCTTAGTCTTCATAGAAGTCCTTTTTTAACTTAGAAAAACTAGTGACTATGTCCTACCTTTACTTGAAAGTCAAGAAAAGAAAAAGACAAAGCATATCTTAGAGTGTTATGTGAGTTCCTAAGCTGATGTCCATCAGTTCGCACTGCTTTTTCTTGGAAGAAAGCTTCTCCATTTGAACACATCAAGTACAGCAACATTTTCTTTACAACCAACATCTTGGAACCAAACAAACCACAGTTGATTCCAATGACTTGTGAAAAGTTCTCCTTCGAGCCGGAGTTGAACCAGCGACCTAAGGATACCTGAGAACCTACAGTCCTGAGAACCTACAGTCCTCCGCTCTACCAACTGAGCTATCGAAGGGAGCACAACATGCACTAACGTTCCATTTTTGCATAGGTGCATCTTTCCTGATTGAGACTGAACCTTGTCTTCTTCACATTTCGCTGCCGGAACATCTTAGTCTTCATAGAAGTCCATTTTTAACTTAGAAAAACTAGTGTCTATGTCCTACCTTTACTTCAAAGTCAAGAAAAGAAAATTACAAAGCATATCTTAGAATGTTATGTGAGTTCCTAAGCTGATGTCCGCCAGTTCGCACTGCTTTTTTTGGAAGAAAGATTCTCCATTTGAACACATCAAGTACAGCAACATTTTCTTTACAACCAACATCTTGGAACCAAACAAATCTCAGTTGATTACAATGACTTGTGAAAAATTCTCCTTTGAGCCAGAGTTGAACCAGCAACCTAAGGATGTTAGAAAAAGTAGCGTCTATGTCCTACCTTTACTTCAGCATATCTTAGAGTGTTATGTGAGTTCCTAAGCTGATGTCCATCAGTTCGCACTGCTTTTTCTTGGAAGAAAGCTGCTCCATTTGAACACATCAAGTACAGCAACATTTTCTATACAACCAACATCTTGGAACCAAACAAACCACAGTTGTTACCAATGACTTGTGAAAAGTTCTCCTTCGAGCCGGAGTTGAACCAGCGACCTAAGGATACCTGCATACTCAGAACCTACAGTCCTCCGCTCTACCAACTGAGCTATCGAAGGGAGCACAACATGAACTAACGTTCCGTTTTTGTATAGATGCATCTTTCCTGATTGAGACTGAATCTTGTCTTCTTTACATCTCTCTCTGCCGGAACATCCTAACCTTCATAGAAGTCCATTTTCATCTTAGAAAAACTAGTGTCTATGTCCTACCTTTACTTCGAAGTCAAGAAAAGAAAAAGACAAAGCATATATTAGATTGTTATGTGAGTTCCTAAGCTGATGTCCATCAGTTCGCACTGCTTTTTCTTGGAAGAAAGCTACTCCATTTGAACACATCAAGTACAGCAACATTTTCTATACAACCAACATCTTGGAACCAAACAAACCACAGTTGTTTCCAATGACTTGTGAAAAGTTCTCCTTCGAGCCTGAGTTGAACCAGCGACCTAAGGATACCTGCATATTTAGAACCTACAGTCCTCCGCTCTACCAACTGAGCTATCGAAGGGAGCACAACATGCACCAACGTTCCATTTTTGCATAGGTGCATCTTTCCTGATTGAGACTGAACCTTGTCTTCTTTACATCTCTCTCTGCCGGAACATCCTTACCTTCATAGAAGTCCATTTTCATCTTAGAAAAACTAGTGTCTATGTCCTACCTTTACTTCAAAGTCAAGAAAAGAAAATTACAAAGCATATCTTAGAATGTTATGTGAGTTCCTAAGCTGATGTCCGCCAGTTCGCACTGCTTTTTTTGGAAGAAAGCTGCTCCATTTGAACACATCAAGTACAGCAACATTTTCTATACAACCAACATCTTGGAACCAAACAAACCACAGTTGTTTCCAATGACTTGTGAAAAGTTCTCCTTCGAGCCGGAGTTGAACCAGCGACCTAAGGATACCTGCATATTTAGAACCTACAGTCCTCCGCTCTACCAACTGAGCTATCGAAGGGAGGACAACATGCACCAACGTTCCATTTTTGCATAGGTGCATCTTTCCTGATTGAGACTGAACCTTGTCTTCTTTACATCTCTCTCTGCCGGAACATCCTAACCTTCATAGAAGTCCATTTTCATCTTAGAAAAACTAGTGTCTATGTCCTACCTTTACTTCGAAGTCAAGAAAAGAAAAAGACAAAGCATATATTAGAGTGTTATGTGAGTTCCTAAGCTGATGTCCATCAGTTCGCACTGCTTTTTCTTGGAAGAAAGCTGCTCCATTTGAAAACATCAAGTACAGCAACATTTTCTATACAACCAACATCTTGGAACCAAACAAACCACAGTTGTTTCCAATGACTTGTGAAAAGTTCTCCTTCGAGCCGGAGTTGAACCAGCGACCTAAGGATACCTGCATATATAGAACCTACAGTCCTCCGCTCTACCAACTGAGCTATCAAAGGGAGCACAACATGCACCAACGTTCCATTTTTGCATAGGTGCATCTTTCCTGATTGAGACTGAACCTTGTCTTCTTTACATCTCTCTCTGCCGGAACATCCTAACCTTCATAGAAGTCCATTTTCATCTTAGAAAAACTAGTGTCTATGTCCTACCTTTACTTCAAAGTCAAGAAAAGAAAATTACAAAGCATATCTTAGAATGTTATGTGAGTTCCTAAGCTGATGTCCGCCAGTTCGCACTGCTTTTTTTGGAAGAAAGATTCTCCATTTGAACACATCAAGTACAGCAACATTTTCTTTACAACCAACATCTTGGAACCAAACAAACCACAGTTGATTACAATGACTTGTGAAAAATTCTCCGTTGAGCCAGAGTTGAACCAGCGACCTAAGGATGTTAGAAAAAGTAGCGTCTATGTCCTACTTTTACTTCAGCATATCTTAGATTGTTATGTGAGTTCCTAAGTTGATGTCCATCGGTTCGTGCTGCCTTTTCTTGGAAGAAAGCTTCTACATTTGAACAAACCAAGTACAGCAATGTTTTCGTTACAACCAACATCTTGGAACCAAATAAACCAAAGTTTTTTTCCAATGACTTGTGAAAAGTTCTCCTTCGAGCCGGAGTTGAACCAGCGACCTAAGGATACCTGCATACTCAGAACCTACAGTCCTCCGCTCTACCAACTGAGCTATCGAAGGGAGCACAACATGCACTAACGTTCCATTTTTGCATAGGTGCATCTTTCCTGATTGAGACTGAACCTAGTCTTCTTCACATTTCGCTGCCGGAACATCTTAGTCTTCATAGAAGTCCATTTTCACCTCAGAAAAACTAATGTCTATGTCCTACCTTTACTTCAAAGTCAAGAAAAGAAAATTACAAAGCATATCTTAGAGTGTTATGTGAGTTCCTGAGCTGATGTCCATCAGTTCGCACTGCTTTTTCTTGGAAGAAAGCTGCTCCATTTGAACACATCAAGTACAGCAACATTTTCTATACAACCAACATCTTGGAACCAAACAAACCACAGTTGTTACCAATGACTTGTGAAAAGTTCTCCTTCGAGCCGGAGTTGAACCAGCGACCTAAGGATACCTGCATACTCAGAACCTACAGTCCTCCGCTCTACCAACTGAGCTATCGAAGGGAGCACAACATGAACTAACGTTCCGTTTTTGTATAGATGCATCTTTCCTGATTGAGACTGAATCTTGTCTTCTTTACATCTCTCTCTGCCGGAACATCCTAACCTTCATAGAAGTCCATTTTCATCTTAGAAAAACTAGTGTCTATGTCCTACCTTTACTTCGAAGTCAAGAAAAGAAAAAGACAAAGCATATATTAGATTGTTATGTGAGTTCCTAAGCTGATGTCCATCAGTTCGCACTGCTTTTTCTTGGAAGAAAGCTACTCCATTTGAACACATCAAGTACAGCAACATTTTCTATACAACCAACATCTTGGAACAAAACAAACCACAGTTGTTTCCAATGACTTGTGAAAAGTTCTCCTTCGAGCCTGAGTTGAACCAGCGACCTAAGGATACCTGCATATTTAGAACCTACAGACCTCCGCTCTACCAACTGAGCTATCGAAGGGAGCACAACATGCACCAACGTTCCATTTTTGCATAGGTGCATCTTTCCTGATTGAGACTGAACCTTGTCTTCTTTACATCTCTCTCTGCCGGAACATCCTAACCTTCATAGAAGTCCATTTTCATCTTAGAAAAACTAGTGTCTATGTCCTACCTTTACTTCGAAGTCAAGAAAAGAAAAAGACAAAGCATATATTAGAGTGTTATGTGAGTTCCTAAGCTGATGTCCATCAGTTCGCACTGCTTTTTCTTGGAAGAAAGCTGCTCCATTTGAAAACATCAAGTACAGCAACATTTTCTATACAACCAACATCTTGGAACCAAACAAACCACAGTTGTTTCCAATGACTTGTGAAAAGTTCTCCTTCGAGCCGGAGTTGAACCAGCGACCTAAGGATACCTGCATATTTAGAACCTACAGTCCTCCGCTCTACCAACTGAGCTATCAAAGGGAGCACAACATGCACCAACGTTCCATTTTTGCATAGGTGCATCTTTCCTGATTGAGACTGAACCTTGTCTTCTTTACATCTCTCTCTGCCGGAACATCCTAACCTTCATAGAAGTCCATTTTCATCTTAGAAAAACTAGTGTCTATGTCCTACCTTTACTTCAAAGTCAAGAAAAGAAAATTACAAAGCATATCTTAGAATGTTATGTGAGTTCCTAAGCTGATGTCCGCCAGTTCGCACTGCTTTTTTTGGAAGAAAGATTCTCCATTTGAACACATCAAGTACAGCAACATTTTCTTTACAACCAACATCTTGGAACCAAACAAACCACAGTTGATTACAATGACTTGTGAAAAATTCTCCGTTGAGCCAGAGTTGAACCAGCGACCTAAGGATGTTAGAAAAAGTAGCGTCTATGTCCTACTTTTACTTCAGCATATCTTAGATTGTTATGTGAGTTCCTAAGTTGATGTCCATCGGTTCGTGCTGCCTTTTCTTGGAAGAAAGCTTCTCCATTTGAACAAACCAAGTACAGCAATGTTTTCGTTACAACCAACATCTTGGAACCAAACAAACCACAGTTGTTTCCAATGACTTGTGAAAAGTTCTCCTTCGAGCCGGAGTTGAACCAGCGACCTAAGGATACCTGCATATTTAGAACCTACAGTCCTCCGCTCTACCAACTGAGCTATCGAAGGGAGCACAACATGCACCAACGTTCCATTTTTGCATAGGTGCATCTTTCCTGATTGAGACTGAACCTTGTCTTCTTTACATCTCTCTCTGCCGGAACATCCTAACCTTCATAGAAGTCCATTTTCATCTTAGAAAAACTAGTGTCTATGTCCTACCTTTACTTCAAAGTCAAGAAAAGAAAATTACAAAGCATATCTTAGAATGTTATGTGAGTTCCTAAGCTGATGTCCGCCAGTTCGCACTGCTTTTTTTGGAAGAAAGATTCTCCATTTGAACACATCAAGTACAGCAACATTTCTTTACAACCAACATCTTGGAACCAAACAAATCTCAGTTGATTACAATGACTTGTGAAAAATTCTCCTTTGAGCCAGAGTTGAACCAGCAACCTAAGGATGTTAGAAAAAGTAGCGTCTATGTGCTACCTTTACTTCAGCATATCTTAGATTGTTATGTGAGTTCCTAAGTTGATGTCAATCAGTTCGTGCTGCCTTTTCTTGGAAGAAAGCTTCTCCATTTAAACACATCAAGTACAGCAATGTTTTCGTTACAACCAACATCTTGGAACCAAATAAACCAAAGTTTTTTTCCAATGACTTGTGAAAAGTTCTCCTTCGAGCCGGAGTTGAACCGGCGACCTAAGGATACCTGCATACTCAGAACCTACAGTCCTCCGCTCTACCAACTGAGCTATCGAAGGGAGCACAGCATGCACTAACGTTCCATTTTTGCATAGGTGCATCTTTCCTGATTGAGACTGAACCTTGTCTTCTTCACATTTCGCTGCCGGAACATCTTAGTCTTCATAGAAGTCCATTTTTAACTTAGAAAAACTAGTGACTATGTCCTACCTTTACTTGAAAGTCAAGAAAAGAAAAAGACAAAGCATATCTTAGAGTGTTATGTGAGTTCCTAAGCTGATGTCCGCCAGTTCGCACTGCTTTTTTTGGAAGAAAGCTTCTCCATTTGAACACATCAAGTACAGCAACGTTTTCTTTACAACCAACATCTTGGAACCAAACAAACCACAGTTGATTACAATGACTTGTGAAAAATTCTCCGTTGAGCCAGAGTTGAACCAGCGACCTAAGGATGTTAGAAAAAGTAGCGTCTATGTCCTACCTTTACTTCAGCATATCTTAGATTGTTATGTGAGTTCCTAAGTTGATGTCCATCGGTTCGTGCTGCCTTTTCTTGGAAGAAAGCTTCTCCATTTGAACACATCAAGTACAGCAATGTTTTCGTTACAACCAACATCTTGGAACCAAATAAACCAGTTTTTTTCCAATGACTTGTGAAAAGTTCTCCTTCGAGCCGGAGTTGAACCAGCGACCTAAGGATACCTGCATATTTAGAACCTACAGTCCTCCGCTCTACCAACTGAGCTATCGAAGGGAGCACAACATGCACTAACGTTCCGTTTTTGTATAGATGCATCTTTCCTGATTGAGACTGAATCTTGTCTTCTTTACTTCTCTCTCTGCCGGAACATCCTAACCTTCATAGAAGTCCATTTTCACCTCAGAAAAACTAATGTCTATGTCCTACCTTTACTTCAAAGTCAAGAAAAGAAAATTACAAAGCATATCTTAGAGTGTTATGTGAGTTCCTAAGCTGATGTCCATCAGTTCGCACTGCTTTTTCTTGGAAGAAAGCTGCTCCATTTGAACACATCAAGTACAGCAACATTTTCTATACAACCAACATCTTGGAACCAAACAAACCACAGTTGATTACAATGACTTGTGAAAAATTCTCCGTTGAGCCAGAGTTGAACCAGCGACCTAAGGATGTTAGAAAAAGTAGCGTCTATGTCCTACCTTTACTTCAGCATATCTTAGATTGTTATGTGAGTTCCTAAGTTGATGTCCATCGGTTCGTGCTGCCTTTTCTTGGAAGAAAGCTTCTCCATTTGAACACATCAAGTACAGCAATGTTTTCGTTACAACCAACATCTTGGAACCAAATAAACCAGTTTTTTTCCAATGACTTGTGAAAAGTTCTCCTTCGAGCCGGAGTTGAACCAGCGACCTAAGGATACCTGCATATTTAGAACCTACAGTCCTCCGCTCTACCAACTGAGCTATCGAAGGGAGCACAACATGCACTAACGTTCCGTTTTTGTATAGATGCATCTTTCCTGATTGAGACTGAATCTTGTCTTCTTTACTTCTCTCTCTGCCGGAACATCCTAACCTTCATAGAAGTCCATTTTCACCTCAGAAAAACTAATGTCTATGTCCTACCTTTACTTCAAAGTCAAGAAAAGAAAATTACAAAGCATATCTTAGAGTGTTATGTGAGTTCCTAAGCTGATGTCCATCAGTTCGCACTGCTTTTTCTTGGAAGAAAGCTGCTCCATTTGAACACATCAAGTACAGCAACATTTTCTATACAACCAACATCTTGGAACCAAACAAACCACAGTTGTTACCAATGACTTGTGAAAAGTTCTCCTTCGAGCCGGAGTTGAACCAGCGACCTAAGGATACCTGCATATTTGGGACCTACAGTCCTCCGCTCTACCAACTGAGCTATCGAAGGGAGGACAACATGCACCAACGTTCCATTTTTGCATAGGTGCATCTTTCCTGATTGAGACTGAACCTTGTCTTCTTTACATCTCTCTCTGCCGGAACATCCTTACCTTCATAGAAGTCCATTTTCATCTTAGAAAAACTAGTGTCTATGTCCTACCTTTACTTCAAAGTCAAGAAAAGAAAATTACAAAGCATATCTTAGAATGTTATGTGAGTTCCTAAGCTGATGTCCGCCAGTTCGCACTGCTTTTTTTGGAAGAAAGCTGCTCCATTTGAACACATCAAGTACAGCAACATTTTCTATACAACCAACATCTTGGAACCAAACAAACCACAGTTGTTTCCAATGACTTGTGAAAAGTTCTCCTTCGAGCCGGAGTTGAACCAGCGACCTAAGGATACCTGCATATGTAGAACCTACAGTCCTCCGCTCTACCAACTGAGCTATCGAAGGGAGGGCAACATGCACCAACGTTCCATTTTTGCATAGGTGCATCTTTCCTGATTGAGACTGAACCTTGTCTTCTTTACATCTCTCTCTGCCGGAACATCCTAACCTTCATAGAAGTCCATTTTCATCTTAGAAAAACTAGTGTCTATGTCCTACCTTTACTTCGAAGTCAAGAAAAGAAAAAGACAAAGCATATATTAGAGTGTTATGTGAGTTCCTAAGCTGATGTACATCAGTTCGCACTGCTTTTTCTTGGAAGAAAGCTGCTCCATTTGAAAACATCAAGTACAGCAACATTTTCTATACAACCAACATCTTGGAACCAAACAAACCACAGTTGTTTCCAATGACTTGTGAAAAGTTCTCCTTCGAGCCGGAGTTGAACCAGCGACCTAAGGATACCTGCATATTTAGAACCTACAGTCCTCCGCTCTACCAACTGAGCTATCGAAGGGAGCACAACATGCACCAACGTTCCATTTTTGCATAGGTGCATCTTTCCTGATTGAGACTGAACCTTGTCTTCTTTACATCTCTCTCTGCCGGAACATCCTAACCTTCATAGAAGTCCATTTTCATCTTAGAAAAACTAGTGTCTATGTCCTACCTTTACTTCAAAGTCAAGAAAAGAAAATTACAAAGCATATCTTAGAATGTTATGTGAGTTCCTAAGCTGATGTCCGCCAGTTCGCACTGCTTTTTTTGGAAGAAAGATTCTCCATTTGAACACATCAAGTACAGCAACATTTCTTTACAACCAACATCTTGGAACCAAACAAATCTCAGTTGATTACAATGACTTGTGAAAAATTCTCCTTTGAGCCAGAGTTGAACCAGCAACCTAAGGATGTTAGAAAAAGTAGCGTCTATGTGCTACCTTTACTTCAGCATATCTTAGATTGTTATGTGAGTTCCTAAGTTGATGTCAATCAGTTCGTGCTGCCTTTTCTTGGAAGAAAGCTTCTCCATTTAAACACATCAAGTACAGCAATGTTTTCGTTACAACCAACATCTTGGAACCAAATAAACCAAAGTTTTTTTCCAATGACTTGTGAAAAGTTCTCCTTCGAGCCGGAGTTGAACCAGCGACCTAAGGATACCTGCATACTCAGAACCTACAGTCCTCCGCTCTACCAACTGAGCTATCGAAGGGAGCACAGCATGCACTAACGTTCCATTTTTGCATAGGTGCATCTTTCCTGATTGAGACTGAACCTTGTCTTCTTCACATTTCGCTGCCGGAACATCTTAGTCTTCATAGAAGTCCATTTTTAACTTAGAAAAACTAGTGACTATGTCCTACCTTTACTTGAAAGTCAAGAAAAGAAAAAGACAAAGCATATCTTAGAGTGTTATGTGAGTTCCTAAGCTGATGTCCGCCAGTTCGCACTGCTTTTTTTGGAAGAAAGCTTCTCCATTTGAACACATCAAGTACAGCAACGTTTTCTTTACAACCAACATCTTGGAACCAAACAAACCACAGTTGATTACAATGACTTGTGAAAAATTCTCCGTTGAGCCAGAGTTGAACCAGCGACCTAAGGATGTTAGAAAAAGTAGCGTCTATGTCCTACCTTTACTTCAGCATATCTTAGATTGTTATGTGAGTTCCTAAGTTGATGTCCATCGGTTCGTGCTGCCTTTTCTTGGAAGAAAGCTTCTCCATTTGAACACATCAAGTACAGCAACATTTTCTATACAACCAACATCTTGGAACCAAACAAACCACAGTTGTTTCCAATGACTTGTGAAAAGTTCTCCTTCGAGCCTGAGTTGAACCAGCGACCTAAGGATACCTGCATATTTAGAACCTACAGACCTCCGCTCTACCAACTGAGCTATCGAAGGGAGCACAACATGCACCAACGTTCCATTTTTGCATAGGTGCATCTTTCCTGATTGAGACTGAACCTTGTCTTCTTTACATCTCTCTCTGCCGGAACATCCTAACCTTCATAGAAGTCCATTTTCATCTTAGAAAAACTAGTGTCTATGTCCTACCTTTACTTCGAAGTCAAGAAAAGAAAAAGACAAAGCATATATTAGAGTGTTATGTGAGTTCCTAAGCTGATGTCCATCAGTTCGCACTGCTTTTTCTTGGAAGAAAGCTGCTCCATTTGAAAACATCAAGTACAGCAACATTTTCTATACAACCAACATCTTGGAACCAAACAAACCACAGTTGTTTCCAATGACTTGTGAAAAGTTCTCCTTCGAGCCGGAGTTGAACCAGCGACCTAAGGATACCTGCATATTTAGAACCTACAGTCCTCCGCTCTACCAACTGAGCTATCAAAGGGAGCACAACATGCACCAACGTTCCATTTTTGCATAGGTGCATCTTTCCTGATTGAGACTGAACCTTGTCTTCTTTACATCTCTCTCTGCCGGAACATCCTAACCTTCATAGAAGTCCATTTTCATCTTAGAAAAACTAGTGTCTATGTCCTACCTTTACTTCAAAGTCAAGAAAAGAAAATTACAAAGCATATCTTAGAATGTTATGTGAGTTCCTAAGCTGATGTCCGCCAGTTCGCACTGCTTTTTTTGGAAGAAAGATTCTCCATTTGAACACATCAAGTACAGCAACATTTTCTTTACAACCAACATCTTGGAACCAAACAAACCACAGTTGATTACAATGACTTGTGAAAAATTCTCCGTTGAGCCAGAGTTGAACCAGCGACCTAAGGATGTTAGAAAAAGTAGCGTCTATGTCCTACTTTTACTTCAGCATATCTTAGATTGTTATGTGAGTTCCTAAGTTGATGTCCATCGGTTCGTGCTGCCTTTTCTTGGAAGAAAGCTTCTCCATTTGAACAAACCAAGTACAGCAATGTTTTCGTTACAACCAACATCTTGGAACCAAACAAACCACAGTTGTTTCCAATGACTTGTGAAAAGTTCTCCTTCGAGCCGGAGTTGAACCAGCGACCTAAGGATACCTGCATATTTAGAACCTACAGTCCTCCGCTCTACCAACTGAGCTATCGAAGGGAGCACAACATGCACCAACGTTCCATTTTTGCATAGGTGCATCTTTCCTGATTGAGACTGAACCTTGTCTTCTTTACATCTCTCTCTGCCGGAACATCCTAACCTTCATAGAAGTCCATTTTCATCTTAGAAAAACTAGTGTCTATGTCCTACCTTTACTTCAAAGTCAAGAAAAGAAAATTACAAAGCATATCTTAGAATGTTATGTGAGTTCCTAAGCTGATGTCCGCCAGTTCGCACTGCTTTTTTTGGAAGAAAGATTCTCCATTTGAACACATCAAGTACAGCAACATTTCTTTACAACCAACATCTTGGAACCAAACAAATCTCAGTTGATTACAATGACTTGTGAAAAATTCTCCTTTGAGCCAGAGTTGAACCAGCAACCTAAGGATGTTAGAAAAAGTAGCGTCTATGTGCTACCTTTACTTCAGCATATCTTAGATTGTTATGTGAGTTCCTAAGTTGATGTCAATCAGTTCGTGCTGCCTTTTCTTGGAAGAAAGCTTCTCCATTTAAACACATCAAGTACAGCAATGTTTTCGTTACAACCAACATCTTGGAACCAAATAAACCAAAGTTTTTTTCCAATGACTTGTGAAAAGTTCTCCTTCGAGCCGGAGTTGAACCGGCGACCTAAGGATACCTGCATACTCAGAACCTACAGTCCTCCGCTCTACCAACTGAGCTATCGAAGGGAGCACAGCATGCACTAACGTTCCATTTTTGCATAGGTGCATCTTTCCTGATTGAGACTGAACCTTGTCTTCTTCACATTTCGCTGCCGGAACATCTTAGTCTTCATAGAAGTCCATTTTTAACTTAGAAAAACTAGTGACTATGTCCTACCTTTACTTGAAAGTCAAGAAAAGAAAAAGACAAAGCATATCTTAGAGTGTTATGTGAGTTCCTAAGCTGATGTCCGCCAGTTCGCACTGCTTTTTTTGGAAGAAAGCTTCTCCATTTGAACACATCAAGTACAGCAACGTTTTCTTTACAACCAACATCTTGGAACCAAACAAACCACAGTTGATTACAATGACTTGTGAAAAATTCTCCGTTGAGCCAGAGTTGAACCAGCGACCTAAGGATGTTAGAAAAAGTAGCGTCTATGTCCTACCTTTACTTCAGCATATCTTAGATTGTTATGTGAGTTCCTAAGTTGATGTCCATCGGTTCGTGCTGCCTTTTCTTGGAAGAAAGCTTCTCCATTTGAACACATCAAGTACAGCAATGTTTTCGTTACAACCAACATCTTGGAACCAAATAAACCAGTTTTTTTCCAATGACTTGTGAAAAGTTCTCCTTCGAGCCGGAGTTGAACCAGCGACCTAAGGATACCTGCATATTTAGAACCTACAGTCCTCCGCTCTACCAACTGAGCTATCGAAGGGAGCACAACATGCACTAACGTTCCGTTTTTGTATAGATGCATCTTTCCTGATTGAGACTGAATCTTGTCTTCTTTACTTCTCTCTCTGCCGGAACATCCTAACCTTCATAGAAGTCCATTTTCACCTCAGAAAAACTAATGTCTATGTCCTACCTTTACTTCAAAGTCAAGAAAAGAAAATTACAAAGCATATCTTAGAGTGTTATGTGAGTTCCTAAGCTGATGTCCATCAGTTCGCACTGCTTTTTCTTGGAAGAAAGCTGCTCCATTTGAACACATCAAGTACAGCAACATTTTCTATACAACCAACATCTTGGAACCAAACAAACCACAGTTGATTACAATGACTTGTGAAAAATTCTCCGTTGAGCCAGAGTTGAACCAGCGACCTAAGGATGTTAGAAAAAGTAGCGTCTATGTCCTACCTTTACTTCAGCATATCTTAGATTGTTATGTGAGTTCCTAAGTTGATGTCCATCGGTTCGTGCTGCCTTTTCTTGGAAGAAAGCTTCTCCATTTGAACACATCAAGTACAGCAATGTTTTCGTTACAACCAACATCTTGGAACCAAATAAACCAGTTTTTTTCCAATGACTTGTGAAAAGTTCTCCTTCGAGCCGGAGTTGAACCAGCGACCTAAGGATACCTGCATATTTAGAACCTACAGTCCTCCGCTCTACCAACTGAGCTATCGAAGGGAGCACAACATGCACTAACGTTCCGTTTTTGTATAGATGCATCTTTCCTGATTGAGACTGAATCTTGTCTTCTTTACTTCTCTCTCTGCCGGAACATCCTAACCTTCATAGAAGTCCATTTTCACCTCAGAAAAACTAATGTCTATGTCCTACCTTTACTTCAAAGTCAAGAAAAGAAAATTACAAAGCATATCTTAGAGTGTTATGTGAGTTCCTAAGCTGATGTCCATCAGTTCGCACTGCTTTTTCTTGGAAGAAAGCTGCTCCATTTGAACACATCAAGTACAGCAACATTTTCTATACAACCAACATCTTGGAACCAAACAAACCACAGTTGTTACCAATGACTTGTGAAAAGTTCTCCTTCGAGCCGGAGTTGAACCAGCGACCTAAGGATACCTGCATATTTGGGACCTACAGTCCTCCGCTCTACCAACTGAGCTATCGAAGGGAGGACAACATGCACCAACGTTCCATTTTTGCATAGGTGCATCTTTCCTGATTGAGACTGAACCTTGTCTTCTTTACATCTCTCTCTGCCGGAACATCCTTACCTTCATAGAAGTCCATTTTCATCTTAGAAAAACTAGTGTCTATGTCCTACCTTTACTTCAAAGTCAAGAAAAGAAAATTACAAAGCATATCTTAGAATGTTATGTGAGTTCCTAAGCTGATGTCCGCCAGTTCGCACTGCTTTTTTTGGAAGAAAGCTGCTCCATTTGAACACATCAAGTACAGCAACATTTTCTATACAACCAACATCTTGGAACCAAACAAACCACAGTTGTTTCCAATGACTTGTGAAAAGTTCTCCTTCGAGCCGGAGTTGAACCAGCGACCTAAGGATACCTGCATATGTAGAACCTACAGTCCTCCGCTCTACCAACTGAGCTATCGAAGGGAGGGCAACATGCACCAACGTTCCATTTTTGCATAGGTGCATCTTTCCTGATTGAGACTGAACCTTGTCTTCTTTACATCTCTCTCTGCCGGAACATCCTAACCTTCATAGAAGTCCATTTTCATCTTAGAAAAACTAGTGTCTATGTCCTACCTTTACTTCGAAGTCAAGAAAAGAAAAAGACAAAGCATATATTAGAGTGTTATGTGAGTTCCTAAGCTGATGTACATCAGTTCGCACTGCTTTTTCTTGGAAGAAAGCTGCTCCATTTGAAAACATCAAGTACAGCAACATTTTCTATACAACCAACATCTTGGAACCAAACAAACCACAGTTGTTTCCAATGACTTGTGAAAAGTTCTCCTTCGAGCCGGAGTTGAACCAGCGACCTAAGGATACCTGCATATTTAGAACCTACAGTCCTCCGCTCTACCAACTGAGCTATCGAAGGGAGCACAACATGCACCAACGTTCCATTTTTGCATAGGTGCATCTTTCCTGATTGAGACTGAACCTTGTCTTCTTTACATCTCTCTCTGCCGGAACATCCTAACCTTCATAGAAGTCCATTTTCATCTTAGAAAAACTAGTGTCTATGTCCTACCTTTACTTCAAAGTCAAGAAAAGAAAATTACAAAGCATATCTTAGAATGTTATGTGAGTTCCTAAGCTGATGTCCGCCAGTTCGCACTGCTTTTTTTGGAAGAAAGATTCTCCATTTGAACACATCAAGTACAGCAACATTTCTTTACAACCAACATCTTGGAACCAAACAAATCTCAGTTGATTACAATGACTTGTGAAAAATTCTCCTTTGAGCCAGAGTTGAACCAGCAACCTAAGGATGTTAGAAAAAGTAGCGTCTATGTGCTACCTTTACTTCAGCATATCTTAGATTGTTATGTGAGTTCCTAAGTTGATGTCAATCAGTTCGTGCTGCCTTTTCTTGGAAGAAAGCTTCTCCATTTAAACACATCAAGTACAGCAATGTTTTCGTTACAACCAACATCTTGGAACCAAATAAACCAAAGTTTTTTTCCAATGACTTGTGAAAAGTTCTCCTTCGAGCCGGAGTTGAACCAGCGACCTAAGGATACCTGCATACTCAGAACCTACAGTCCTCCGCTCTACCAACTGAGCTATCGAAGGGAGCACAGCATGCACTAACGTTCCATTTTTGCATAGGTGCATCTTTCCTGATTGAGACTGAACCTTGTCTTCTTCACATTTCGCTGCCGGAACATCTTAGTCTTCATAGAAGTCCATTTTTAACTTAGAAAAACTAGTGACTATGTCCTACCTTTACTTGAAAGTCAAGAAAAGAAAAAGACAAAGCATATCTTAGAGTGTTATGTGAGTTCCTAAGCTGATGTCCGCCAGTTCGCACTGCTTTTTTTGGAAGAAAGCTTCTCCATTTGAACACATCAAGTACAGCAACGTTTTCTTTACAACCAACATCTTGGAACCAAACAAACCACAGTTGATTACAATGACTTGTGAAAAATTCTCCGTTGAGCCAGAGTTGAACCAGCGACCTAAGGATGTTAGAAAAAGTAGCGTCTATGTCCTACCTTTACTTCAGCATATCTTAGATTGTTATGTGAGTTCCTAAGTTGATGTCCATCGGTTCGTGCTGCCTTTTCTTGGAAGAAAGCTTCTCCATTTGAACACATCAAGTACAGCAATGTTTTCGTTACAACCAACATCTTGGAACCAAATAAACCAGTTTTTTTCCAATGACTTGTGAAAAGTTCTCCTTCGAGCCGGAGTTGAACCAGCGACCTAAGGATACCTGCATATTTAGAACCTACAGTCCTCCGCTCTACCAACTGAGCTATCGAAGGGAGCACAACATGCACTAACGTTCCGTTTTTGTATAGATGCATCTTTCCTGATTGAGACTGAATCTTGTCTTCTTTACTTCTCTCTCTGCCGGAACATCCTAACCTTCATAGAAGTCCATTTTCACCTCAGAAAAACTAATGTCTATGTCCTACCTTTACTTCAAAGTCAAGAAAAGAAAATTACAAAGCATATCTTAGAGTGTTATGTGAGTTCCTAAGCTGATGTCCATCAGTTCGCACTGCTTTTTCTTGGAAGAAAGCTGCTCCATTTGAACACATCAAGTACAGCAACATTTTCTATACAACCAACATCTTGGAACCAAACAAACCACAGTTGTTACCAATGACTTGTGAAAAGTTCTCCTTCGAGCCGGAGTTGAACCAGCGACCTAAGGATACCTGCATACTCAGAACCTACAGTCCTCCGCTCTACCAACTGAGCTATCGAAGGGAGCACAACATGAACTAACGTTCCGTTTTTGTATAGATGCATCTTTCCTGATTGAGACTGAATCTTGTCTTCTTTACATCTCTCTCTGCCGGAACATCCTAACCTTCATAGAAGTCCATTTTCATCTTAGAAAAACTAGTGTCTATGTCCTACCTTTACTTCGAAGTCAAGAAAAGAAAAAGACAAAGCATATATTAGATTGTTATGTGAGTTCCTAAGCTGATGTCCATCAGTTCGCACTGCTTTTTCTTGGAAGAAAGCTACTCCATTTGAACACATCAAGTACAGCAACATTTTCTATACAACCAACATCTTGGAACCAAACAAACCACAGTTGTTTCCAATGACTTGTGAAAAGTTCTCCTTCGAGCCTGAGTTGAACCAGCGACCTAAGGATACCTGCATATTTAGAACCTACAGTCCTCCGCTCTACCAACTGAGCTATCGAAGGGAGGACAACATGCACCAACGTTCCATTTTTGCATAGGTGCATCTTTCCTGATTGAGACTGAACCTTGTCTTCTTTACATCTCTCTCTGCCGGAACATCCTAACCTTCATAGAAGTCCATTTTCATCTTAGAAAAACTAGTGTCTATGTCCGACCTTTACTTCGAAGTCAAGAAAAGAAAAAGACAAAGCATATATTAGAGTGTTATGTGAGTTCCTAAGCTGATGTCCATCAGTTCGCACTGCTTTTTCTTGGAAGAAAGCTGCTCCATTTGAAAACATCAAGTACAGCAACATTTTCTATACAACCAACATCTTGGAACCAAACAAACCACAGTTGTTTCCAATGACTTGTGAAAAGTTCTCCTTCGAGCCGGAGTTGAACCAGCGACCTAAGGATACCTGCATATTTAGAACCTACAGTCCTCCGCTCTACCAACTGAGCTATCGAAGGGAGCACAACATGCACCAACGTTCCATTTTTGCATAGGTGCATCTTTCCTGATTGAGACTGAACCTTGTCTTCTTTACATCTCTCTCTGCCGGAACATCCTAACCTTCATAGAAGTCCATTTTCATCTTAGAAAAACTAGTGTCTATGTCCTACCTTTACTTCAAAGTCAAGAAAAGAAAATTACAAAGCATATCTTAGAATGTTATGTGAGTTCCTAAGCTGATGTCCGCCAGTTCGCACTGCTTTTTTTGGAAGAAAGATTCTCCATTTGAACACATCAAGTACAGCAACATTTCTTTACAACCAACATCTTGGAACCAAACAAATCTCAGTTGATTACAATGACTTGTGAAAAATTCTCCTTTGAGCCAGAGTTGAACCAGCAACCTAAGGATGTTAGAAAAAGTAGCATCTATGTCCTACCTTTACTTCAGCATATCTTAGATTGTTATGTGAGTTCCTAAGTTGATGTCAATCAGTTCGTGCTGCCTTTTCTTGGAAGAAAGCTTCTCCATTTAAACACATCAAGTACAGCAATGTTTTCGTTACAACCAACATCTTGGAACCAAATAAACCAAAGTTTTTTTCCAATGACTTGTGAAAAGTTCTCCTTCGAGCTGGAGTTGAACCAGCGACCTAAGGATACCTGCATACTCAGAACCTACAGTCCTCCGCTCTACCAACTGAGCTATCGAAGGGAGCACAGCATGCACTAACGTTCCATTTTTGCATAGGTGCATCTTTCCTGATTGAGACTGAACCTTGTCTTCTTCACATTTCGCTGCCGGAACATCTTAGTCTTCATAGAAGTCCATTTTTAACTTAGAAAAACTAGTGACTATGTCCTACCTTTACTTGAAAGTCAAGAAAAGAAAAAGACAAAGCATATCTTAGAGTGTTATGTGAGTTCCTAAGCTGATGTCCGCCAGTTCGCACTGCTTTTTTTGGAAGAAAGCTTCTCCATTTGAACACATCAAGTACAGCAACGTTTTCTTTACAACCAACATCTTGGAACCAAACAAACCACAGTTGATTACAATGACTTGTGAAAAATTCTCCGTTGAGCCAGAGTTGAACCAGCGACCTAAGGATGTTAGAAAAAGTAGCGTCTATGTCCTACCTTTACTTCAGCATATCTTAGATTGTTATGTGAGTTCCTAAGTTGATGTCCATCGGTTCGTGCTGCCTTTTCTTGGAAGAAAGCTTCTCCATTTGAACACATCAAGTACAGCAATGTTTTCGTTACAACCAACATCTTGGAACCAAATAAACCAGTTTTTTTCCAATGACTTGTGAAAAGTTCTCCTTCGAGCCGGAGCTGAACCAGCGACCTAAGGATACCTGCATATTTAGAACCTACAGTCCTCCGCTCTACCAACTGAGCTATCGAAGGGAGCACAACATGCACTAACGTTCCGTTTTTGTATAGATGCATCTTTCCTGATTGAGACTGAATCTTGTCTTCTTTACATCTCTCTCTGCCGGAACATCCTAACCTTCATAGAAGTCCATTTTCACCTCAGAAAAACTAATGTCTATGTCCTACCTTTACTTCAAAGTCAAGAAAAGAAAATTACAAAGCATATCTTAGAGTGTTATGTGAGTTCCTAAGCTGATGTCCATCAGTTCGCACTGCTTTTTCTTGGAAGAAAGCTGCTCCATTTGAACACATCAAGTACAGCAACATTTTCTATACAACCAACATCTTGGAACCAAACAAACCACAGTTGTTACCAATGACTTGTGAAAAGTTCTCCTTCGAGCCGGAGTTGAACCAGCGACCTAAGGATACCTGCATACTCAGAACCTACAGTCCTCCGCTCTACCAACTGAGCTATCGAAGGGAGCACAACATGAATTAACGTTCCGTTTTTGTATAGATGCATCTTTCCTGATTGAGACTGAATCTTGTCTTCTTTACATCTCTCTCTGCCGGAACATCCTAACCTTCATAGAAGTCCATTTTCATCTTAGAAAAACTAGTGTCTATGTCCTACCTTTACTTCGAAGTCAAGAAAAGAAAAAGACAAAGCATATATTAGATTGTTATGTGAGTTCCTAAGCTGATGTCCATCAGTTCGCACTGCTTTTTCTTGGAAGAAAGCTACTCCATTTGAACACATCAAGTACAGCAACATTTTCTATACAACCAACATCTTGGAACCAAACAAACCACAGTTGTTTCCAATGACTTGTGAAAAGTTCTCCTTCGAGCCTGAGTTGAACCAGCGACCTAAGGATACCTGCATATTTAGAACCTACAGTCCTCCGCTCTACCAACTGAGCTATCGAAGGGAGGACAACATGCACCAACGTTCCATTTTTGCATAGGTGCATCTTTCCTGATTGAGACTGAACCTTGTCTTCTTTACATCTCTCTCTGCCGGAACATCCTAACCTTCATAGAAGTCCATTTTCATCTTAGAAAAACTAGTGTCTATGTCCTACCTTTACTTCGAAGTCAAGAAAAGAAAAAGACAAAGCATATATTAGATTGTTATGTGAGTTCCTAAGCTGATGTCCATCAGTTCGCACTGCTTTTTCTTGGAAGAAAGCTGCTCCATTTGAAAACATCAAGTACAGCAACATTTTCTATACAACCAACATCTTGGAACCAAACAAACCACAGTTGTTTCCAATGACTTGTGAAAAGTTCTCCTTCGAGCCTGAGTTGAACCAGCGACCTAAGGATACCTGCATATTTAGAACCTACAGTCCTCCGCTCTACCAACTGAGCTATCGAAGGGAGCACAACATGCTCCAACGTTCCATTTTTGCATAGGTGCATCTTTCCTGATTGAGACTGAACCTTGTCTTCTTTACATCTCTCTCTGCCGGAACATCCTTACCTTCATAGAAGTCCATTTTCATCTTAGAAAAACTAGTGTCTATGTCCTACCTTTACTTCAAAAGTCAAGAAAAGAAAATTACAAAGCATATCTTAGAATGTTATGTGAGTTCCTAAGCTGATGTCCGCCAGTTCGCACTGCTTTTTTTGGAAGAAAGCTGCTCCATTTGAACACATCAAGTACAGCAACATTTTCTATACAACCAACATCTTGGAACCAAACAAACCACAGTTGTTTCCAATGACTTGTGAAAAGTTCTCCTTCGAGCCTGAGTTGAACCAGCGACCTAAGGATACCTGCATATTTAGAACCTACAGTCCTCCGCTCTACCAACTGAGCTATCGAAGGGAGGACAACATGCACCAACGTTCCATTTTTGCATAGGTGCATCTTTCCTGATTGAGACTGAACCTTGTCTTCTTTACATCTCTCTCTGCCGGAACATCCTAACCTTCATAGAAGTCCATTTTCATCTTAGAAAAACTAGTGTCTATGTCCTACCTTTACTTCGAAGTCAAGAAAAGAAAAAGACAAAGCATATATTAGATTGTTATGTGAGTTCCTAAGCTGATGTCCATCAGTTCGCACTGCTTTTTCTTGGAAGAAAGCTGCTCCATTTGAAAACATCAAGTACAGCAACATTTTCTATACAACCAACATCTTGGAACCAAACAAACCACAGTTGTTTCCAATGACTTGTGAAAAGTTCTCCTTCGAGCCGGAGTTGAACCAGCGACCTAAGGATACCTGCATATTTAGAACCTACAGTCCTCCGCTCTACCAACTGAGCTATCGAAGGGAGCACAACATGCACCAACGTTCCATTTTTGCATAGGTGCATCTTTCCTGATTGAGACTGAACCTTGTCTTCTTTACATCTCTCTCTGCCGGAACATCCTTACCTTCATAGAAGTCCATTTTCATCTTAGAAAAACTAGTGTCTATGTCCTACCTTTACTTCAAAAGTCAAGAAAAGAAAATTACAAAGCATATCTTAGAATGTTATGTGAGTTCCTAAGCTGATGTCCGCCAGTTCGCACTGCTTTTTTTGGAAGAAAGCTGCTCCATTTGAACACATCAAGTACAGCAACATTTTCTATACAACCAACATCTTGGAACCAAAGAAACCACAGTTGTTTCCAATGACTTGTGAAAAGTTCTCCTTCGAGCCGGAGTTGAACCAGCGACCTAAGGATACCTGCATATTTAGAACCTACAGTCCTCCGCTCTACCAACTGAGCTATCGAAGGGAGGACAACATGCACCAACGTTCCATTTTTGCATAGGTGCATCTTTCCTGATTGAGACTGAACCTTGTCTTCTTTACATCTCTCTCTGCCGGAACATCCTTACCTTCATAGAAGTCCATTTTCATCTTAGAAAAACTAGTGTCTATGTCCTACCTTTACTTCAAAGTCAAGAAAAGAAAATTACAAAGCATATCTTAGAATGTTATGTGAGTTCCTAAGCTGATGTCCGCCAGTTCGCACTGCTTTTTTTGGAAGAAAGCTGCTCCATTTGAAAACATCAAGTACAGCAACATTTTCTATACAACCAACATCTTGGAACCAAACAAACCACAGTTGTTTCCAATGACTTGTGAAAAGTTCTCCTTCGAGCCGGAGTTGAACCAGCGACCTAAGGATACCTGCATATTTAGAACCTACAGTCCTCCGCTCTACCAACTGAGCTATCGAAGGGAGCACAACATGCACCAACGTTCCATTTTTGCATAGGTGCATCTTTCCTGATTGAGACTGAACCTTGTCTTCTTTACATCTCTCTCTGCCGGAACATCCTAACCTTCATAGAAGTCCATTTTCATCTTAGAAAAACTAGTGTCTATGTCCTACCTTTACTTCAAAGTCAAGAAAAGAAAATTACAAAGCATATCTTAGAATGTTATGTGAGTTCCTAAGCTGATGTCCGCCAGTTCGCACTGCTTTTTTTGGAAGAAAGATTCTCCATTTGAACACATCAAGTACAGCAACATTTCTTTACAACCAACATCTTGGAACCAAACAAATCTCAGTTGATTACAATGACTTGTGAAAAATTCTCCTTTGAGCCAGAGTTGAACCAGCAACCTAAGGATGTTAGAAAAAGTAGCGTCTATGTCCTACCTTTACTTCAGCATATCTTAGATTGTTATGTGAGTTCCTAAGTTGATGTCAATCAGTTCGTGCTGCCTTTTCTTGGAAGAAAGCTTCTCCATTTAAACACATCAAGTACAGCAATGTTTTCGTTACAACCAACATCTTGGAACCAAATAAACCAAAGTTTTTTTCCAATGACTTGTGAAAAGTTCTCCTTCGAGCCGGAGTTGAACCAGCGACCTAAGGATACCTGCATACTCAGAACCTACAGTCCTCCGCTCTACCAACTGAGCTATCGAAGGGAGCACAGCATGCACTAACGTTCCATTTTTGCATAGGTGCATCTTTCCTGATTGAGACTGAACCTTGTCTTCTTCACATTTCGCTGCCGGAACATCTTAGTCTTCATAGAAGTCCATTTTTAACTTAGAAAAACTAGTGACTATGTCCTACCTTTACTTGAAAGTCAAGAAAAGAAAAAGACAAAGCATATCTTAGAGTGTTATGTGAGTTCCTAAGCTGATGTCCGCCAGTTCGCACTGCTTTTTTTGGAAGAAAGCTTCTCCATTTGAACACATCAAGTACAGCAACGTTTTCTTTACAACCAACATCTTGGAACCAAACAAACCACAGTTGATTACAATGACTTGTGAAAAATTCTCCGTTGAGCCAGAGTTGAACCAGCGACCTAAGGATGTTAGAAAAAGTAGCGTCTATGTCCTACCTTTACTTCAGCATATCTTAGATTGTTATGTGAGTTCCTAAGTTGATGTCCATCGGTTCGTGCTGCCTTTTCTTGGAAGAAAGCTTCTCCATTTGAACACATCAAGTACAGCAATGTTTTCGTTACAACCAACATCTTGGAACCAAATAAACCAGTTTTTTTCCAATGACTTGTGAAAAGTTCTCCTTCGAGCCGGAGTTGAACCAGCGACCTAAGGATACCTGCATATTTAGAACCTACAGTCCTCCGCTCTACCAACTGAGCTATCGAAGGGAGCACAACATGCACTAACGTTCCGTTTTTGTATAGATGCATCTTTCCTGATTGAGACTGAATCTTGTCTTCTTTACATCTCTCTCTGCCGGAACATCCTAACCTTCATAGAAGTCCATTTTCACCTCAGAAAAACTAATGTCTATGTCCTACCTTTACTTCAAAGTCAAGAAAAGAAAATTACAAAGCATATCTTAGAGTGTTATGTGAGTTCCTAAGCTGATGTCCATCAGTTCGCACTGCTTTTTCTTGGAAGAAAGCTATTCCATTTGAACACATCAAGTACAGCAACATTTTCTATACAACCAACATCTTGGAACCAAACAAACCACAGTTGTTTCCAATGACTTGTGAAAAGTTCTCCTTCGAGCCTGAGTTGAACCAGCGACCTAAGGATACCTGCATATTTAGAACCTACAGTCCTCCGCTCTACCAACTGAGCTATCGAAGGGAGCACAACATGCACCAACGTTCCATTTTTGCATAGGTGCATCTTTCCTGATTGAGACTGAACCTTGTCTTCTTTACATCTCTCTCTGCCGGAACATCCTTACCTTCATAGAAGTCCATTTTCATCTTAGAAAAACTAGTGTCTATGTCCTACCTTTACTTCAAAGTCAAGAAAAGAAAATTACAAAGCATATCTTAGAATGTTATGTGAGTTCCTAAGCTGATGTCCGCCAGTTCGCACTGCTTTTTTTGGAAGAAAGCTGCTCCATTTGAACACATCAAGTACAGCAACATTTTCTATACAACCAACATCTTGGAACCAAACAAACCACAGTTGTTTCCAATGACTTGTGAAAAGTTCTCCTTCGAGCCGGAGTTGAACCAGCGACCTAAGGATACCTGCATACTCAGAACCTACAGTCCTCCGCTCTACCAACTGAGCTATCGAAGGGAGCACAACATGAACTAACGTTCCGTTTTTGTATAGATGCATCTTTCCTGATTGAGACTGAATCTTGTCTTCTTTACATCTCTCTCTGCCGGAACATCCTAACCTTCATAGAAGTCCATTTTCATCTTAGAAAAACTAGTGTCTATGTCCTACCTTTACTTCGAAGTCAAGAAAAGAAAAAGACAAAGCATATATTAGAGTGTTATGTGAGTTCCTAAGCTGATGTACATCAGTTCGCACTGCTTTTTCTTGGAAGAAAGCTGCTCCATTTGAAAACATCAAGTACAGCAACATTTTCTATACAACCAACATCTTGGAACCAAACAAACCACAGTTGTTTCCAATGACTTGTGAAAAGTTCTCCTTCGAGCCGGAGTTGAACCAGCGACCTAAGGATACCTGCATATTTAGAACCTACAGTCCTCCGCTCTACCAACTGAGCTATCGAAGGGAGGACAACATGCACCAACGTTCCATTTTTGCATAGGTGCATCTTTCCTGATTGAGACTGAACCTTGTCTTCTTTACATCTCTCTCTGCCGGAACATCCTTACCTTCATAGAAGTCCATTTTCATCTTAGAAAAACTAGTGTCTATGTCCTACCTTTACTTCAAAGTCAAGAAAAGAAAATTACAAAGCATATCTTAGAATGTTATGTGAGTTCCTAAGCTGATGTCCGCCAGTTCGCACTGCTTTTTTTGGAAGAAAGCTGCTCCATTTGAACACATCAAGTACAGCAACATTTTCTATACAACCAACATCTTGGAACCAAACAAACCACAGTTGTTTCCAATGACTTGTGAAAAGTTCTCCTTCGAGCCGGAGTTGAACCAGCGACCTAAGGATACCTGCATATTTAGAACCTACAGTCCTCCGCTCTACCAACTGAGCTATCGAAGGGAGGACAACATGCACCAACTTTCCATTTTTGCATAGGTGCATCTTTCCTGATTGAGACTGAACCTTGTCTTCTTTACATCTCTCTCTGCCGGAACATCCTAACCTTCATAGAAGTCCATTTTCATCTTAGAAAAACTAGTGTCTATGTCCTACCTTTACTTCGAAGTCAAGAAAAGAAAAAGACAAAGCATATATTAGAGTGTTATGTGAGTTCCTAAGCTGATGTCCATCAGTTCGCACTGCTTTTTCTTGGAAGAAAGCTGCTCCATTTGAAAACATCAAGTACAGCAACATTTTCTATACAACCAACATCTTGGAACCAAACAAACCACAGTTGTTTCCAATGACTTGTGAAAAGTTCTCCTTCGAGCCGGAGTTGAACCAGCGACCTAAGGATACCTGCATATTTAGAACCTACAGTCCTCCGCTCTACCAACTGAGCTATCGAAGGGAGCACAACATGCACCAACGTTCCATTTTTGCATAGGTGCATCTTTCCTGATTGAGACTGAACCTTGTCTTCTTTACATCTCTCTCTGCCGGAACATCCTAACCTTCATAGAAGTCCATTTTCATCTTAGAAAAACTAGTGTCTATGTCCTACCTTTACTTCAAAGTCAAGAAAAGAAAATTACAAAGCATATCTTAGAATGTTATGTGAGTTCCTAAGCTGATGTCCGCCAGTTCGCACTGCTTTTTTTGGAAGAAAGATTCTCCATTTGAACACATCAAGTACAGCAACATTTCTTTACAACCAACATCTTGTAACCAAACAAATCTCAGTTGATTACAATGACTTGTGAAAAATTCTCCTTTGAGCCAGAGTTGAACCAGCAACCTAAGGATGTTAGAAAAAGTAGCGTCTATGTCCTACCTTTACTTCAGCATATCTTAGATTGTTATGTGAGTTCCTAAGTTGATGTCAATCAGTTCGTGCTGCCTTTTCTTGGAAGAAAGCTTCTCCATTTAAACACATCAAGTACAGCAATGTTTTCGTTACAACCAACATCTTGGAACCAAATAAACCAAAGTTTTTTTCCAATGACTTGTGAAAAGTTCTCCTTCGAGCCGGAGTTGAACCAGCGACCTAAGGATACCTGCATACTCAGAACCTACAGTCCTCCGCTCTACCAACTGAGCTATCGAAGGGAGCACAACATGCACTAACGTTCCGTTTTTGTATAGATGCATCTTTCCTGATTGAGACTGAATCTTGTCTTCTTTACATCTCTCTCTGCCGGAACATCCTAACCTTCATAGAAGTCCATTTTCACCTCAGAAAAACTAATGTCTATGTCCTACCTTTACTTCAAAGTCAAGAAAAGAAAATTACAAAGCATATCTTAGAGTGTTACGTGAGTTCCTAAGCTGATGTCCATCAGTTCGCACTGCTTTTTCTTGGAAGAAAGCTTCTCCATTTGAACACATCAAGTACAGCAACATTTTCTTTACAACCAACATCTTGGAACCAAACAAACCACAGTTGATTCCAATGACTTGTGAAAAGTTCTCCTTCGAGCCGGAGTTGAACCAGCGACCTAAGGATACCTGCATATTTAGAACCTACAGTCCTCCGCTCTACCAACTGAGCTATCGAAGGGAGGACAACATGCACCAACGTTCCATTTTTGCATAGGTGCATCTTTCCTGATTGAGACTGAACCTTGTCTTCTTTACATCTCTCTCTGCCGGAACATCCTAACCTTCATAGAAGTCCATTTTCACCTCAGAAAAACTAGTGTCTATGTCCTACCTTTACTTCAAAGTCAAGAAAAGAAAATTACAAAGCATATCTTAGAGTGTTATGTGAGTTCCTAAGCTGATGTCCATCAGTTCGCACTGCTTTTTCTTGGAAGAAAGCTGCTCCATTTGAACACATCAAGTACAGCAACATTTTCTATACAACCAACATCTTGGAACCAAACAAACCACAGTTGTTTCCAATGACTTGTGAAAAGTTCTCCTTCGAGCCGGAGTTGAACCAGCGACCTAAGGATACCTGCATACCCAGAACCTACAGTCCTCCTCTCTACCAACTGAGCTATCGAAGGGAGCACAACATGCACTAACGTTCCGTTTTTGTATAGATGCATCTTTCCTGCTTGAGACTGAATCTTGTCTTCTTTACATCTCTCTCTGCCGGAACATCCTAACCTTCATAGAAGTCCATTTTCATCTTAGAAAAACTAGTGTCTATGTCCTACCTTTACTTCGAAGTCAAGAAAAGAAAAAGACAAAGCATATATTAGATTGTTATGTGAGTTCCTAAGCTGATGTCCATCAGTTCGCACTGCTTTTTCTTGGAAGAAAGCTGCTCCATTTGAACACATCAAGTACAGCAACATTTTCTATACAACCAACATCTTGGAACCAAACAAACCACAGTTGTTTCCAATGACTTGTGAAAAGTTCTCCTTCGAGCTGGAGTTGAACCAGCGACCTAAGGATACCTGCATATTTAGAACCTACAGTCCTCCGCTCTACCAACTGAGCTATCGAAGGGAGGACAACATGCACCAACGTTCCATTTTTGCATAGGTGCATCTTTCCTGATTGAGACTGAACCTTGTCTTCTTTACATCTCTCTCTGCCGGAACATCCTAACCTTCATAGAAGTCCATTTTCACCTCAGAAAAACTAGTGTCTATGTCCTACCTTTACTTCAAAGTCAAGAAAAGAAAATTACAAAGCATATCTTAGAGTGTTATGTGAGTTCCTAAGCTGATGTCCATCAGTTCGCACTGCTTTTTCTTGGAAGAAAGCTGCTCCATTTGAACACATCAAGTACAGCAACATTTTCTATACAACCAACATCTTGGAACCAAACAAACCACAGTTGTTTCCAATGACTTGTGAAAAGTTCTCCTTCGAGCCGGAGTTGAACCAGCGACCTAAGGATACCTGCATACCCAGAACCTACAGTCCTCCGCTCTACCAACTGAGCTATCGAAGGGAGCACAACATGCACTAACGTTCCGTTTTTGTATAGATGCATCTTTCCTGCTTGAGACTGAATCTTGTCTTCTTTACATCTCTCTCTGCCGGAACATCCTCACCTTCATAGAAGTCCATTTTCATCTTAGAAAAACTAGTGTCTATGTCCTACCTTTACTTCGAAGTCAAGAAAAGAAAAAGACAAAGCATATATTAGATTGTTATGTGAGTTCCTAAGCTGATGTCCATCAGTTCGCACTGCTTTTTCTTGGAAGAAAGCTGCTCCATTTGAACACATCAAGTACAGCAACATTTTCTATACAACCAACATCTTGGAACCAAACAAACCACAGTTGTTTCCAATGACTTGTGAAAAGTTCTCCTTCGAGCCGGAGTTGAACCAGCGACCTAAGGATACCTGCATATTTAGAACCTACAGTCCTCCGCTCTACCAACTGAGCTATCGAAGGGAGCAGAACATACACCAACGTTCCATTTTTGCATAGGTGCATCTTTCCTGATTGAGACTGAACCTTGTCTTCTTTACATCTCTCTCTGCCGGAACATCCTAACCTTCATAGAAGTCCATTTTCATCTTAGAAAAACTAGTGTCTATGTCCTACCTTTACTTCAAAGTCAAGAAAAGAAAATTACAACGCATATCTTAGAATGTTATGTGAGTTCCTAAGCTGATGTCCGCCAGTTCGCACTGCTTTTTTTGGAAGAAAGATTCTCCATTTGAACACATCAAGTACAGCAACATTTTCTTTACAACCAACATCTTGGAACCAAACAAATCTCAGTTGATTACAATGACTTGTGAAAAATTCTCCTTTGAGCCAGAGTTGAACCAGCAACCTAAGGATGTTAGAAAAAGTAGCGTCTATGTCCTACCTTTACTTCAGCATATCTTAGATTGTTATGTGAGTTCCTAAGTTGATGTCAATCAGTTCGTGCTGCCTTTTCTTGGAAGAAAGCTTCTCCATTTAAACACATCAAGTACAGCAATGTTTTCGTTACAACCAACATCTTGGAACCAAATAAACCAAAGTTTTTTTCCAATGACTTGTGAAAAGTTCTCCTTCGAGCCGGAGTTGAACCAGCGACCTAAGGATACCTGCATACTCAGAACCTACAGCCCTCCGCTCTACCAACTGAGCTATCGGAGGGAGCACAACATGCACTAACGTTCCATTTTTGCATAGGTGCATCTTTCCTGATTGAGACTGAACCTTGTCTTCTTCACATTTCGCTGCCGGAACATCTTAGTCTTCATAGAAGTCCTTTTTTAACTTAGAAAAACTAGTGACTATGTCCTACCTTTACTTGAAAGTCAAGAAAAGAAAAAGACAAAGCATATCTTAGAGTGTTATGTGAGTTCCTAAGCTGATGTCCATCAGTTCGCACTGCTTTTTCTTGGAAGAAAGCTTCTCCATTTGAACACATCAAGTACAGCAACATTTTCTTTACAACCAACATCTTGGAACCAAACAAACCACAGTTGATTACAATGACTTGTGAAAAATTCTCCGTTGAGCCAGAGTTGAACCAGCGACCTAAGGATGTTAGAAAAAGTAGCGTCTATGTCCTACCTTTACTTCAGCATATCTTAGATTGTTATGTGAGTTCCTAAGTTGATGTCCATCGGTTCGTGCTGCCTTTTCTTGGAAGAAAGCTTCTCCATTTGAACACATCAAGTACAGCAATG
The DNA here is from genome assembly GCA_036785175.1 of Eupleurogrammus muticus. Classification (NCBI taxonomy): domain Eukaryota; kingdom Metazoa; phylum Chordata; class Actinopteri; order Scombriformes; family Trichiuridae; genus Eupleurogrammus; species Eupleurogrammus muticus. Next base: position 10,680,303 of record JAYKQN010000004.1, on the reverse strand, counting down.
TTTTCCTTACAACCAACATCTTGGAACCAAATAAACCAAAGTTTTTTTCCAATGACTTGTGAAAAGTTCGCCTTCGAGCCGGAGTTGAACGAGCGACCTAAGGATACCTGCATACTCAGAACCTACAGTCCTCCGCTCTACCAACTGAGCTATCGAAGGGAGCACAACATACACCAACGTTCTATTTTTGCATAGGTGCATCTTTCCTGATTGAGACTGAACCTTGTCTTCTTCACATTTCGCTGCCGGAACATCTTAGTTTTCATAGAAGTCCATTTTTAATTTAGAAAAACTAGTGTCTATGTCCTACCTTCACTTCAAAGTCAAGAAAAGAAAAAGACAAAGCATTGCTTAGAGTGTTATGTGAGTTCTGAAGCTGATGTCCATCAGTTCGCAGTGCTTTTTCTTGGAAGAAAGCTGCTCCATTTGAACACATCAAGTACAGCAACATTTTCTATACAACCAACATCTTGGAACCAAACAAACCACAGTTGTTTCCAATGACTTGTGAAAAGTTCTCCTTCGAGCCGGAGTTTAACCAGCGACCTAAGGATACCTGCATACTCAGAACCTACAGTCCTCCGCTCTACCAACTGAGCTATCGAAGGGAGGACAGCATGCACTAACGTTCCGTTTGTATAGGTGCATCTTTCCTGATTGAGACTGAACCTTGTCTTCTTTACATCTCTCTCTGCCGGAACATCCTAACCTTCATAGAAGTCCATTTTCATCTTAGAAAAACTAGTGTCTATGTCCTACCTTTACCTCGAAGTCAAGAAAAGAAAAAGACAAAGCATATATTAGAGTGTTATGTGACTTCCTAAGCTGATGTCCATCAGTTCGCACTGCTTTTTCTTGGAAGAAAGCTTCTCCATTTGAACACATCAAGTACAGCAACATTTTCTTTACAACCAACATCTTGGAACCAAACAAACCACAGTTGATTCCAATGACTTGTGAAAAGTTCTCCTTCGAGCCGGAGTTGAACCAGCGACCTAAGGATACCTGCATACTCAGAACATAGAGTCCTCCGCTCTACCAACTGAGCTATCGAAGGGAGCACAACATACACCAACGTTCTATTTTTGCATAGGTGCATCTTTCCTGATTGAGACTGAACCTTGTCTTCTTCACATTTCGCTGCCGGAACATCTTAGTCTTCATAGAAGTCCATTTTTACCTTAGAAAAACGAGTGTCTATGTCCTACCTTTACTTCAAAGTCAAGAAAAGAAAAAGACAAAGCATATCTTAGAGTGTTATGTGAGTTCCTAAGCTGATGTCCATCAGTTCGCAGTGCTTTTTCTTGGAAGAAAGCTGCTCCATTTGAACACATCAAGTACAGCAACATTTTCTATACAACCAACATCTTGGAACCAAACAAACCACAGTTGTTTCCAATGACTTGTGAAAAGTTCTCCTTCGAGCCGGAGTTTAACCAGCGACCTAAGGATACCTGCATACTCAGAACCTACAGTCCTCGGCTCTACCAACTGAGCTATCGAAGGGAGCACAACATGCACTAACGTTCCGTTTTTGTATAGGTGCATCTTTCCTGATTGAGACTGAACCTTGTCTTCTTTACATCTCTCTCTGCCGGAACATCCTAACCTTCATAGAAGTCCATTTTCATCTTAGAAAAACTAGTGTCTATGTCCTACCTTTACTTCGAAGTCAAGAAAAGAAAAAGACAAAGCATATCTTAGAGTGTTATGTGAGTTCCTAAGCTGATGTCCATCAGTTCGCACTGCTTTTTCTTGGAAGAAAGCTGCTCCATTTGAACACATCAAGTACAGCAACGTTTTCTTTACAACCAACATCTTGGAACCAAACAAACCACAGTTGATTACAATGACTTGTGAAAAATTCTCCGTTGAGCCAGAGTTGAACCAGCGACCTAAGGATGTTAGAAAAAGTAGCGTCTATGTCCTACCTTTACTTCAGCATATCTTAGATTGTTATGTGAGTTCCTAAGTTGATGTCCATCGGTTCGTGCTGCCTTTTCTTGGAAGAAAGCTTCTCCATTTGAACACATCAAGTACAGCAATGTTTTCGTTACAACCAACATCTTGGAACCAAATAAACCAAAGTTTTTTTCCAATGACTTGTGAAAAGTTCTCCTTCGAGCCGGAGTTGAACCAGCGACCTAAGGATACCTGCATATTTATAACCTACAGTCCTCCGCTCTACCAACTAGCTAAAGAAGGGAGCACAACATACACCAACGTTCTATTTTTGCATAGGTGCATCTTTCCTGATTGAGACTGAACCTTGTCTTCTTTACATTTCGCTGCCGAAACATCGTAGTTTACATAGAAATCCTTTTTTATCTTAGAAAAACTAGTGTCTATGTCCTACCTTTACTTCAAAGTCAAGAAAAGAAAATGACAAAGCATATCTTAGAGTGTTATGTGAGTTCCTAAGCTGATGTCCACCAGTTCGCACTGCTTTTTTTGGAAGAAAGCTTCTCCATTTGAACACATCAAGTACAGCAACGTTTTCTTTACAACCAACATCTTGGAACCAAACAAACCACAGTTGATTACAATGACTTGTGAAAAATTCTCTGTTGAGCCAGAGTTGAACCAGCGACCTAAGGATGTTAGAAAAAGTAGCGTCTATGTCCTACCTTTACTTCAGCATATCTTAGATTGTTATGTGAGTTCCTAAGTTGATGTCCATCGGTTCGTGCTGCCTTTTCTTGGAAGAAAGCTTCTCCATTTGAACACATCAAGTACAGCAATGTTTTCGTTACAACCAACATCTTGGAACCAAATAAACCACAGTTTTTTTCCAATGACTTGTGAAAAGTACTCCTTCGAGCCGGAGTTGAACCAGCGACCTAAGGATACCTGCATACTCAGAACCTACAGTCCTCCGCTCTACCAACTGAGCTATCGAAGGGAGCACAACATGCACTAACGTTCCGTTTTTGTATAGGTGCATCTTTCCTGATTGAGACTGAACCTTGTCTTCTTTACATCTCTCTCTGCCGGAACATCCTAACCTTCATAGAAGTCCATTTTCATCTTAGAAAAACTAGTGTCTATGTCCTACCTTTACCTCGAAGTCAAGAAAAGAAAAAGACAAAGCATATATTAGAGTGTTATGTGACTTCCTAAGCTGATGTCCATCAGTTCGCACTGCTTTTTCTTGGAAGAAAGCTTCTCCATTTGAACACATCAAGTACAGCAACATTTCCTTTACAACCAACATCTTGGAACCAAACAAACCACAGTTGATTCCAATGACTTGTGAAAAGTTCTCCTTCGAACCGGAGTTGAACCAGCGACCTAAGGATACCTGCATACTCAGAACATACAGTCCTCCGCTCTACCAACTGAGCTATCGAAGGGAGCACAACATACACCAACGTTCTATTTTTGCATAGGTGCATCTTTCCTGATTGAGACTGAACCTTGTCTTCTTCACATTTCGCTGCCGGAACATCTTAGTCTTCATAGAAGTCCATTTTTAACTTAGAAAAACTAGTGTCTATGTCCTACCTTTACTTCAAAGTCAAGAAAAGAAAAAGACAAAGCATATCTTAGAGTGTTATGTGAGTTCCTAAGCTGATGTCCATCAGTTCGCAGTGCTTTTTCTTGGAAGAAAGCTGCTCCATTTGAACACATCAAGTACAGCAACATTTTCTATACAACCAACATCTTGGAACCAAACAAACCACAGTTGTTTCCAATGACTTGTGAAAAGTTGTCCTTCGAGCCGGAGTTGAACCAGCGACCTAAGGATACCTGCATACTCAGAACCTACAGTCCTCCGCTCTACCAACTGAGCTATCGAAGGGAGCACAACATGCACTAACGTTCCGTTTTTGTATAGGTGCATCTTTCCTGATTGAGACTGAACCTTGTCTTCTTTACATCTCTCTCTGCCGGAACATCCTAACCTTCATAGAAGTCCATTTTCATCTTAGAAAAACTAGTGTCTATGTCCTACCTTTACCTCGAAGTCAAGAAAAGAAAAAGACAAAGCATATATTAGAGTGTTATGTGAGTTCCTAAGTTGATGTCCATCGGTTCGTGCTGCTTTTTCTTGGAAGAAAGCTTCTCCATTTGAACACATCAAGTACAGCAACATTTTCATTACAACCAACATCTTGGAACCAAACAAACCACAGATGTTTTCAATGACTTGTGAAAAGTTCTCCTTCGAGCCGGAGTTGAACCAGCGACCTAAGGATACCTGCATACTCAGAACCTACAGTCCTCCGCTCTACCAACTGAGCTATCGAAGGGAGCACAACATGCACTAATGTTCCGTTTTTGTATAGGTGCATCTTTCCTGATTGAGACTGAACCTTGTCTTCTTTACATCTCTCTCTGCCGGAACATCCTAACCTTCATAGAAGTCCATTTTCATCTTAGAAAAACTAGTGTCTATGTCCTACCTTTACTTCGAAGTCAAGAAAAGAAAAAGACAAAGCATATCTTAGAGTGTTATGTGAGTTCCTAAGCTGATGTCCATCAGTTCGCACTGCTTTTTCTTGGAAGAAAGCTTCTCCATTTGAACACATCAAGTACAGCAACATTTTCATTACAACCAACATCTTGGAACCAAACAAACCACAGATGTTTTCAATGACTTGTGAAAAGTTCTCCTTCGAGCCGGAGTTGAACCAGCGACCTAAGGATACCTGCATACTCAGAACCTACAGTCCTCCGCTCTACCAACTGAGCTATCGAAGGGAGCACAACAAGCACTAACGTTCCGTTTTTGTATAGGTGCATCTTTCCTGATTGAGACTGAACCTTGTCTTCTTTACATCTCTCTCTGCCGGAACATCCTAACCTTCATAGAAGTCCATTTTCATCTTAGAAAAACTAGTGTCTATGTCCTACCTTTACTTCGAAGTCAAGAAAAGAAAAAGACAAAGCATATCTTAGAGTGTTATGTGAGTTCCTAAGCTGATGTCCATCAGTTCGCACTGCTTTTTCTTGGAAGAAAGCTTCTCCATCTGAACACATCAAGTACAGCAACATTTTCTTTACAACCAACATCTTGGAACCAAACAAACCACAGTTGATTCCAATGACTTGTGAAAAGTTCTCCTTCGAGCCGGAGTTGAACCAGCGACCTAAGGATACCTGCATACTCAGAACCTACAGTCCTCCGCTCTACCAACTGAGCTATCGAAGGGTGCACAACATGCACCAACGTTCCATTTTTGCATAGGTGCATCTTTCCTGATTGAGACTGAACCTTGTCTTCTTTACATTTCGCTGCCGGAACATCTTAGTCTTCATAGAAGTCCTTTTTTAACTTAGAAAAACTAATGTCTATGTCCTACCTTTACTTCAAAGTCAAGAAAAGAAAAAGACAAAGCATATCTTAGAGTGTTATGTGAGTTCCTAAGCTGATGTCCATCAGTTCGTGCTGCCTTTTCTTGGAAGAAAGCTTCTCCATTTGAACACATCAAGTACAGCAATGTTTTCGTTACAACCAACATCTTGGAACCAAATAAACCAAAGTTTTTTTCCAATGACTTGTGAAAAGTTCTCCTTCGAGCCGGAGTTGAACCAGCGACCTAAGGACACCTGCATATTTAAAACCTACAGGCCTCCGCTCTACCAACTGAGCTATCGAAGGGAGCACAACATGCACCAACGTTCCATTTTTGCATAGGTGCATCTTTCCTGATTGAGACTGAACCTTGTCTTCTTCACATTTCGCTGCCGGAACATCCTAACCTTCATAGAAGTCCATTTTCATCTTAGAAAAACTAGTGTCTATGTCCTACCTTTACTTCGAAGTCAAGAGAAGAAAAAGACAAAGCATATCTTAGAGTGTTATGTGAGTTCCTAAGCTGATGTCCATCAGTTTGCACTGCTTTTTCTTGGAAGAAAGCTTCTCCATTTGAACACATCAAGTACAGCAACATTTTCTTTACAACCAACATCTTGGAACCAAACAAATATCAGTTGATTACAATGACTTGTGAAAAATTCTCCTTTGAGCCAGAGTTGAACCAGCGACCTAAGGATGTTAGAAAAAGTAGCGTCTATGTCCTACCTTTACTTCAGCATATCTTAGATTGTTATGTGATTTCCTAAGTTGATGTCCATCTATACGTGCTGCCTTTTCTTGGAAGAAAGCTTCTCCATTTGAACACATCAAGTACAGCAACGTTTTCGTTACAACCAACATCTTGGAACCAAACAAACCACAGTTGTTTCCAATGACTTGTGAAAAGTTCTCCTTAGAGCCGGAGTTGAACCAGTGACCTAAGGATGTTAGAAAAACTAGTGTCTATGTCTTACCTTTACTTCAGCATATCTTAGATTGTTATGTGAGTTCCTAAGTTGATGTCCGTCAGTTCGCGCTGACTTTTTTTGGAAGAAAGCTTCTCCATTTGAACACATCAAGTACAGCAACATTTTCGTTACAACCAACATCTTGGAACCAAACAAACCACAGTTGTTTCCAATGACTTGTGAAAAGTTCTCCTCCGAGCTTGAGTTGAACCAGCGACCTAAGGATACCTGCATATTCAGATCCTACAGTCCTCTAGCTATCGAAGGGAGCACATCATGCACCACTGTTCAGTTTTTGCATAGGTGCATCTTTTCTGATTGAGACCGAACCTTGTCTTCTTTACATCTTCACATCTGACTTGTGAAAAGTTCTCCTTCGAGGCCGAATTGAACCAGCGACCTAAGAATACCTGCATATTTAGAACCTCAAGTGCTCCGCTCTACCAGCTGTGTCACAATTTCTGGTTACTGGCTACTATTGGCTACATACTAATGACCTTTATTGAGGGTACCTGGAACTTTCTAATAATAACCAGTGATAATGTAATTTATGTAAGTGATAACACTTGAAGCTTGTGTCACTGTAGTAGAAAAATTAAAAAAAAAATGTGTGAGTTGTAAGATGTGTGAATTCATTATGTTATACTTCTCGTTTTGCTGAAGTGTGTGTGTGTGTGTTTCAGGTCACAAACGTTATCCTGACCTGCACCTTGTCTGATTCATCATCAGGTTGTTGCAATGTTTACAAGATGCCACCATGCACCAGGTGTTCATAAACGTCGACAAGCTGTGGTCTGAGCCTCAAATGTTACCATGGCAACTTGAGCTGGTTGACAACGCCAATGTCTGCTCTGCAGGAAGAGGCAGACAGACATGTGGAGAACAGCAGCATTTTTCTCCTTCTACGCTGGTCTTTAGTTGTTTCTCCAGTGACAAAACGGTAGCTCCTATCAAAAAATACTACAGACCATCATTTACCATGAGGACTTCATAAAAGTTTTAATATGATTGGATGTTCATACAGTAAATATTTTGGAGACAATAAGTTTAAAACAGAGGTTTGTTCTGCTTATCTCAGAAACATCTTTGTATTAGAGTCAAAGCAAAGCAGAGACAGATGTGGCCACACTTAGAGACTGCCCATTTAAATTCAGTAAATCTCTCAGATATTATGAGTGCATACTAATCAGTATAATCAGATTAAGTTTATCAACACAGTTAAAAAAAAAGTCACATAGGCTCCTAATATGAACGAAAATCTTTGCAAAGCTACTACCTACTACAACGTTGAATAATACACAAGACAAGTGTCTAGACTTTGAAGTTTACATGAAGTCTCTCGGTGAAATTATGTAGAAGCAGTAGGCATCCGTTCACAATGCAAAAACTCTGATGACTTGTTTGTTTTTTGAGATCATCTCATTCATTCCCTATGAGAAATCTTACTGTTTTTTTTCCTTTAGCTTTATTCACATTCAAGCATTCAAACATTCACATTTTTGAGTTAAAATTATAAGAAACCATTTCCTATTGAGATTCTCATTTTGATATATAATTGCTTGGGTCCTCTCAAAGCTGTAGGATCAATAATGTGCCATATTCTGTCCAGAAGAGAAATAAAAAAATAAATAAATAAAATAAATAAAAACACATAGTACAATAATAGGGCTTGGCGCCTACTCCCTTCAACTATTTCATAGCTGTAGAAAGTAGCCTCATGCGATTTCCCTGGAGCCCTAATTATTAAAACTGCTGTGCACACTAAAGGCAACCAAGTATGTGAACAGGAAGTTGATGTAGCATCACAAGCTGTAAAAGAACATAGAAGGTCAATTAATATACTCAACTTTACAGACGACCCTTTGTTTTAATATTACTTACAGTACATATATCGGTTTAACAATTAGTAGTATTTGTACAGTTTCGACTCTAGGACCAGGGTTGCCTACTACCGGTTGCCTACTACTAGGGTAGTCAAAAATTCAAATTATGACAAAAATTCAAATTTCCACATTTTAGTGTCATAATGCTATTTTTCCAATCCCTTCTGACAACTTTGTTTTCAATTGAGAGTAACATAGGAACGACCAAATGCTGTTTCTACATATAAACTCATATAAAACCCCTGCTTTATATGAAAAGACACAAGCACACTAGTACTCATACAGTGTTGCTGTTCTGTTAAGTTTGAAAAAAAATTCTCAGAGATCTGCACAGCTCTGGATAACATCAGAGTGCCCCAGTCTCCCATGCAGAAACTCTGGTTTTAAAACTCTCAACTTTAATCCACATCAAGTATGCAACAAATTTATCCCAAACGGCCATAAAGAGCCCAGATTGCATTGACATTCACTCTACAATCCTCTGAATAGGCAGTAAAGACAGTAGCGGTTGAATTTTAAAACCCCTCCCAATCATCCAGCCTCTCTTCGCCCACCATGTTGACCCCTCTTTGGCCTGAGCTTATTAAAACGTACAGTCATACCTCAGAAGGCCCGGCTATGGTTTTTACATTTCAAGAGGTTGACAGCAGGTCTTTTAGGTGGAGGCGTTTGATTTGTTAGAGGAATCAGACACACGGTTATAGGCCCCGAGGAAGCCACATCTGGGCAGCCACCCACCGCTTACTGCTACCGCTTCCTGCAACCCCTGATCACACAGCCAGCAGACCTGTAGGTTGCCAGATAATGGGAGACACACTTGCCTATGTATGGGCGTGTGTGTGTTTGTGGGCATATAGTTGGCTTATTATTTTGTAAAAAGGGTTTTGATCATGACGAGTGTGCAAAGAGGCATGTCGAGATACAGTACGCAAAGAAGAAAATGGAAAGTAATACTGCTATCGTACACCCACAGACTCCGAAAAAGAGAAAAAAAAGTTACATTACCCACGGTAGTTTTACAGAATATCTCTATAGTGTTGAAATATTATTTTTAAAGGTGTGAGAAAAACAAGATATGGCTCGAGTACAAGGGCAAACAGTGTTAGGTACCTCATGTAGTTATATATTTATATATTTGAGCTTACAACGTTTCAATAATCTGTTTTTGACTTCCCTCTACATCCAAACTATGAAATACTAATTAAACTCAGCTATCAAATAAATGCTGTATATGAAATTAAAAATATATTGAGACAGAGTGTTCATATAAACCTGACAGAAAATAAATAACTGCATTATAGTACTACTCTGTGAGCTGCTTGGTGTAAGCAGTGTGTTTTTACATGTGGAGGCAGTGATGCAAGGTAAAGAAAATAAAATGGAAGATCCCGATGATGAGGTTAAGTGGCAGTAAACAGTTAAACCCTTCAGGAGGAAATTCATTCAGTGACTCCTCGGTTCATGCTGTTTGTCCTCTTGTTGTATAATCCTGCACAGCTACAACATACATTAGAATGTTTTCTCTGACTTTAAATGGAGCTTGACAGAGTGTCTGTGTTGATTATGTTGGAGGCCTTCGAGCATATCAATGGCGTACTGCTGCGTGTGGTGACGCAGCCTCTGCCCTCTATTACCATGACCTGTGAGCTTATACATTATGCCTGATTATTGTATGGCCTTTAGGCGTAACAAATGAACATGATTAGCCTTGAACTTATCAACCCAGCTCAAGTGCCACAGTGTATTTCTGTGCTTGACTGCAGTAAAGCCATAAAACCATCTTTATATATATATATATATATATATATATATATATATATATATATGGAGCAGGATATTAAAAAATAACTGTTTTAACTCACATGTTGGATGTTAATGAAAGCCTTCCAAATCGCCAGGCTGCTAGAGAGGAAAACTCTCCTCCTGACCTGGATCTATAGATGTCTATACCGAATATTATTATAAAGTTGGCACCTGTTTGCTCTGGAATGCTCCAACTTGCAAAAAGTCGATTGCAAGGTGCAAAGGTCCTACTGTTGCTTTCTGAAAAGTTATGATTGACAAGGTGCAATCCTTGATGTTACAACTAGCTTCAAGAACATGAAGAATAAAAAAATATATTTTAAAAATGTGAATACTTTCTGAGAGAAAATCTATGTTGGATGGAGTTGGGGTTTCAGCGTTCCATTTATCTACTACAAGATTTCAAATTTCCTTCTGCTTTTTGAACCATGTGTCTTTTTGAGATGGTTTCTAGACCCAATGGTGTCACACATCTCCATAAATGGAGTGTCCTAATTTTCACGTACAAATGTGACAACAGGAATGGAAACATTGCATGCTATTATTCCTTTGACGAAAGACTGAGAATGCCAAATGTAATCATGGCCATCAATGCATTTCTGTGCTACTTCTAAACACAAATCTACTTTTGAAGACTGTTGGTGGGCTCATCAAACATTTGCCACCTTCCCAATGGCAAACATGAAAGAACTAAAGCAATTTCCTGATGTCTTCTTCACCACTCATCATTCGAGCTACTATGACTCTTCTAGGAAACTTTCTTCCTCAGTCTTTACAGCTCTCACTGCTAAGGCTGAGATATTGCTGAGAAGATGATGACCTTGCTAAGGAGGGGTCCAAACAAATGGTCATTGTTTATTACATGGTCAGCAAGTATGTAATCTGCCAAAGTGCCTGTGCAAATGTACTGCATATGCATCCCTTTTTTATCATGCTCAAATTCATCAGACTGGGTGCTGACACTGACTGTCAGGATACAGACATTGCCTGTCTCTTGCTATGTCTGCTGTTCGATCTCTATATTCGTGTCAGCATCTGGGAGTTTGCTGTTGGTCACCAGTTGCTTGCCTAAAATGATGCCCAGTCTTTACATGTTACCCAGATTTACAGATAGAATGGTCTGGACATGGAACACAAAATAATTACCCCAACCATTTGATTTGGCATGATAATTTCCTAAATTTAGAACCAGACATTTATAATATTTGAAAATTCTTTCCTGTCAATGGATTGTAGCATTTTTTTATTACATAGTGGTTGTGTTGCCCGAGCCTAAACAGACTTCGAAAGACAAAATTAGGTTTTAACATTTCTTTATGTATTGTCTTCACTTTTGTTTTTATTTCCATATGTATAACTTGTCCCTCATTCATTTGTAATGTTGATGAATGTCATAAATAATAAGAATAATAAGAATAAATAAGCATATTATAGTAAATTTCCAAATTTGAGTTTGGTGCTATTGTACATACAAACTAATTGCAGCACTGATTGCTGCTGCTGCAAAAAAAATATGATACTCTAATTTAGATAATATGAGTATATATATATATATATATATATATATATATATATATATATATATATATATATATATATATATATATATATATATATATATATATATATATATCATTTTTGTCCGGGCCTGTTTCATTAGTTTGTTTTTTTAAATAATTATGTTAATCAACAATTCAAAAATAATGGCCTATTTTGATTATTTCATTTTCAATACATTTTTATTTATTGTTACTTTTGTAAGTTTCAAGTGATTTCAGTGAGAATTGTGTGTTTTTCCTCCTTTAACTGAGGGGTACCAACAATTTTTGTCCACGTGTGTATATATAAACATATATATATATATATATATATATATATATATATATATATATATAATCCCCCCCCCCCATTATAGATGTAAGTTCTCTGTAAACTGTTAATCTTGATTTCCACCAGATTGCCGCTTATGTTTTCCAGAGATTTCACAACATAGACAAAACCTCTGCGTGGTGTTCGACCACGTTAATAAAGGACGTTTTGCTGGGGCTGTCTATAAATCCCAGGTGACTCAATTTAATGAATTTGTGTTACAGGGCTAGCATTGGAGTCCAATCTTTGCACTTAGCTATGTATTTTAACATAGGCAAAACATCGTTCATTAATGTGGTTGAACACCGCGTAGAGGTTTTGCTTATGTTGTGAAGTGTCTGGAAAAAATAAGCGGCAATCTGGTGGCAATCAAGATTAACAAATACATAGACAAGTGGAAAGATCAGAACGAAGTTGACAGGGAACTTATATCTATAATTAGACATATATATATATATATACATGTAGTGTAGTAAAAAGTCCTGAATTGGCAGTAGAGAAAGAGTATTTAAAAAAAAAAGTATTATCACCTTTATATATATATATATATATATATATATATATATATATATATATATATATATATATATATAGTATGTGTAGTAGTCACTTTTATATAGTCACTTTTAGCTTATCATAAGAATCATATTTATAGGGGCTGTCTATAAATCCCAGGTGACTCAATTTAATGAATTTGTGTTCCAGGGCTAGCCTTGGAGTCATTCTGTGGTTATAGTCCACATCCAGTAACCCATTAGGAAGGACGCAAATGCTTTCCTGTCTATAGCTTCAAGAGCGATATATGTATGTACACATATATATGTGTATATGTATATATATTTTGCACTTGTCTATGTATTTTAACATAGGCAAAACATTCTTCATTAATGTGGTCGAACACCACATAAAGGTTTTGCCTATGTTGTGAAGGGTCTGGAAAAAATAAGCAGCAATCTGGTGGCAATCAAAATTAACAGATACATATATATATATATATATATATATATATAGATATAGATATAGATATATAGATATATATATATATATATATATATATATATATATATATATATATATATATATATATATATAGATATAGATATAGATATAGATATATATATATATAGCAGGGTGTTCAAATACTTATTTGCCCCACTGTAGAATGACTCCAATGCTAGCTCTGGAACACAAATTCATTAAATTAAGTCACCTGGGATTAATAGACAGCCCCTATAAATATGATTCTTATGATCAAATTCTGGCCGATATGTCAACAATTGGCAGAGTTAAACCGCTACAGTTAGTTGGGTCACTGTCTGCGTGTCTCTCGGCGACGCGCTAAGCTAGCTGGTCCTAGCGGGCTCCTCCGTCACATCGCATCGCCCGAAAAGGCAAAAAAAATGCGTGGAACGTTGCTCCGGGGTGTCGGGACGCCGTCCTGCCGCCTCCTACGCCGCCGCCGACGACACTACAGAAAACTTTTATCGATATCGTCAAATATCGATATCGGCAGTGACTGCCGGTATGTATATCGGATATCGTAATTGGCCGACATTTTCACATCGGTGCATCCCTAATATAAATATATTGTTGTTTTTTTTAATGACCGCATTTCTAATTTTACTTAGTATATTATGAGTACCACTGAGTTTTTAAAAAAAAGCACAGATGTGCCTTAAGTGATTTTGAACAATGACTTTTTAATTCAGTGATGCAAGAGAACAATTTAGATAAGTCTTAATGCTTATAATTCTCATAAAATATGCATTGCATGATCAATGGTTATACCTCCATTCTTTTTTTTTTTAATTTATTTTCTTTACTGTAATAATGGTTTTACTTGATGTTGTCATCTGGAAAGAGAAACACTGTTTCCTGATGCTGCTGATGTTCATAAGCAGATCGTGCTGAAAAAGTAGACAATCATTTTTTCTATTATTAGATGTACTACAACCTACTACAGTGTCCTTTCCTTTATCTATATCTGAAATCACTTTATTCTCAATGACTAGTTTTCCTGTAACCATATTTTAAAGAAACTACTGTTGGTTAATGTATTCTAGATGGTACTACTCATGTTTTCACTTTTGTTATTTAGGTTTCCCAGCCATTTTTGGTTTGGGATCCTGCTTGGAAAAAATTCCCAATAAAAAAAAAATAAAAATAAATAAATAAACAAATAACAAAAAAATAATAATAAAAATAAATTAATGAATGTCACTTTCAGCACTCTTTCAGGCTTTCATCCACTGTGTCAGTCTAGTCTTTAAAGATACAGTTTGTAAGATTTACCAGCATCTAATGGAACTTACCTGGTGAAAATGGAATGTAATATTCAAAAGTATTTATATATAGTAGTATATATGTACACAATGCCCTGTAATGGTAATGGGTTAAATGTTGATTCAAATTCAATCATTGGTGGAAACACCTGTTTAACAGAACACATACAAGGAGCTCAATGACCTATTTAGATCAAATGTTCATTAATTCTTACCCAAAGTCCCTATTACTAATGGCCCACCAAAACCATCACTTTGTGATTGAAACTGTTGGAGACACAAAGGTCTTGATGAGAAAAAGTGTTATAAATAGTTTTCTATGTGATGTTTGACTATTTCACAATTAGACTCAAATACAATTTTACAGTATATGCTGGTCACATCTATGATTTAATCAATATTAACAATTTTCCTGCAAGTGTTCTTGGGTATTGCTTAGCCTCAATATAAAGTGTGGTACAAATAGGTTCTGGGTTTATTATTTTGTCATAATGTTCATAATACATCTTGTTACCAATATATAATCTTCAAGTTAAACACATAAAATGTAAATAATATGTGACCTTCAAGTAGGAATCTATTTAGACAATTTAAAAAGTGTTAGGATTTAGATAATCTAAATAATGTTATGATATACATTTAGATAATAGTTTATTTTATTTTACATTAGTCAAGGTTGAGGCAACTAGGCAATATTTTTCTAGTACAGTTTCATTTATTTCAATAGGATCTGCAGTAGCAAATGGTGTGTGCTTGGACTGATCAAAAAAGCAAAAAGGGTTAAATGAGAACAGAGAGGTGAAGGAATCAAAGCAGGTAAACACTGAAGAAGGGGAACACAGAGAATCTGAGGCAGAACAAAATGACCGTAGGACTGAGCCAGCCTAATCCCAAATTCTTTGAGGTGCAGAAGTTTTAACAACAAAGTACTTCGATTCGACAGGAGCTGGTTCAAGGATTTCCCATGTTTGCAGTACTGTCCTTGACTGAAAGGAGTTTTGTGGTTTTATTGTTCAAAATCCTCTTTGAAGCAAACTTCTTCACTTGCCAAAAAAAATATACACAGCCAACATTCATTTCGAAAGGCTTTAAGAAATTTTAAGAAAAGACTGTGGAGGGTTTATGAGCAACAAGGGGCAAACGAGAGGCCAGATTGCTTGTGACATACATCATCTACTGGATGCATCACCAATAATGCTACCCGAGGTCATTGATTGGGCATTTCCATTCTTTCCCCAATCAGGCACTCTCACCCGGGTGACCAAGCCAGGGATGATCAAGACTGCTTGTGTCCAGGTAGCGCTTCTCCTGATCCAGAGCCACCTTAAGGAACCTTGTGCAGCTGCCATGTGGTCAACTTTATGATGCATCACTTACTTGCACCCATGATACCCAGAATGTTAGCCTGCAGAGTAGCTGGCCTGCTTAAGCTTTTTGAAATAGTAAGCCATATATTTGGATTGCCTCATAATCTATCTGCTATATACCATCCTGCCTTGAGATCTCATCCCAGGAAGTTTAAGTGCTCTTCATCATCAGAGCAGGGCTCATTCTCTGGATCATGTAACCACACTCTCATTCCACTTTACACCTTGAATTGTTACTCATGGAATGAGGGTGTAGTTTACAGTTTCACCTGGTGAGGAGATATAGCTCCTGGTTTCCACCATCAGGCCAGAACTGAAGAAGTCTTTTGGATAAGAGGTGAAACATCTTCAAGCCACAAGTAAAAGTCCAGTTGCTTACAAGTAACTCCTTTGACACTACAATGACCTGGATGAGTGAGAATCTACACAGACATCATATACTTGGAATCACACAGGTCCTTGTTTTAAGCAGTTGTGGAAATTAATTGGAAAACCTACCTTATCTTTCTTTAGGCAGTAGATGATCCTGCTACTTGAAAACTGTCTGCAATAGAACTACCCAGCCTGCATGTCCATGCCAATATACAGTCATGGGAATTACAGACAAACCTACTTGGCATCCATATACAGTATGTAGCCCAAACTTAACCCTTATTGGCCACCCATGGACATGCTGGCTGGGCACAGCTGCACCAGCCCTCTCATGCGAAATGTAATGCTAAGTTGAATGAACAGGGGCAATCATGGCTTTTACTAGTGATCCAATATTCAATAATGAGTTGGAACACAGGATGTAAGCGGCATATATCTGGAGTCCAGCTGTCTCCACTACAGAAACGAGACTTGAAAAACAATAGGAATTCATCGGTCTCTACAAAACCTCCTCCTCAGGTGAGCAGATTTCAAGGACTACCTCATATATATATATATATATATATATATATATATATATATATATATATATATACAGTAATCCCTCGTTTATCGCGGGGGTTACGTTCCGAAAATGACCCGCGATAAGTGAAATCCGCGAAATAGAAATCTTTATTTTTTTTTTTACAATTAGCAACTATTACATGTATACAAATACAGTGACTCGCGTGTAGGCCGTTTCACTGCTCTTCAGACTGGGCCGCTGCATCCTGACTGCGCTCTGCAGTGTTCTCTTCTTCTGAAGTCCGCGGTGCAGGTGTGTTTGTTCGGGAGAACAACATAGTGATAGGCAGCTGTTGTCGCTCTTTTTTCTTCTTTGCAAACGAGACGACAAAATGATAGCACAATTCGTAGCATGTTTTGATACAAGAAGCGAAAGTGAGTTTTTAGCGAATCAGAATGCAGAACACAATGCACCAAAAAAAAAAAAAAAATGCATTATGAAAATCCGCGAAATAGCGAATCCGCGATAAGTGAACCGCGAAGTGGCGAGGGATCACTGTATATATATAAAAAACAATAAATTGTGTCTCTTTTTGGCATTCCAAATATCATAATATCATACAATATTTTGAATCTATTTAAAATGTGAATGTAATCAGTGTAGAAATGCTAAACTAAAGTGGAATCTTCTTCAGTTTGATTTAGTGAGTCATATTGTTAGAGCATTTTAAAGTGAGACAGAAACACAATAAGTTACAGATGTTTAGGTGGAATTCAATGGCAATGTTAATGACTGTTTTCATGTAATAGCAGATGAAAAGATAAGATAATTATTATGAAGTTGCAGAAAGCATTATTGAATGAATTATTTCAGCTGTTTGTCAAAGCGAGATTTTTAACTCTGGGTTTTGAGGCAACTGAGTGGAGGGTCTGTTCTGTAATAATGGTTTCTAATTAATCTGAGAGTTTTCAACATCTGTAAAAAAGGACTGTATTTTTTTACCAGTTGTTTTGTATTTTTTTGAGTTAACAGGGAAACAGATTGGGAATTGAAAGAAAGACAATGATTTAATTTCAGTAATGATATCAGTTAGATGGTAGTATGGTAGATAGTAGTGAGTGAATTAAATTCTAGCAAGGTGTGAGGTGTTTCATAGCAAAGGTCTGGGAGAGATTGAAAAGGAGGGATGATTGTATTTTGAACATCTTGAACATATATATATATATACAGTGAAGAAAACAAGTATTTGAACATGTGCGAACCTGGTGAAAAACTACAGGAAACGTTTGACCTCTGTAATAGCAAACAAAGGCTACTGTACCAAATATTAACATTCATTTTCTCAGGTGTTCAAATACTTATTTGCCGCTATATCACACAAATAAATCATTAAAAATTCATGCATTGTGATTTCTAGATTTTTCTTTTTAGTTTATCTCTCTCACAGTGGACATGCACCTACGATGACAATTTCAGACCCCTCCATGATTTCTGGGGGAGTGGGAGAAATAGCAAAATAGGTGTTCAAATAGGTGTTCAAATACTTGTTTTCTTCACTGTATATATATATGTATATAGTGGGCGACTGTCGTGGCCTCCCAACAAAAGGGTTAGGCAACAGGCAAATTGGAGACAGGAGGCAGCAGAGCTCAATTTTGTCAAAAACAAAATTAACGGTGGTACACTTAAAAAAAAAAAAAAAAAAAAAAACAGTACATGCTCACACTAGCATTATGATCCACCTCTCAGCAGGTTGGAACAAACAGACAGTCCCACATGTGTCGCATTCCCTGTGTCGCACGCAAACACGTTCTCCATAAAATTCTTCTGCTTCCGTTCAGTTTCCCCGTAGATGAACATGGTGTCCATCCTAATAAGTCGGTGAGAGGGGGGGTGATCACCTTCTGGCATATATATACACACGTTAATTATAACTAATATACATATGTATTCACACTTTATTCCTTCACTAGTACATCTATGAAC
This sequence comes from Eupleurogrammus muticus, assembly GCA_036785175.1. NCBI lineage: Eukaryota > Metazoa > Chordata > Actinopteri > Scombriformes > Trichiuridae > Eupleurogrammus > Eupleurogrammus muticus. The sequence continues at coordinate 10,661,966 of JAYKQN010000004.1, read as the reverse complement.
AGGTGCAGAGGTGTCGATAGTATCTACATTCATTACTCAGGTACAAATATAGATACTATGAAAAAGACTTTTATAGAGAAGAGCATCAACTCAAGCTTTTTACTTTTGTAAAAGTGTAAAAAATACTGGTTTCTACTTAAAGTATAAGTCATTTAAGGTAGGTAAAATGGCATTATGTCATGTCATGTATATTGTTATTATTATTTTTTTTATATATTTCAACATTTTCTCTGATTTTTGAATAATAACAATGCTAAGTAAAACAAGATTAGGTTGGCTAAAATGAAGAAGTAATACTTATATTGAGCAAAACTATCTGCAACTCCAATATGATAATCTAAGAATTGTACTCAATATTGGATTAATATGTATAAAAACTAACCATTGCTGCAGGCATTTGTCTGTGAGAAAGAGAGGATGATGGGATGATGGTCTGTTTTGTGTGTATGGGTGTGTGTTGATGGTCTACTTTTTAATACATTATGAGCACATAAGACATTATATATATTATTATTTTAAAAGGATTCTAATCATGTCATGACATGGACTTTTTTGTTTTTGAAGGTGTTTGAAGTAATGCAAGTGGTGGTAATTTTAAATTCATAATGCTTCATACCTCCATGCCAAAGTGAAAACAGTATGGAAAATGAATAAATTTGAAGTTTTGAATTCTGAGTGCATACCTCTTTTGTTGCATTATATATAAGGCAGAGGGATTAGTGTGTGGGCAAGACTCCACTCTGTCCCATCCACACTCAATCATATCCTCAGTGCATACATAAATCCTTTTACATGTGACCCCGCTGTGACTCAGCCTGCAGATAATAAAATACTGGAGCTCTACGGACGCCTGTGATAATGACATATTTTTCAACAGCCCAGGGAGTCAAATCATCAACAGATGAGACGCAGCGCTCTCCGCTCCATGTTAAACAGTCACTTAACGGACTGACACAGGCAGTAGCTTCCACCTTGTCTCTATGGCAACCCCGCCAGGGTGCCCATCGCCTGGCTGGCGGAGCCGGAGAAGGGCCGGTCAGGTGTGAAATTACCTCCGTGCCCAGCGCCACATGGAGCGTGAAGAGAGTTTAACAAAAACAACGTGGTTAAAGGAGAGTGAGAGAGCGAGAGGGAGAGAGAGAGAGAGACCCCCATCTCCAGCACACACCTACGCACACACACACGCTCACATACACACGTCTCTTTGCTGTCATACTAAAGCAATTCACTTCAATCAGTATTTATTCTTGATGCAAAAGCACTGCAGACAAGTTAAATTGGGAGATAGATGTTGGAATGCTAATGCTGACTATAACACAAACTGAGATATATATATATATACCCACGTTCCCATAGATTTGTTCATATCCAATAGAAATAACTTCGATTCTTTAGATTGTGCTTATTTTCTGGTTAATTTACACATACACACAGACACATGCAAGCAGTACAGTACTTTTCTAGTGCTGTTATTCTTGGTCTCTCGCATGCAGAGTTCTATCTCTCTTTGGCATTTATCTCTGTTGTATTTTATTTTTATTTTTATTTCCTTTTGGTTGCATAGAAAACTGTTTAAGAGTATTTCAGCTTCCCGTGCAAACTTTATATAGATATTTTTTATTTTTCAAGAATTTACAAACTCTCTTATAATGTTGGGAGCAGGAAGGGAAAAAAATCCCAAAGTCTACTACTTAAAAAAGACCACATCACATGTCACAGTCCTCGTCTATCAATGGATCTGGCTCTGGCTGTGTTAAAAATATACAGGTTACACTCGTTAAATGACTGGTAGCTAAAATACAAAAGATTGCTAATATTTAAACTCGTTCTAAAAGAGTGATGAAATTGACAAGAATGGTTGTAAAATAAAAACCTAATATGGTTTTCAACAACCATATACATTTTTTTAAAACCCAATATGTTATAATCTACATTCATTTTAATGATTGCTGTGCAGTGTGGGTATACATACAGCTCAGGAAGGAGACGCTAAACAAGGCAGCTATGATGTCCTTAAGCTGTGGGTTTAAAGAGAGAGTAACTACACTATAATAAGGGGGCCAACGGTAGTAGAGCATGTAAGATTCTCTTGCACTAATAAAAAAATAAATAACCGGTGTGTGTGGAGTATACAATTATTTGTCTCTTGACACAAAATGCATACAGTTAAACTGTAAGCAAGACCAAAATAATAGAATTCCACCGCCAAATATAAAAAAAAATATTAAATGAGACCACATAATTGAGATTCCATTATTTTATTCCATTTGACTCAATTTCCATTGAGTTATTTATTATTATTATTATTATTATTTTACTTTATATTGTTTTTAACAAGCTAGAAAAGTGTCAAATTAAATTAAAAAAGACAAACATTGAAGTCAGTTTTACATTTTTTGGATAATAAGGATATTAGGATAATAATATTAATGCCAAGGTCCATTTTTGGTATTTCTGGTCGTCACTAGAGGGGGCTATATTCGTTGATGTATTCCCCAAGAAACATCAACACTTTTCTTTCATAAATGTGCGAAAGAAATTGTTTTAAAATGTAGAGTAGAGTGAAATTTACCTTGCCTGGCTGCTCTGGTTTTGTTTCTGCGTGCTCAGTACCGCTAAAACTAATGACTGATGACTGATAGTAGAATAGTCTCTAGACCATGATATAAATGGTATGAACAGTTTCCCCACAGCCTGCAGCTCTCTTAACAAACAAAGCCACAATTAACCAAACTGACTATTCACAAGTCAGGTATCTCAGTCAATCGGCCATTTAGATGCATCAGCTAGGCAGCAAACTATTTCTAATGTCATGTGCTTTTGCTTAAGTAGGCTTACTTTAGCTCACAGGTACTGGTGCCTCACAGTTGGCTGTGTGTGGACAGATCCATTAAATCCAAAAGCAGTTTATTGCTTTGGGTTCACAGTGCAGGAGCTGCATCTGATTGGAGTTTTATTTCAGTAGTAAATTGATGTAGTTAAGATTAATGTGCGTAGGATCTCAGGTTTGATTAATTACTGCACTGTGAGTTTCCACCTCCCACCTGATTTCAATTTTGCCTGCTGCACAACTCACCTGTCTATCATCTCCAGTGATAGGCAAATTACTTGGAAAAAATGTTTGCACTGACACTGACACTACTGTACTAGTTACTTAGCAACGGGAAGAAATGCATCACTGGCTATGAAGTTGCCCACAAAATCTTCAGAAATGTTCTAAAATTGCATATATGACATCTGCAAACAATGTACTAAAATTGACTTGAGGAAGCATTCAAGGTAATTTACCTAGTCAGGAAAACACCCACAGTCTAATTTCTCATGGTGATTCTGCAACATGAGCCATGGAACAATTGAGGCTAAGAATTTTACATTTTTAATATGGACATTTTCAACCTTCAATGGAATGCACCTTAAGACAACGAGCCAACCAGGAAACCTACAGAGACATCACAATTTTTGTATGTATTGATAAAACATTTGCGTTCATGACATAAAAAGTCTACAAATCATAAACCAAAAATTTGAGGCAACTTTCAAGGGAAATTTTCCAACCAGGAACACACCCACAATGTACATCTGATGAGTTTCTCAAGATCAGCCATGTTGACTGTTGCATTTGGCGTCATGAGCCATGGAATGAATCAAGCTCAGAATTGGTCATTTCCTTTCAGACACATCACAATTTCTGCATTTATTGATAAACAGTAGGCATTACTCTAGTAAATGTCTACAAACTATGTACCAATATTTAGCGTTAAGCAGTGTTCAAGCTCACCAATAGCATTCTGTGGCATGGGGCAATTGATATGATTCAAGCTCAGTATTAGTCATTTTTTACATGGACATTTTTCAACCTTAAGACAACAAGTCAAACTCAGAAATGTTGGGTAACAGATCATCATTACTAGGAATAGAATAACTCATTAACATAATGGGTGACTGGTGCATTTGAAACACACAAATCTGTCAATCATCTTCTATTTGATTTAAATGAGGTGTGTGTGTGTGTGTGTGTGTGTGTGTGTGTGTGTGTGTGTGTGTGTGTGTGTTTGGGGGGGTTCTGTGCAGTCCAATCAGCTAAATGACATGACACCTGTGTGGCTGCCCAGGCTTCTAAAATCAGACTGAGTGCACTGCGGTGTGTAGAATTGTCTTGTTATAGTGAGTGACAGCCTGAGTACAGTATGCAGTACACACTTAGTAGTCCAACAAATGTCAGAGCTCTCATGAAGCCAGTCGGAGCACTCCTGTGTAAAAGCAATCAGTGAGAGGGAAGAGAAAGAGAGCAAGAGGGAGAGAAAAAAAAAACACAATGCAACACACACACACACACACACACAATTGTATTTATCAGAAAAACGTGGCAGGTCATAACTTTATGCTTTGTGCATGACATCTGAATTACATGCCTGGCGCAGTGGTGGCTGTGATGATCTGACATCCCAGTGAGCTTCATGAATATGATTTATAGTGACAAATATCACACTGTGTGTTGTCTGTCCGAGGCACAGAGCTGTGCAGTATGATACAAGCAAAAAGAAGCTAAATCAATGTATGGAGGCATTTTGTTTTTGTTCATTTTTTTTCTTGCAATAAACCTCTCCTCTTCAAATATTTGTCACACTGTAAGGGAGAGTTACTCAGAAACTCATCAATCTGTTAAAACCAGGCCAAAGTGAATGGAGAGTGAATAGAAATAAAACATGAATACTACTATAATACTATATATATATATATATATATATATATATATATATATATATATATATATAAGTTAAATTTCTAAAGTAATTTTCAACTACTGTAGATTTAATTTAACTAGTCAAGGTGCTGTGCCTAGTGCTGAAGTAACGGACAGTCTTGTCCTCTGTCAATGTCATCTAGGTCTATAATGGTATCTAAATTACATTGTATCAATACTCAATTAATATTAAACAATTATTTAGAATGGTGGTCCAAAACCTTGTCGAAGCTGTCTTTTTCATGGCCTCCCCATGCCTCCTCCCATGCCTGAGTTTTTGCCTCCACAACTACTAAGGCTGCAGTCCACTAGGGCACACTTATACTCGTCCAGGTATCAGTCAAACCTTCCGTTTTTTTCAATAAAATTGTCGAGGTGGGTGAAATTGTTTAAATTATGCTTGCAAAATGCATAAAAAATACATTAATACTCTCTAATCTACTTTGTGTTTCTTCCTTTCAAGAAAGCCAACAGAAGAGGAGGAGAGGAACCTTTTCCAGTTATCGTGAAACTGACATTTAATGCTGAGAAAGAAAAAAAAAAAAAAAATTTTGCAAGATCGACAATGTTTCATCGTCCCTCTTTCCAAGGTTTTTGTCACCCAGAGCCCAATGTCTTTTTGACTTTACACATCAGTTGCAGGGTGGCTAGGGCAAGGTGGAAATCTGTAGAGTGGCAGGGAACCAGGCTCCTCCAGACTCTCAAAGTTACCTGTGTTTGCTCGTCCTTGCCGCGCCCTCGGTGAACCACATAATCAGCCGTAGCGACGTGGAAGGCGACCAACAGTAGCGCACAAGCACCACAGGGACTCCGGCACGAAGCTGGTGGGTTACTGTAGCGTAAATATCCATTTTCCTATTCAGCATGAAAAAGACATTACTGGTTAAGAATAGAGTAGGTAAAAAGTAAATTGAAAGATCCTATATATGGCATGTGGTGTTTTTATAATCATGTTTATTTAATTATTGCATATTCTAAATTAGGAGATCCTATTTTTTGTCCTCGTCATTTTCTTTAAAGGTTACAATTTCATCTGGAAGTACTTGTCATAGCATATGTAATTTATCAATTTTCCATCCATTCAAGATCCTATTCATCATTTTTTTCTTATTTTCAGATTTCATCTGACCTTGTAGTCAACAGGGAAACATTTGCATCTGTTCAATTTCTTTCCAGCGTGATTTCAAAAATCTACATGGCTGCATAATAGGAAAATTATCTACAATGGTGTGTGCAATCTTATACACAAAGACTCTTTAAAATGAAAAGCAGAATTTCTGATATATTTAAAGGAATTTTTTCTTACATATAATTATTTGACGGCAAATAACTGTGATTGCCTCTTGATATAGTGAATAATACGATCATATTATTGTTTCCCCCATATGGTTCGATCTTTATGAAAAAGAACCAAAGTTGAGTTAGGAAAAATCATTGTTTTATTTTCATGGTGTCTATGTAGCCTTTTTGTTCACTGTGTCCATGGAAACAATGATGAACAAAGCCATCATGGTTTCATATGCATAAAAGATAGTAATTACATCACTGCAAGACTGATTAACATTTAGAAAAGATTAATATGTTGGTTATTTGTGTGCAGATCAACCAGTGTTGTTTTTAGCAGACATTTTCAATTTTGTCTTGTTGAAGAAGCTTGTTTCTCCTAGTTCCATTTTAGTTATTTATATCCTATATAGAATGTTTAATTTTTGTCAACAAAAACTTTATTGGTTTATGTCTAGTTTTTGCTGATGTAGTCAAAAGGTTTTAGTTCATAAGTTTGTCATATGTCTTTAAATAAATAAATGAGGCCAACAATGGAAATACAAAACAAAGTTGACAGGGATTACCTGAATTAATATTATAAAGGACTGGAATATCAGAAGTAATTGTCTTTTTTCCCCACATTCATGGTGAATACACATACATGATGAGAGGTGGCCATAGGTTTCCATGGCAATGTGTTATGTTTAGTGAGAGACGGGTGGGTTTTGCTGTGGGGTGTGTGTCGAAGCAAAGAGAGAGGAGGGAAGCCTGAAGTAACGGTGTTTTATTTTATTTTTGGATTCTGTTGGCGTTGGCTATGGCCCACAGTAGCCTGTGTTTTTGAATCAATAAAAGGATCAAAAAAACAGTACTGGAGGAGTTTATTTCCAACAAGCGAGCCTTTGCATATACTTTGGCAACTGTACCTAAACTTATAATCACCGCACTTTCAGATCCCTTTGGGGATGGATGGTATTCTTGGCATTCAGTTTTATTTTCTTCAGGATGATATTTTAAGTATGACTACGAATCCTTACAAATCTTTTTTTTCTGACCTCCAAGCCCCACTGTGGTTGACACTGATGCCCTGTGTTCATTTTATATGAGTCTGTGTGATTTTGGTGAGTGATAATGACCTCTGACTGTGTGTGTGAGCACAACTAATATAAAACAGATAAACAGAGATAAACAGTAAATCGATATTTTGAGCGTTTGACTGACAGCTTTATCATGCAATTTGAAAGGCTGTTGGTCCACCCACGTACATTTTCGTCTTGTCTCATCAACGTAGACACACGTAAGTCCCGTCATGTTTTAGCCATCAAATAGTTTGTCAATGTCGGGACTTTATCATGTCAAAAGATAGGCATTAACAAAATGATTTTGTCATTGTTATAGTTAGCGTGAACTACCATACAAATCAAAAATATGCCCAGAAAATCTATTTGAGAAAAGAAATAAAGAACAGGAGCAAATGTCTGGAACCCAAATAGTTGTTGATACTCAATTTCTTTTATTTTTTATACTTATACAGACTTGGAAATCACTCAACTTAATTTCCATGCTTGTTCATACTGCGTAGGAACTCTTATTACATGTAGACATTTGTTACAATGAACTACAAAGAATGAATAATCCTTCCTCCACAAGGGTCCTTAATCTTTGGACAAAAGTATCAAAGTCCATCAAAGTGTCTGGAGTGAAAAAGTTTCTGTTTGAGCAGGGATCAGGATATGTGGAGACAGAGCACCAGGTCTGCTGACACCATGATCAGATCAATTGCAAGTATTAATCTGGAGAATTCAATGTTATGGGTCTGCATGAGATTTAATCCCCACCTGTGTAATAATGTCAAACAGAGACTGGATATTGAATGTTAGTAGAAGCTAAATATTGGATATTGAGAGAAAAAAAGCTTCCTCTCTGAAGTCAGCTGTGGTTCTTTCAGTGTGATACGGTTCCGAAACTTACGATGAGGCCTGGTTTCCTCTCGGTGATTGATGATGGGTGGAGGCGTGTGGTGGGGGCGGTCACGCAAGCAAGGCCCCCACGGCCCCGTCTCTCCACAGAGACCAATCTGGGCCTGGGGCTTTGAGATGGAGTGACACTGCTGCTCCATCTGGAGGTTGAGCGGGCCTGAGGTGATGGGACAAACACAGGTGAATAAACAAAAAGAGCACACACACACACACACACACACACACAAACAGATTTCAATTGATGCCTCAGTGAGAGAGATTGGAGGAGGTTATTATCTCCACTCATGGCATTGTGTGTGCATCGAGTAGGCTGACATCTTGTCACTACATGGGAACAGCCTGATGCTGAGTGCCAATGAATGACGAAGATGTCTGCTACTGTGTGTGTGTGTGTGTGTGTGTGTGTGTGTATTTCTCACTCATCCTCGATCTCCTTCCCTCTCCACATCTATGAACACAGATCAGGCACATTTTCTGTAGACTGTCTCATATGTCAGGATTAGTGTTCTTCAATTTTTTACAATTTTGAATGTGTGTGTGTATATATATATATATATATATATATATATATATATATATATAAAATTGGATATTTGGATATTAACCACAGTCAAAAGAAGGTTACACAGCTACACATTTACATAGGTAAACTGTTCGTTTCTTCGCTTTGCTAATGGGTTAGGGTGGGAACACCAGGTTCATATGGTGTAAATGTTTGCCATAAAGCACAGGAATCCTGAGCCACATCACCACTGTCAGGACATTTTTAAGTAGTGAGATGAGCCTAAATCACACTCAACGGTGTCTGACTGACAAAATATTTGAAGGGCTCGAATTTGTTCAGATGCCTTCCACCCTTTTACAGGTCTTTTTTGTCTCATTTGGGGCAGGTTTAGCTGCCGTAAAAAAAACGTTTTTTGAATTAGTTGGTCGGCTTTTCCCTTCTTTCCTCCCTGTTTTCCCCCTTCAGCGTTTCTCTGTTCTCCTCTGCCTCCTCTTCTTCCTCCTAATCCCTCCTTTCTGTTTTCTAATCTCCTCCCTCTTCTTTATTTCTCATACTCCATCATCTCTGTTCTCCTCCCCCCCCCACACTGTCTCTTGGCTGGGTGCGACAGACAGCTTGAATGTTGGGTATGTGGCGGGCTGGCGCGGAGCAAATGTCTGTTTCTGTTCTTGTGACCGTATGGATGCACAGACTGCAAACAAGCCTTCGCCGTAGTGGCTTCTGCCTGCAAGGGCACACACACCTGAGCAGGCACAGATACACACTCCGGTAAACTGTAACACAGAACCTTTGGCCCCTGTCCTGCAACGACAAGCCACATTAGCTTCGCTGGTTTGGCTCCGGTCTGCCATTGGCTTCTTCAGTTAGTCCCTTCTCAAACAGGCCGGCAGTCCAACGTCCACTAGTGCTCACAACACCGGGGCCACAGACGGTGTTTGAAAATTAGCAGGCTGATGTTACAGTAGAGAAGCTGCTGCCGACTTGTTATTCCGGGCTGCATATCCTATACCAGCAGTGACAGCTGCAGAAATGCAATCTGCTAACACAATTAGAAAGAGAGAGAGAGAGAGAGAGAGAGAAATTTACATTTAGAAGCTTAACTGCAAAAATCTTAAAGTGAAAATGTCTTGTATTTGGTAGAATTTGTCCAATATGGAGTAGGATTATCCTTAGGTTATTTTTTTAATTTATTTTATGATTTGGGTATTAAAACACTGACTAAAATCAATGAAAAAAAGAAACCTGAAATGAGCTCAATCATCTGCCAAATAAGATAATTCTACTCAATATTGAGGTAATTGTGCCCAAAACAAGATGCTGTCACTTGTTAAGATCTAATTTTTAGCAGTGCATTGATACTGTTGTTATTGAGATCACATTTCCTGACAACATATGTGTCCTGGGTGCATGTGTGACACACAACCAGGTAGGTACCTCATGGAAGACATCACCCAGAACACAAATGTCAGGAAATGTGGGTTGAATGAGAGAATTATTAATGCACTGCAAAAAAAAGTGTAAATATTATGTTTTTGGTACAATTATTTCATGTATTCAATTTGACTTAGAAACATTAAGTATTCTAAATTATCTGCCAATGAAATAATATTATTTTACTCAATGTTGGACTAAAAGTAACACATTTTTGTTAATATTTTATCTTTTGCACCTACACTCGGATACCTGGTAGTCAGAACCTGGCTTTGAATAATCAACTTCAACAAATGGTGCTTGATCAAGTTGAAGTATATTATTCATTTGTCTAATCAAACCATGATGTAGAAAATCACCTTGATACGGTGAAGCATGATTTTCAGACAGTGCGTAACAAGAGTAAAAGATGGCGATGGTGAAATTCAAGGAGAATTAGAAAAAAATTGAAAGTAATTAGTGACATTATTATGAGCAATTATACACCTTATTTAACTACTATTTACAGGAAACAAACATGGCAGGAACCAACAACAAAAAAATGAAAAAGAAACAATCATCACTGGGTAGATGGGGTAAATTCTCATGGCATCTGGTGGAGAAATGGCGAAGAATGGGCTGAAGGCAGGGGGTGTTTTTTTGTTTGTTTGTTTTTTCCATTATTTGTCTAAGTGGCTTCATTCGTGTTGTTTCCTTGTGTTGTTGCTCCTTCCTGTTGAGGATGTGAGAGTCGGGGAGAGATGTGAGGGAGAGACGCAAGGGTGCGGGATTTCAATTCGCCAATCAGGACGTCCTCACTCATTCCAGCATCAGGAGACAGCAGCTACTCAAGACGCACAGCACCTCAACTGTCAAATGTGATCTACAGCGGTGTCTGCCTGTCACCGAATCAGACACAAATAGACAATTTAAACATGACTGACAGTACAGAACAGACCACCAGGAGCAATAAAACAGTTGTATTCAACAGAGCATTTTCCTTTTCAGGCACCGGATGATTTTATAGGAGGTACAAAGCTGAAGAAGCTGAGATGTATTAATGAGAAAAGGAGAAAGAGAAATATTTAGTTTTATGAAGGCAACCAGTATAGTTCCAAAAGTAGTTTTTTGCAATTGATTCATGCTCTTTTACTTTATGGATACATATGACAAGCTGCTGTAGGTGGGGTCACCTACCTATGGGTAGTTCTCCAGATTCTCCACATTACAGCTGTCCAACACAGAAAATAAACAGAATGAGAAAGGTCATGTAAATATGTGTGTAGTCATTTAAACATTTCTAACATTGCTCATCATCACCAGGATAGCATCTCAGAAAGCCACCATGTTTGGAACTATTTTGAAAAACAAAGAAAACAGAAAACAGGGTTGTATGTGGGCTGTATCAGATTTAAGTGGTTCAGCAAAAAGCAAATCTGTCAACGCACACCAGTTACAGAGAGACGCTGTGATCCTGGTCGATCAGAGGAAATAACACAGCCACCGCGTCAACTTGTTGCATAATGTTCAGCAATAAGCGCAACTAAAAGTGCTATCTATATCAGCAGTATTTTGAAATAGCATTTGGTTGTTGAAATGAGTTGTAAATGGCTAATAGAAAGTTTAACTAGTAGAAAAAATAATCACCAGGAACATACCGAGTAGTAATACACTGCAAAATAAAAAAAATAATAAAAATGAGCCGTTTACCTGGTATTGAATACTATCTATCTACAGTGGTCTCTATATTGTTTAAGACGCCTATTAGCGCTGCTTAAAATCGCTTTGGTACATTTTAGTGACAAAACTATGTATAAACAATCCAGCATTGCCTATAGGCTCATAGAGATGTATTCAGCAGGCCTACAGACATTGATTGGATCTGCACACACACACCTCTGTAGTCTCCTGGCTCAGACGGAGGCGGTAATGAACCCTCCCCGGCTCTTAATCTCTCCCATATTAGCCGGGCAAACACGTGCGGTCTTTTGGCTGCCACCCCCCAAGGCCTCCTAGCAAGCACGCTGCATTGACGCCACGCCTCCCTCACAGCCACCCCACCCCTTGGCTACCATCTCCAAAGCACTGGACCCACGAATGTCTACAGTGGACACTGCCACGTCTTCATCCTTTGTGTGAGTGATTGTATTTTCCTCTCTCTAATAGAAACCACAAATGTTCCCATGTCGCTTTGTCCTGCTCTGGGGTCTCGGTCCTCATCTGCTTCCTGGCCTCTGGCCAGTACTGAGTGTCATTTTTCTGCTGTTACAAGCCCCCATTGCCCCCGCCACCTAAAACCCTGTCCTCACTCCATCTCTTCATTGCACCTCTTCGCCTCCAGATGCATTCTAGTCATTTTCTGTGTGGCCTGTTTTGACAGCAGCTCAGTGAGCCGTCAAAGCCATTTAATGGCTGGGTGCTCTCTGGCTCACCGGTGTTGTTTTCTATTGCCAGAGTCTGGCACCCTGGACACACACTCCTGCCCCTCCTCATGCTGTATAATTGATGAACTAAAGGTTGTAATACTTCACAAGCTGTAGTGTTCCATAAACAGGAATACACCAGTGATTCTTAAAGTGGGGTCTAAAGGGCACTGCTGGGGGTAAACACATAAAACTGTGAGTAGCAAAGAATAAAGGAGCAGAAGAGCACATTATTCTGTCTTTGTTATATATTGTATAGTATCTCACCCCACATACACCATATTATATGTATAAATCATGTCCATAAATATGTCACTTTATGCTTATTATGGTTTAACTCTATAAACAGTTGAGTGAAAATAAACAAATAAAAATGCACTAATAATAATAATTTCAATTAAAATGCTACAATTGTTTTACAGTGACATGTGAATAATAGTTTCAATCAGTGAAATATGATGCACACTTTTATTATCGACCAATAGCAAACCGTTTTGGTGGAACTGACCTTTACCAGGAGGAGAGTCTGAAATAAATTTGGATGGTAGCATTTTAAGGTGTTCCACAAGCTTGAATACTAGGCCCAGTCCTTTTATTTATTTATTTTGTTTTCTTTGTATTCTTCCACTAGGGCCAAATTTTACAATGAGGTCTTAAACTTCAACTGGCTATTTAGACACACATAACTGTACACATCTCCAGGGTTTGTTAGCCAAGACATGCCAGCTTTTTTCTGGTATTGCGTGTAGTTGTTGCGGCTGATGAGAATATTGGTGCCCAAAATGTCTGGGTGGAAAATAAAAATCAGTGTCAGGGCTTGTCTGACAGAAGAGATGATATTGCATCTAGGCTTTGTGATGTCACAGTGAATGAACCTGAGTTGTCTGACTACTTCCCTGCTTGGTTTTCAGCTTGAAAAAATATGCTCTGGTGGAAACCTGGCCTATATGCTACCAAACTTGGAAATGAATTCCAATTAGTGTGACAAGTCCTCATATATTACTTGTTGAATTTGGATGAAAAAATTAACTGTAGAGGCCTTAGTGGCATATTAGCTTTCAAAAAGAAAATATAACATAATCTCTGATTGTACTAAACAAAAGTCTAAATAGTTAATAGTAAAACACTGCTTATAAAATGGTACAAAACAGAGATATGAAGGATATTTATAAATACTAAGATCTCAATAATACAATTTCAATGTGTTTTAGATAAGGAAGGTATTTGTGATATAAAAATATTGTCACAACTAATATAAAAATTGTGACTGTTATATTTGTCATTAAAAAGCTATTTTCTTCAAAGCAGAGTACACAACAAGAGGGAAAAATAGACATATGATTGTTAGTGACTTAACTGATATAATTACATGTATGAAAACTCTGAAAAAATTACCTTAACTGGGTTAATTTGACGATAAATGTATTATTCAATGCAGTCTATTAGATAATAGGTCAACAACATTTACTGAACCAGATGCGATTTTTCATGAGAAACCATAATAGGCTTATTGACTGTATTTATCAATCTAAGTTAACGCAGAGAAAGTGAGGGGAGACAATGGAGCCGTGGGGGGTGATGGCATGCAGAGAAGCTCCCTGGGTTCAGGCTGAATGATGTAAACGAATGATAATAAACCTGTAGAAAGACGTATCTCTGACACCTGCATCTGATAATAATGACGATATGCAGCACCTGGTCCATTTGTCTTCAGACCAAGACTCTGTATATATTATTTTAGTGAGGTACACACACACACACACACACACACACACACACACACACACACCTCAGTCAGACAAAAGATAGATGAGGACAAGATTTTGGTTCCAGTCAGCATTATCCATAAAGCTTATCTATTATGCTAATTCTGACACAGGCCTCAGCTATATCACAGTAATTTATTCCAGACCTAAAAACAAATCTGCAGCCGATCACTGTATCGGATCAAACATAGCCTTTTGCCACTTGACAATTAGTGGCTGAAACTCATAAAATTTTCGGAATACTCAACAACGATGAATCAAACGCAGGCCTGTAGATTTATTGATTAAAGGAATCAACAGTGGGAGGAGTTCCTTCACTGGTCTCCCAGTCCTAATCTGCACAGCCATCTCACATCCTCCTCCTACCCCCCCTCCTCCTCATCCTCCTTATCGGCTGCAGTGATGTCTGTGTTTTTAGAGGACGCCTGGTGACCATGATCAATGGGCAGCGTCGGCCCGCTGGCATTGGAAATGGGAAGGTGATTATGCGCATCATAGATTTTCCATATTGCTATAGGTCTCTAAATTAAACACAGATGACCTTCGTTTTCTATTGGAAATTATTTTGCCTTTAAAGACAACATACCCCGAAGTGTCACAGATATCAGGGATTCTTGAGACGAGGGAGAAAATGGATTTTTAATTTCTAAAAAATAAAATGATGATTTTTCCAAAATACATTTATATATTATAGTTCTCCCAGGTGTTGGCCTTTTAATGCTGTCAAAATACAATCTCCCAGGTTTAAACTTTTTAACATTTTTGTCATGTATGCTGGACAAGCCTGGAATTTTGTCAACACCATAAGACACACAGAAACCTAAAAAAATGCATTTGGAATACAAGTATTGGAATTATTTGGACTATTACAGATTATTTTAATCTATGCTGATCTATCCACGTTTCCAAACTACTACTGTTAAATAAAGTAATTAAATTATGAAGCTATCAATTATTATTATTGGAAGAATATTCATTTACATATTTAGTTTTTAATCTAAAAACAAGATGATGCTATTCAGCAAAATAAAAAATACAAATTCATATAGGAAATACAATGTTTTTATTGAAATAATCTGAGCCAATATAATAAAATCTCTTTTTAAAAACAAAAATGAACAGAAAACTCATCTTATGGAGTTGACGAGCTGTTGACGGAGTTGACACACATCTTATGGTGTTGACGTATCAGAAGAGAACAGGATATAACTCCGTTTTACATGGCCATTTAACTTCAAAAACTCAACTTTTCAAATATAACATTTCAAGATAAGAGTCCACTTTAATGTAAATCCTTTTTTGCACTCACACCCACTTTAAAAACAGTAACTGGGCAGTAGACATATCTTATCTCTTGAACAGTGCATGTAATCATACGGTCCATGGGGAAAGAACATACAGAACATTCAGAAACTCAGCCTTTGAATTGAAAAATCTCTGAAAATCTTGAACTCCTTCAATGTCATGGCATGAATTTAAAGACCTAGCAACAACCGGTTGAAAAGTTCTTCATCTATGAAGTCCATGACTTCTGGGGAGAGCTGATAGATTTCCCTGGAGCGGCTTGTGCGAACTGGTGATGACTGGTGTTTGACTATGACATCAGCAAATGGGACATAGCAGACATCCTGACTCCCTTGTTTCCTCTGGAAACGACTGCTTGGCCCATGAGGGTGAAAGAATTCCACTTGGACATCCCCTTGTTCTTGATCAATTTTAAGCACTTTAGCCAGCCACCAATTGTAGTCATAGACCACAGAGAGCCAATCTCCTGTGTGGATATCACTTGGCCCCACTGCTGACATTAAGCCCTCAGGTGCTCTGGATGGCTCCACCTCCATAGCTTCCATCAACATCGCAAGAGGACTCTGAACAGGCCTATGTTCATCAGCATCCTGAGTGTGGTGTGCAACTGGATTAAAACAGCGGCAGATTTGTGGCTCATTACAAAAGCATGAACTATGCCTACAGTAGATCACATTGCCCTTAACTACAACTTGATGAACCTTTCTTGTTCCTG
Organism: Eupleurogrammus muticus; assembly: GCA_036785175.1. Taxonomy (NCBI): domain Eukaryota; kingdom Metazoa; phylum Chordata; class Actinopteri; order Scombriformes; family Trichiuridae; genus Eupleurogrammus; species Eupleurogrammus muticus. Next base: position 10,645,853 of record JAYKQN010000004.1, on the reverse strand, counting down.
GGATGGATCGTAGGGACTTGGGGAGAACAGCATCGTAAGTCAGGAAATCATCATTGCTGACATAGTGTAGGTGGACTCCACTTAGCTTGCTGGACACAAGCTGGTGAAATGTTGTGCCATTCACAATGTCCAGTCCTCCAACAACAATTCTGTCAGCACACCGCTTCACTGTGGCTCCAATACCATCTGGGGCACCCTTTCCGTGGGAAGTAGGGAAGAAATTCCAAGTTACATTCTGGAACCCCAGTTGAGGAGGGATGATGGAGAGGAGGAGAAAGTTCTTTTTATTTTTGTACTGTTTGCTTGGACCATCAGACCAAAAGTGGACGGTGTCAATGTGGGGGAATGTGGTATGTATGTTTTTCAGGACTTGGTCCATGTAGGTCCATATAGCTGCTGCATCTTGACGCTTGGACTCGGAAATTGTGCAAAACGCTTGTTTTTCCTGATTGGTGTAAAACATACCGGTATGGAGCGTTATTTGAGGGAGGTTTTGTCCATAGTTGCAAGACTGTACTTCAGAGCTGTATTTGCATTTCCAGGCTTCAGAGAAGTCAACATGTACAATCCCTGTTGTTTCATTGCAATTTTGAATCATGTTCCTGTACTCTTTGGATTGATTTTGAACTAGATGGACATGGGTGGTTGTTTCATTTCTTAAGTTGTCTTGGTAGAGATCCATCAGCTCCGACAGAGTACCTGTCCGTTTTTGAAGTCGGGTGTGGAAGTGAACTCCATCCTCTGTCTGCTCTTCGACACGTTCCCACTGGTTGCTCAAAACTAATGTCTAAAGGGCTGTCAGGTGGGGTGTTCAGACTCTGCTGGATCTCCTGTGCTTTCTTCCTACGCTCCCTTGATTCTCTCTGTGCTTCCTTCCAGAACTTTCTTCTCTTCCTTCTCTTTCTTCCATTCAGATCAGAGATGGTCTTTACCTTTCCATCTTGCACTCTGTGTACCCATCTTTCCCTTTCCTTTCTAAGAAACTCCTCTTTTGACTCTGGCTGGCTGTTAAGTTTCTCCCTCCATTTTTTTTGATACTCTGCGTTCCTTCTCCTTTGCTCCTCTACTGAAAGCTTCCCCTTTGCCATTCTAGCCTGAAATGGATATGATATATATGTATAATACGTCTGTTGTATTGTAACTTACTTCTCACATAATGAACACACACACACACACACACACACACACACACACACACACACACACACACACAGTACATACAGACTGAATTTAGTATTACAAAACAAATATATGTCAATGTGAAATATACAGAAGATTTATAATTAAAATCTAAAATAATAAAACTACAATGTTAATGTATAGAATTGAATTAAATGGGTAAATAATACATTTCAGTCCCATTTGTCAACACCATAAGTTAAGTGGTCAACTCCATAAGGCAAAATGTCTTACGGAGTTGACGTCTGATGGAGTCTTATGGAGTTGACGAACTCTTCAACTTTTCATCATAACATGTGTTTTCCTTGCAGAAGCCATCTTGTTTTTTTTACCAGCTGCTTGTGGCTCCCAATATAAAGTTAGATTAAACTTTTATTTCTGAATAAAATCACATAAACCTTGAATTTTATCGACCACAGTGTTGACACTCTATGGTTGTGACATAGGTGGTTTTGTAGAAGAAGATAATTAAAGACAAATATGTGAAATATTAACTTACCAGAGCAGTGGCCTCATGGCATGTCGACCAAACAGGAAGTAGGAAAGAGGTCCTTAGAATGTCAGTTGTCCACTATAATGCCTGATTTTTTGCATTTTTAGAAAAATCATATGGTGTTGACAGAAACTCCGGATTCGATTTCAATCACGTAAAAAGTATATAAATATATTTTTTAAATTGTTATTTTCTCCACAATTTGAATATTCATTTAAAATACATGACCACACTAGCAATTATATGTGTTTTATTTTAGTTTTAACATTTATTTAAGTATTGTGAAGTCATGAAACTTGCTTTCGGACAAGGGTATTTTTAGGTTCAGACAGCACACTATGCTATATAAAAAGAAATGTATGCACTTAAAAACATTCATTCACATTTTGTAGTATAAATATGTTGTTGTTTTATTGTTTAATATAATTATTTGACATTTTTAAAGCACATTTTAACCATTACAACGAGTTTTATCTCCCGGACATGTTTTGTCCCTCATCTCAAGAATCCCTTATATATAAATGAATAAAAAAGGGATGACGTAATGAAATCGTTTAAGAAGGTGTGCTATTGTGATTTCTTGTGGGCCTGCACCAAGGTTATTTACTTTAATGGATGAGAAGTAACTTATTAGAATGAAGAGAGCTTACCAATCCGATGTTTGAAGGGAAAGTCTGATGCTTTAGTAAATAATCAACATAAAAAAACTCAGTTCCTCATTTTCTGCTTAAGGAACTCTCCTAATCCCCTAAAAAGTCCTCCCTGTTCTTAGCAGACTTCATTTTAGGAGCTTCCTTAAAAGGTAAAAAAAAAGTCTTTAGTAAAACCATTTTTCTTTACTAGGATTTAGTCTCAAATATGAGGAGAAATTCTAAGAAAAATGATTCTTAGAATCTTCTTGGAATTTGGCCACCAGGTGCAACTCTTAGTGCAAGAATCTTAAGTAATAATAGAAATAGAATAGATAGAATAGAAATTGTGTTGTGTTGGCTCCATCAGCGTACCCATTACTATTGAACCTCGTCTATCGGAACCTGCTGTGCCCTGCGCACACCGCCTGCCCCGTGCCCACCTGTGCGATGGTGTGAACTCCTGATACGAGAGGAGCTGTAGCGGCATAACGCTCTGCGTGGGAACCCTCCCCCCCATTGCACTCAGCCATTAGGGAGGCAACTCGGCGAGAAATTGAATTCTGTGTCGTTAAGTGGCGGATGCAAAAGCGGCTGGCGTAGTGGCTGCAAAAAGGGGGGGAAGAAAGAAGGCAAACAAGGTAGAAGGAGAGAAGAGAGAGAGAGAACTGGAGGTTAGGTGGTGATAACATATAGATGTGTGTTGTAGACAGATAAAAACACACTGAAAGATAGAAGAAGAAGAAGAAGAAGCAGAAGGAGAGGAAAGTGTGGAGCTAAGCCTCATTGGCATGATGGGAGGCCAGTGATTAGCACAGAGTCTATTTTCAGTTAATTATGTGCATAGTGTTCATTCTGTGTGGCTGGGTGTGTGTCTGTGTCTCTTGGTGCCTTGGTGTGTGTGTTTGTGTGTCTCATAATAAAAGTGATGGCTGGACCTTTGACTCAGCCCAAAAGCACTGCATCAGCATTTGGTGAGTGCAAAGAGACTTGTTTTGTGTGTGTTTGCGTCAGTAAGAGAGCACATGCGTATCTGAAACCACCTCTGTGTGTGTGTGGACATTTTGTGCACCTCTTGTTGCCCAGGAGCTACTATACTCAGCAGAGAAGAAGGAGAAGAGGTATGAGGCTAAGACAATAGTACTGCGACCAAAGCTCCAAAGGCTTGATTAATGGATTACTGTAAAATCTCAAATAAAAGCTGTATTGAGATCACAGCTGCAGGCCATCGAGTCTACTGACAAATGGGAGCTTGTGTTTAAAACAGATCACCTGTAGGCATTTACATACACAATATTGAAATCATCACTAAAAAAGTAACACTGTCTGTTTGGTTTGTACCATTTCTTATCAGCATCCTAGACAAGGGGCCTGCTAGGGGCCAGTATATGAATGCAGTAGAATTCAGAATTCTAATTTTAAACTAAAATGCCTGCATTCACAGACTGCATACATAGGGTTGTGGTTGGCCATCTGAAACTGTCATGACTTTTTATTCTGTTTCAAGCCACACTTTTACAATACACTCTAGTACTAGTACTTGGTCATTTTTTTGGTGAGGGATTAAGCGACAGGCATCTGAGCTTAAGAGCAGCACCAGGTTGGCTTAGTGGAACATAGATTGTTAATGTAAAGGTGCTATTCTCAATATATTTCACCTTTAATCACCAGGTCCATTTACTTTGGATAGGAAGAGGGAAAAAAAATCGGACTACCTAACCGTCCTCCTACTTGCTGCCTCCTCCTAAGAAAGTGATTTTATATTTACCTCATCTGAATGTCACTTCCCTCGTTTGTTTATGTTTTAATTATCTCCAACTGGTTTTGCATTGCCTCTTTTAGTTGGGGATGGTGCAGCTATCCATCTATCTTTATTATTTCCCTAAAAAGCTTCTCCTCCGAGGGCAAAGTGAAAACCTTTGAAATATATATATATATATATATATATATATATATATATATATATATATATATATATATATATATATATATACACAGTGGGGAAAATTAAATTTTCTCCCACTTAGAAATCATGGAGGGGTCTGAAATTTTCATCGTAGGTGCATGTCCACTGTGAGAGAGATAAACTACAAAGAAAAATCCAGAAATCACAATGCATGATTTTTTAATGATTTATTTGAGTGATACAGCTGCAAATAAGTATTTGAACACCTGTGTGTCATCTAGAATTCTGACCCTAAAGGACCTGTTAGTCCGCCCATTAGAGGTCCACCTGCACTCCATGTATCATCCTTAATCAGATGCACCTGTTTGAAGTCGTTAGCTGCATAAAGACACCTGTCCACCCCATACAATCAGCAAGACTTTAACTTGTAACATGGCGAAGACCAAAGAGCTGTCCAACGACACAAGAGAGAAAATTGTACACCTCCACAAGGCTGGAAAGGGCTACGGAGCAATTGCCAAGCAGCTTGGTGAAAAAAGGTCCACTGTTGGAGCAATCATTAGAAAATGGAAGAAGCTAAACATGACGGTCAATCTCAATCGGAGTGGAGCCCCATGCAAGATCTCACCTCGTGGGGTCTCAATGATTCTAAGAAAGGTGAGGAATCAGCCCGGAACTACACAACAGGAGTTGGTCAATGACCTGAAAAGAACTGGGACCAACGTTTCCAAGGTTACTGTAGGTAATACAGTAAGACGTCATGATTTGAAATCATGCATGGCACGAAAGGTTCCCCTGCTTCAATCAGCACATGTCAAGGCCCGTCTTAAGTTTGCATATGACCATTTGGATGATACAGAGGAGTCATGGGAGAAAGTTTTGTGGTCAGATGAGACCAAAATAGAACTTTTTGGTCATAATTCCACTAAGCGTGTTTGGAGGAAGAAGAATGAAGATACAATCCGAAGAACATCATCCCTACTGTGAAGCATGGGGGTGGTAGCATCATGCTTTGGGGGTGTTTTTCTGCACATGGGACAGGACGAGTGCACTGCATTAAAGAGAGGATGACTGGGGCCGTGTATTGTGAGATTTGGGGGAACAACCTCCTTCCCTCAGTCAGAGCATTAGGAATGGGTCGTGGCTGGGTCTTCCAACACAACAACGACCCAAAGCACACAGCCAGGAAAACCAAGGACTGGCTCTGTAAGAAGCATATCAAGGTTCTAGCATGGCCCACCCAGTCTCCAGACCTGAACCCAAAAGAAAATCTTTGGAGGGAGCTCAAACTCCGTGTTTCTCAGTGACAGCCCAGAAACCTGACTGATCTAGAGAAGATCTGTGTGGAGGAGTGGGCCAGGATCCCTCCTGCAGTATGTGTAAACCTGGTGAAAAACTACAGGAAACGTTTGACCTCTGTAATAGCAAATAAAGGCTACTGTACCAAATATTAACATTCATTTTCTCAGGTGTTCAAATACTTATTTGCCGCTATATCACACAAATAAATCATTAAAAAATCATGCATTGTGATTTCTGGATTTTTCTTTTTCAAAAGGTTTTAAATGGTTTTACTAGACTCTTACCTCTTAAGGGAGCTCCTAAGATGAAGTCTGCTAAGAACAGGGAGGACTTTTTAGGGGCTTAGGAGAGTTCCTTAAGCAGAAAATGGCTGAAAGCGAAAGGGGGAGGAATGTTCTTCAAACATTAATTGACGGAGAGTCATTTAATCTGCAATATCTACTTTTAAAATCCCATACACTGCTCTGAATCTGCAGCTAATAGACTGGTTTCAGTCTGTTGACCTGGTGACATTAAACCACGAAGGTTACCCAACAGCCCTGTCAAATTGCAGACATTCATTAGATTCTAATTTATGTGTAACAGAGCTTTAATTTTAATATTTCTATATGTGCATAGATTACAGAATATTCTCCTAACAGATGTTTTGCTCTTATGTAGTGTATAAATAGATAAAGGCAGATAATAGTGATGCTGTCAGTGGTGTCACTGTTTTGTTGTAGAGGAGATTGGAGTGGGTGAGATGTCATGGCTGAAAAAATGCCATTTTGATAGGTGTGAAATAAACATTGAACCCTGATCACTATCACCAGAGAAACCAGGCTGTGTGTGAAAACCGAGCCCTATCTCAGCTAAAACAGTTTTATTTAAAAAAAATGGTAATAGTCATTTCATGACTGTAAAATACCAGAAATTCTTATTAGAACACAGTCATTTTCTGTAGTTTTTATTTTACATGAAATCATGTATTTATTGGGGCGACACGGTGGAGCAGTGGGTAGCACTGTTGCCTCACAGCAAGAAGGTCGCAGGTTCAAGACCCGCCTTGGGGCCTGGGTCTGGGACCTTTCTGTGTGGAGTTTGCATGTTCTCCCCGTGTCTGCGTGGGTTTTCACCGGGTACTCCGGCTTCCTCCCACAATACAAAACATGCTCAGGTTAATTGGCAAATCTAAATTGCCCATAGGTGTGAGTGTGTGTGTGAATGGTGTGTGAATGGTGTGTGTGCCCCACGATTGGCTGGCGACCATCTGGGGTGTATCCCCCTGCCTCTCGCCATAAAATGCGCTGGGATAGGCTCCAGCAGACCCCTGCGACCCCGAAAGGGAATAAGCGGGATAGAAAATGGATGGATGGATGGATGTATTTATTGGATTTCCAACTATAAAAACTATAAAATGTCTTATGAACATGTACTGATACTTCTCTAATGCAAATCGTAAGGCGTAAAATTACACTATTATAAATAGTAAGCATGCTCTAAGCAGTAAGTTAAAATCTGGACTGGCTGATGTTTGCTGCACTCTCCTGCACATTTTCCCACATCCTCTGTCTGAAGCCACAAAAACGCTTGCAAGAGAATACAATATTATTATCATTGTCTCTATAATAAATTATATTTGAAGATATACCACTAATTAAGATAGTTTGTAAATTTGTGTATTTTCATTCAGCTTTTAGCATATGCTAACTCTGTTTTGATGTTTTATTTTTCAAAATAAAACAAAAACATTCAAAATAATAAAAATATTTATTAAGCCCCCTCCCCTATATTTATGTTATCAAAGTTTAACTTGTACAGCGCACAGTAACAAATCACAGGCTTTACAGTTTGTACAATACTTTGCTTTTGCATAACATGATGGTGTGCATTCTTTTCTGTGAAATATTTTGGATGGATATTTTGCAAAATAAAAAAATTAAAACCCATACACTTATGTTGTGAATTGGGAGAAGGGTTAAATATAGTTATTAGCATTAACTTATAATCAAAGATGATTATTCATCATTAAAATGAATTAATCTATTGATTTAAATGAATTCTAAATGGGGCACCACCGGAAAATCCAAAAGTTGTGTGTTCCTATACAAACGTATGCTTTATTTCAGAGTAGCAACGTTACAGGCACCATTATAATAAACACCTACATCAAGTAGGTATGTTATTCATTTGTTTATGTTACTAAGGTGATTAAAAAAGGTTTAAAAAATCTCACCTGTAATATCTTTCTGGGTAAATATCTGAACAATGCTTAAGAAGAATAACACAGTGTTTAATTTTTTTAAACTAAGAAATGGATGTGAAATTGAACAGGGAGTTTAGTGAAGGAGCTGTGAGCGGAGCTGATGCTTCTCAAGGCGCTTCAGAGTGCAGTTCCCAGGAAGCCGCAGCAGCCGCAACCATCTAGTAGGAGTCAGTGCCAGATAAACACGCACTGCAAACAAAATAAAACGCTGGTCACCTGTGAAAAATGCCAGAAAGCAGTGTGTATGAAGTGCACAGCTAGGGCGGAGAGCTTTTGCTCTGCACCGTAGGAATGTCCGCTGCAGGTGGAGCTGTCCATAGTGCAAGTCAACACACTATTTTTTATATTTTACCCCCTTTCAAAGTTTAGGTTTAGTTGAGTTAGTTGTCTAAAGTTCTGCCCATTAAAGTTGTGTAGTTGTATTTTATTTGTTCACATGTTCCATTTCCATTTAATAAGCCTTTCACAGTTCTGAGCTTCAAATGTTCAATTTTTAATCAAAATGAAACTGTAAAGGAATTAAATTATTGTTAGCTATTTTTATAACATATATGTATTCTTGTTCATGTTTTTTTACCTGAATGATTTTTGTTTGAATGAATGTATCTGTCTGCCAGAAAATCCATTCATAAAGACAAGTAGCGCATTTACTCTTCATCTATTTTATTCTGCAATTTATTAAATACATACCATTTCCAAAAATGTGATAAACTACAAAGTAGTATAGGCTCTATTTCAGTACTATGTAGCTAACTGATTCAATTAAGTTTTAGTAAAAGAAATGCAGGAGCTGGGAATACATCAATAAAGTTACTACATGGCTACGTCATAACAATATCAATAAGTTTGCCAATTTTGTTTTATGTTTTGTTTATTTTTTTGTTTGTTTACAAAACTTCAAATAAGTTAATCAAAAAAGCAATGTTGCTGTTGTGGTGTTGAGGTGTTAGGTGAGGCAGTCTTAGTGTTAATTCAATATCTTGCAAAAGCGCAATTCAAAGGTATACTTTTCATTTGCAATCGGCGTGTTAAATGGGGAGAAGTCCCCCAAAAGGTGTTGTGGCTAAGCTGACAAGCCTCTCCCTTTTGCCTTTCTCGCACGGTGTCTGATGATAATCGTAACGACTGACTCAGTCTGATGACGTTGTTATAGGAACTTTTGGAAAACTACAAATTATAAAGAAAAATCACGTTAAATGTGCACATTTAAATGTGTTAAATGTGCTGCTTAAAATCCGGTGCTGCTTGTACAATAACAATTAATTGATTTACTTTCTTAAATTTGAACATTCGGCTTTTAATCGACGCACTCTGTAGTCTGGCATTTACGGTACACGCACAGACCATCACACACAGACTGGTCTTACATTTGCCTGACAGCTCAAACAAGCACCCAGACCTCAGGTCCACTGTAGTTTATCCATCACAATTGATGGTTGAGCAGGCTGCTTTTGGTACTCCTCCGCGGCCGCCGCCGACGTCGCCGCCTTCGCCGCCTTCGCGGAGCTCCATCGGGTCTGCTCCGCCATACTTCCTCTAACCAGCCGCCGAAGAAACGGGGAGACGTGACTGACACAACGGCCTGGGCCGTTGTCATGGAAACGAGGAGCCAGAGATCGGCGTTTTTTTATTTTTCTAAATCTTTTTAAGAAAGTTAAACTATCTGGTGCCAAGTTTTTCAGATTACACCACATGACAGAGTTTTACAGTGAGCCTTCCTTTAAATAAAGAGCACTGTTGTGCTTTTCAAATGTACAGTGTTTTTCTGGTCTGTACTAAATTTGTGACACTACAGAAAACTTTTTTTCTCTACATATATCGATATCGGCAAATATATATATATATATATATATATATATATATATATATATATATATATATATATATATATATCTAAATAATATGTATATTAATAATCTTGCTATTTTATGTGTAACATGTATTAATATGTGCATCATCATCATCAATATTAAACATAGGCATTTAAACAATCAGAATGACACAGGACCAGTATGCAATGTTGGTCCTGAAGCCAATGTTGATAACATCACTATGACAACACAGAGAGCATGAATGGAATGTTGGTCCTGAAGGCCATACTGATGACTTCACTATGACATCACACAGGGCTAGAATAGAATGTTGGTCCTGAAGATTATGTTGATGTCATAGTGATGTCATAGTGATGACATCACTATGACATCACACAGGGCTAGAATAGAGTATTGGTCCTGAAGGTTATGTTGATGACATCACTGTGACATCATACAGAGAAAGAATACATTGTTAGTGACATCACTGCGATGACACCTTTGATCTGACAGCTTTGAAGTAACTAGAAAACACTATAAATATACCCCAAGTTTAGCGAGAGCTAAACACTTAATAATCATTTCACATTTCTGATAAAAATCATAGTTAACCTGAGTTCATCTTTTGGCGAGAGCTAAACCCTTAATCATCATTTCACATTTCTGATAATAATCATTATTCATTCATCAATTACATTATAGGTAGGATTTGAAAATGCCCTTCTTTGCTGTAGGTTGGTTTATAGGCCATTTGGTCTGTAAAACTGTGAGAACAGTCTTCAATTCAAACTTTGTGGAAGATGACAGGACAGGAGATATCGATCCCTCTGAACAAAATCCAGCTGATTCAACAGACAGGATCATATCAGATACACCTGATGAGGTATGTGCAGCAAATAGTTGTGGTTCTTCTGACCAAGACCAAGCAGATTCATCACCCAGGATCCTATCAGGTAGACATACATCTAGTGGTTCAGACACTTCAGCAGGTATTGCTGAGGAAGAACAAGCAGATTGTGCTTCTTCTGACCAAGACCAAGCACATTCATCACCCAGGATCCTATCAGGTAGACATACATCTAGTGGTTCAGACACTCCAGCAGGTATTGCTGAGGAAGAACAAGCAGATTGTGCTCATTCTGACCAAGAACAAGCAGATTCATCACCCAGGATCCTATCAGGTAGACATACACCTAGTGGTTCAGACACTCCAGCAGGTATTGCTGAGGAAGAACAAGAAGATTGTGCTCCTTCTGACCCAGACCAAGCAGATTCATCACCCAGGATCCTATCAGGTAGACATACATCTAGTGGTTCAGACACTCCAGCAGACAATGCTGAGGCAAAAGCAGCAGACATTGCTCCCTCTGTCCATGGGCAAGCTGATCCACTACCAGACAGACCTACAGCAACTGGTTTAGACACTACAGCTGCAGGTCGTGGTTCAGACTCTGTAGATCATGGTTCAAACATCAGGCTACCTGATAACATGGCTGCAAATATCTCAAGAGACATTAATGTAGAAGAAGCAGATATTGCTTCTTCTGCAAATGCCTCAAGAGACACGGAGGAACTAAGCATAGAACTGTATGATGAACTTGTCACCCCATCCTCTCGCTACATAGTGTTGGGCCACATTAATGAAGGATGTTTTGCCAATGTTCTGAAGTGTATGGATAGAGAAAGCGGCAATCTGGTGGCTATCAAGATCAACAAATACAAAGACAGGCGCAGAGATCGGAATGAAGTTGGCCTGCTGCGAAACATGAGGTCTCTTAAGCTTGAGAAAGAAAACCTGCCAATGTTTTTGGAAGATTTTTGGCTTCAGGGCCATACTTGCTTTGTATTTGAGCTGCTAGACAAGGACCTTCAGACATGGATGGCGGACAGATACCGGAGACCATTAAGTCTTCATGAAATTCGACCTATAGCATGTCAAATACTTGTGGCATTAAAAGCCCTGAAAGGCATTGGTGTCATCCATACAGACATTAAACCGGACAACATTGTCCTTGTCAATCACAGGGATCAGCCCTTCAGGGTGAAGTTGATTGACTTCAACTTGGCCCTTCAAGTGTCCAAAGTGAGACCTGGAATGACTATGCAACCGAAGGGATACAGAGCTCCAGAGGTGACCTTGGGCCTCCCAATAACTGAAGCCATTGATGTGTGGGGATTAGGATGTGTCATTGCTTTCCTTTACTTTCGGACACACCTCTTCCCTCTTAATTGTGAATATAAAGGAATGAGAGTTGTTAACCATTTGCTTGGTCAACCTAAATCCCACCTGCTGAATGATGCAAGCAACACCAGTCACTATTTTAGCAGGGTGCAGAGATTTTTCAGAACAGGATGGAGATTCAACACACCGGAAGAGTTTTGTCAGGAAACCGGACGGGAGCCAGATCTTTCAAAGTCATGGTCAGATCGCTTCAAAGATTTGACAGATGCAGTGAACAGAGGTAGAAGACCTGCCATCGCTATTGAGGCTACAGACATAAAAGCATTTGCTTCCTTCCTTAAAGGGTTACTGGATGTGGACTATAACCACAGAATGACTCCAATGATAGCCCTGGATCACAAATTCCTTACATTGAGTCACCTGGGATTAATAAACAACCCCTATAAAAATGATGCTTATGATATGCTAAAAGTGACTAATCTATGACACCAGCGACCAAATCATCAATTAAATAAAATCTAAATTGAAACACCAAGGTGTTACCTGGCCATATGAGGGACATAGTATCTCCAGCGTGTCCTGGGTCTGCCCCGGGGCTGTCCCCCAGAGGGACATGTCTTCCAAGGGAGACATCCTCACTTAAAATGCCTGAGCCATGCAAAGGAGCAGTGGTTCTACTCCAAACTCCTTGCAGATGACCAAGCTGAACCGGGTTTTTCCTTGGAGATAGTGTAAGAAGCATGGTCATCTGAGGGGATGTTGGAGTAGAACCACTGCTCCTTTGCATGGCTCAGGTATTTTTAGTGAGGATGTCTCCCTTGGAATACATGTCCCTCCGGGGGACAGCCACGGGGCAGACCCAGGATATGCTGGAGATTCTATGTCTCTCATATGGGCGGGTAACACCTTGATGATGTCTCCCCGGGAAGATGGTCCAGACATGTCCCTCTGTGCGGTTCATGTTTGGTGAGGCACTGACTCACCAACCATTCTTCTCACACACACACACACACGCAAGCACGCGGGAAGGTGTTTCAGACATGTCCCTCTGTGCTGTGCGGTTCATGGTTGGTGAGGCACTGACTCACCAACCATTCTTCTCACACACACACACACACACACGCACGCAAGCACGCGGGAAGGTGTTTCAGACATGTCCCTCTGTGCTGTGCGGTTCATGGTTGGTGAGGCACTGACTCACCAACCATTCTTCTCTCTCATTCTCATACTCACACACACACACACACACACACACACACACACACACACACACACACACACACAAAAGCTATGTATTAAATGTATGTAAAGATTTGAGAAAAGTTACAATATATAATACTACATGCCATCACAGCAGCTCCATCATATGTTTGAGCTACTAGCTTTTCAACACAGCTGTATTTCTGCAATACTCCAAGACATAAGTAGCTACAGTAGGGGATGTCTATCATCACTCATGTCAATCTCCCTTTTAATATATATTAACCATTTGCTTGGTCAACCAAAATCCCACCTGCTGAATGATGCAAGCAACGCCAGTCGCTATTTTAGCAGGGTGCAGAGATTATTCAGAACAGGATGGAGATTCAACTCACCGGAAGAGTTTTGTCAGGAAACCGGACTGGAGCCAGATCTTTCAGAGTCATGGTCAGATGGCTTCAAAGATTTAAAAGATGCTGTAAAGAGAGTTAGAGGACCTGCCATCGCCATTGAGGCTATAGATAGAAAAGCATTTGCGTCCTTTTTTAAAGGGTTACTGGATGTGGACTATAACCACAGAATGACTCCAATGCTAGCCCTGGATCACAAATTTGTTAAATTGAATCACATTAGATTAATAGACAACCCCTATAAAAATGATGCTTATGATATGCTAAAAGTGACTAATCTATGACACCAGCGACCAAATCATCAATTAAATAAAATCTAAATTGAAACACCAAGGTGTTACCTGGCCATATGAGGGACATAGTATCTCCAGCGTGTCCTGGGTCTGCCCCGGGGCTGTCCCCCAGAGGGACATGTCTTCCTAGGGAGACATCCTTACTAAAAAGGCCTGAGCCATGAGAACGAGCAGTGGTTCTACTCCAAACTCCTTGCAGATGACCAAGCTGAACCGGGTTTTCCCTTAGAGATAGTTTAAGAAGTATGGTCAACTGAGGGGATGTTGGAGTAGAACCACTGCTCCTTTGCATGGCTCAGGCATTTTAGTGACGATGTCTCCCTTGGAATACATGTCCCTCCGGGGGACAGCCACGGGGCAGACCCAGGATATGCTGGAGATTCTATGTCTCTCATATGGCCAGGTAACACCTTGATGATGATGTCTCCCCGGGAAGATGGTCCAGACATGTCCCTCTGTGCGGTTCATGTTTGGTGAGGCACTGACTCACCAACCATTCTTCTCGCACACACACACGCATGCACGCAGGAAGGTGTTTCAGACATGTCCCTCTGTGCTGTGCGGTTCATGGTTGGTGAGGCACTGACTCACCAACCATTCTTCTCACACACACACACACACACACACACACACAAAAGCTATGTATTAAATGTATGTAAAGATTTGAGAAAAGTTACAATATATAATACTACATGCCATCACAGCAGCTCCATCATATGTTTGAGCTACTAGCTTTTCAACACAGCTGTATTTCTGCAACACTCCAAGACATATGTAGCTACAGTAGGGGATGTCTATCATCACTCATGTCAATCTCCCTTTTGATATCATTTCTAATCACATCAACAACTGCTTCAATTAAATCATTCTGTATTTTATTTGACAAGCCAGAAAACAGTAGTAACACACAGTAGATGTCTACAAATATCTAGCTAACCTATCATCTTTCTCGTAAAATTAGGTAATAGTTCAGTGCGGCAGAGTAATATGTGCCTCACCCTGTGCCTTTTCACTACGGTTTTATGTCCCATCAGTAAAATAAATATTCCATTAACAAACATTAAACGTTAATGGTTAAAGACATTAACCAGACTGTGAAAAAACAGGGTACATAAATGTATATGCAAATATTATATTGGCAACATGGCGACCGAGATGTTACCTGGCCATATGAGAGACATAGTATCCCCAGCGTGTTCAGACCCAGGACATGCTGGAGATTCTATGTCTCTCATATGGCCGGGTAACGCCTTGTTGTTCCCCTGGAAGAGCTGTATAAAGTGACCAGGGAGAGGAACGTTTGGGCTTCCTTGCTGAAGCTGCTTCCCTGGCAACTTGATTTTGGATAAGTGGAAGCACACAAGATGTGACCAATTACACTCGGTAGAATCAGGTGTTCCAACTGCATGGTTGAAACAAAAGCCTACACTGTTTTAGTTTATTTTAAAAAGGCAATAGGATTTGTCATCCACCACCCTCTGTGTGGTGAGGTTCATGGTCGGTGAGGCACTGACTCCTTTAGATATAAACACAAATATATAAACACAAAAGGTTACCAGCATTCTTCTCACACAAAACACATACGCAGGTCGAAATGAACCGCAAGATCATCTTTGTATACAAACTCTGCACAAACATTCTACAAACATCAATAGTCTCCAGATTTGGCCGGCCAATTCATGACCCTAGATGAGGAAAAGTCACAAAATTTCATGAAAAAAAAAAAAGAAAAGATAACCAGTAGCACAATAACCAAATAGGGCAAATTTACCAGTAACATGATATAAGGGTTAACTACTTATCAGGTTTTGTGGTTGCACACCTGATTCTACTAATCAGTGTGTGCTATGGTCATTTGTTAATAGATTCAGGTGTCTTCCAACTACATCCATACAGCCCCCCTAGTTGGTAGTTAGTAGTTGTAGTGTTTAGTATGATCTGCTATTGATATTGTTAGTGATTTTAATTTGTAAATTATTTTTGTGGAAGAAAGGAGCGTGCCACTAGGCAGTGATGACACTGACAGTTATAAATGCACGGGCATACCTGAGGAAAACTATCTTTCCAGTTGCATTGACAGGTGTGACGATAGGTGTGCTCTTTCCATTCACGCTGACCGGCGTGATGATCTGAAGCACCTCCACCTTAGTTCAACTCACCTGCTTCACTGAGAAGTCGCTGAGATGAGTGAACAACGCGTGCATCTCCAGAAGGCCCTAAAGAAGAAATGGTCGTTGGACAAGACATTTCTTCCCCCTCCTTGGTCGACGGTCACCCTCCAGATCTATCTGAGAAGAAGAGAAAGACAACCGAGAACACTGTTTCACCCCTTTGGTTTCCTGTCGCAACCCTCTCCCTTCAAGCCATGTGGACTGTAAGAGGACACTAGCTTTCTAGGCAGTGAATGTTACTTGTGCTTGTGAGTTGTTTTACCTGTTATTGTTTCAGTTGCTTGTTTTATTGGTTGTTCCACCTGTTAGTTTGTTTTTTTACGGATATAATAATGTAGCGGACATCAGCTACATTATTTACATTGTTACTACAAGCACCCAATTGACCAGATTGGATGATTTAATCCGGCCCGTCATAAATTTCTGAGTATTTCAAAAAAAGAAGCGAGTCACTAGCTCATTTCTATCAAAAGTTATGATTCTTTAAAATAAATACAACTCAAATGCTCCCTCTGGCCGCTAGAGGGCAGTAAATGTGTAAAAGAGCTCACATCCAGCTTGCGGCACTGACACAAGTTAGTACCAGGAAATAAACATTCGCAACGTGATGTGTCCAACTAGAAATAAACCGGCAAGCTTGCCTCACCATTCACCACTACTACTAAACAAGTTATCAGTCAACACACCCTTGCCAAAATGGCACTGTCAAAAAAAAGAAAAGTGGACACGGAGAGCAGGGTTTTCCAGGAAAAATGGACTGAGAATTATTTATTATTTTATTTAGAAGAAGGGACGCCCAGTAAAGGAACTTCGATGCAAGGAATGGGTGCAGGATCTTGCCTTCATGGTTGATATTACGCAACAATTGAATACACTTAACACTACATTGCAGGGCCGTAACAGAGTTGTCACTCAATATTACGACAGCTTAAGTGCGTTCAAGATGCAACTGTCACTGTGGGAGACGCAGCTATCCAGCGGTGACACCACGCACTTCTCATGTCTCACATCTGTGCGTCCGAAGGCACCGGATCATCCCGATTTGAGTAAATATAAAGACAACATAACAGATTTGCTGCGAGAGTTTGAGTGGAGGTTTCAGGTTTTCAGTGAACTTGAGAACAAGTCCGGCTTTTTTTGCTCGCCATTTACAGTGAAGCCTTCTGATGTGCCAGCTGACATTCAGCTCGATCTTATTGACTTGCAGTGCGATTCCACTATGAAGGATAAATTTGGGTCCGTGGGATTGGATATGTTTTATCAGTAACTTGTGCCAGGTTACACCAAATTAACAGCCATGGCTGCAAAGGTTCTCTCCATGTTTGGGACTACTAATCTTTGTGAACAGGTGTTCTCCGTGATGAACAATAATAAAACAAAGCAGCGCTCAAGGTTAACAAATGAACACTTGAATGACATTGTTAAATGTGCTGCTACTCAGGATTTGACACCTGATATAGACGCACTTGTAAAGGCAAAAAGATGCCAAGTTTCAGGAGCCAGCAGCAGCAGCAAGTAGACTGCAGGAGTGCAGTGAGAGAGAGAAAAAAGTCTGATGACACGACATTTGTTTGCCCTCATGAATACAGATCATTAAAAATAAGATTAATCTGGTTTCATATTAAAGACAATTAATATTGTGCAGTATATTCTCAGCTTCAGTAGGCCCAGCCTAGTAGTTTGAGCTGATGTAGTCTAATCTTATTGCCCATGCACTGCTAAAACTTTTATTTTGTATTTTTATTTATCATTATTTCAAAGCAGTATGACACTTAAGGCAAAACATTTTTTGCATAGCTCCCACTTGAGTTTGTTTAGTGTGGTGAGTTGGTTCAGGTGTAAAACTGCATTCACTCAACTGTTAAAATAAACCAGTTGTTAACACATTCAATGCCAAACATGAAAATCATTTTTTTTCTCCATTGTTTGTGAATAAATGTGTTGTGCTTAGAAAAGATCCCTTGTCATCCGTGATTATATTATGTAGGGTAGGCTACAAATGTAGGTTGAATGATAATAGTACTGAAAAACAAAGCTAAATAGTTGGAGTTGACATTCTTTTACTGATCCGGCCCACCTGAGAACAGAAAGTCTGGATCCGGCCCCAGAGCCAAACTGAGTTTGACATGCCTACAGACATCGGTCTACTACCACTACCTGTATAGATGCCATTTTGGTCTAAAGACCCACTACCAACACATGTCTACTATAGTGACGTGTGGTGTGGTTCATGGTTGGTGAGGCACTGAATCCTTTAGAGTCAGGTTTACAAATATATAACAAAAACGGGTAATAACATTCTTCTCTCTCTCATGTAAGGTATGTATTAAAAGTACTTGCAGATTAGAGAAAAGTTACAACATATAATACTACATGCCATCACAGCAGCTCCGTCATATGTTTGAGCTACTAGCTTTTCAACACAGCTGTATTTCTGCAACACTCCAAGACAAACGTAGCTACAGTAGGGGATGTCTATCATCACTCATGTCATCAAATCCCAGAAACACCTCCTTCACTTCACAGTCCACTTCACTTTCAGCTACATAGCACAAAATAACAGATCTGTGCTTTGTTTGTGGCATCCATTGTCTCGTCTACCTCGACCTTAACAAATGGGGCGGCATTAATCTCTCTTTAATATAATTTTTAATCACATCACCGACTGCTTCGATTAGATCATTCTGGATTCTATTTGGCAAGCCAGAAAACATAGTAGATGTCTCCAAATGTCGAGCTAACCTTTATCTTTCTCCGCAAAAGCAGGTAATAGTTCTACAGTTGCCACACTTTAAGCAGTTCGCCCGCTCATCGTTACCATTAACTGACAACTCCTGTTTAGCTAGGAAGCAGGTTGCATTGATCAGGTCTATTAGGATCTCTCGGTTTTCCTTTACCTTAGCGTTGTGGATGCTTATATTGGGTCTCTGCTGTTCGTTCCAAGCCAAATCGATCCTTGAGCTTCCAAAACGTTTTAAAGTAATCTGGCTGGTGTAGCATCCGTTTGGAGCTAGCGAGTTAGCTTCCGTCCCGTAGTTTGAAGCTAGCCTTTTAGCTCCGGCGTTGGTCTTCCGTTGTTTAACCACTTCCCGTTTTGTCTGATAGTCCAGTTTAAGACATTTTTAAGCGTATATCTAGAATCCTCTTCCATGTTGGCAGTCAGACGGAGCAAAACACAGCAGCGCATTGACACTTGGCGCTTCTTCGTAAAAGGAGCAGCAAAAAGGCGTTGGCTCACGGACGCCCCCTGTCGGTGAAGCAGAGTATTGTCTGCCTCACCCTGCGCCTTTTCACCGCGGTCTGATGTCCCATCAGCAAAACTAAATATGTCATTAACAAACATTAAACGTTAATGGTTAAAGACATTAACCGGACTGTGGAAAATCAGGGTATATAAACGTATATGCAAACATTATATTGGCGACATGCAGCGATACGGAAACAGGCACGGGCCAATTGCAGGTATCAACCAGCCTGTGATGGATTGCGCATTCAGAGGTGATGCTCGTTGCTGCCTCACCTCGCGTTTCACCCCGGTGTTTAAACACGAAATATGCTATTTCAGCGATTTTAATATAAAATTGTTCAAAATTAGTCATACATGAAGATCAGTGGGCAAATATTAATATTCATTTTATGTTTTCATCATTATTTTTTTTCCTTGTCATGATGACAGGTGAGGCTCTGCCTCACTTGCCTCCCCTGACCCATGCTCCTGGTCTACTACATGGGGCAGTGGCCAGATTGGATTGAGTTTTTTATTTAAATAAAATATTCATAAAGTCTATAGACAAAAACAAAATCAATTAACGTCCTATTATCTACAATATGGAACCTTTACCATACATTGCTACGGAGATCCAAAATTATTTTTATATGATAAATTGAACTTATTGTTACACAGACTAGGGTCCATAGAGTCTTCAAATAATAAATGAATAATGAAAATAATAAAGACATTTGTGATAAGATGCAACCAAACCATAACAGTCATGAGAAGGAAAACAATCTGTCAGGTCATTTGTGAATGACATAAAGATCTATCAAAATAAGGCAATGATAAGTGGATATTTGATTTCCTAGCACCAGGCTGATGTATTAGTAACACTGATGTCAATGCAATCACATTTCCTTTGTTTTCGTGCTATGAGTTGCACACACTTAAGTGTTGAGCTGTGGCTTTTCAAATAGCACCGTGTTGGAGTTCATCTTGTTTGATTTGGGCCTACGAGCTGGATATGGGCAGCAGAGGATCAGAACTGCACACGGCTATTCCCTCTATTGAAGGGAAAATATCACTGAAAACACGTGAGAGTCTGGACGAAGCTCTCTCTGATCTAGGTCTTCAATCCAGTGTGAAGAGGTTTGTCAACCTTGACCTAAATTAGACCCCCCCCCACACCTCCACTGCTCCTCCCGCTCCCCATCTTCCTCCTCTGATTTTAGTACAGGGTCCGCTGGGTTTTGTCTCGCTGAGAGGAGGCGCAGCTTGGGGAAAAAAAAGCTGTCAGTTCTGGACTACCGTGCCGCGAAGGGTAAGGAGGGGAATATGAGCTAATGAAGTCAGTCCTGAGTGGAAACAGCAGTGCCTTTTTTTTTTTTTTTTTTACCAAGCTTCACTTCCACTTGTTAACATGACATGTTAGACTCTTGGTAACAAACCTCTTGTCTCTCTTTTTTGTCTCCATCTTTGGTTTTCATTATCAATCAGTCCTCATCCAGTGCCTCACGTTTTTCCCTTCTTCCTCCACCCTGTCAACTGGGCTGTGTTATTCTGCTCTCTCCTGCCAATCCTCTCCAAACCTTTTCCTGTCACCCCACATATACATCTATCCCCATTAATACGAGAACTGAGAAGGGCCTGAAGGTGACACCGTGACAGGCAAATCAAGCTCTTGTTTTTTTGGCATCACTCACTCCCGTCAGAGACTTTAATATGATTTTAGAGGCCATTTGCATTCCATTTGTGGCTATCAAAAGTTATCAATCTGCTCTGCTTCCTTCTGAGAGGTTGACTCACTACCATAGGGGAAAAACAGAAGAAAAAAGAGAAACAGAGAAAATAAGCAATAGCGGTCGGACCTGAACAAATGATGTGGAGGGCAAATATCCAATATCTGAAGTGCATTTTGTGTACACATCCAGTGTATTTAAGCCACTTCTAATGATGCATACTGGCCCTGTCGACACATTCATGCAATTAGGCTCATGCAGATGCAGTTTGCTTTCTCCTTTCCACATATCTGTCCAAGAACACACACACGCACACACACAAACACACACACATGTAATGGAGGTGCTAAAGGTGAAATCATAGTAAACTGAATGAAGATGTTTTCAGCACAGACTGTGACAACTTTAGAGTTCAAGGAGATAGAATTTAATAAATACTAGATCATTCTACAAGGAAGTTTTTATTCCAAAGTAGGTCAATTTGCCTCGGCATACCTAATCATATCATCTCTGTGATCTAAATGTGTGATTTTAATTTTTGATGTCCTAGATAATGCACCCTAGCACTGTCCTTCTCCTCCCTGCTCCGTCCTTAAGACCAAAGACAGTTTCTCCTGTTTTTCTTACTTTGCCAGCTGGTGTGTCCTGATTAGCCCATCCCTCCTTGGTGCTGCTGTAAAACTCTGATGAATTTCTTCGTTTAGGAGCCTCTTAAACAAGCTTGGCCTCCAGAGGAGATCCTTAACAGACTCTTCCTCAATTACAGGATGTGGGATAGAGTTAGAAAGCAAACCATTAAACCCAGCCAGGCAGTGGCAGGCCCAGGCAGAATGACTTGTTAGGAGACAGTGTTGTAATGAGGAGCGTTTAAGGCTTCCTTTAGAGGAGTAGACCAGAGGCAAGCGAGACTGTTAAGAGATCTTAACTGGGTGTCGAGGCCACTCTATTCTTCTTATACACACACAGAGACATACACACACTCCACCAAAATCATCCTTTGTGCTTTTAGAGAGTGCAGACAGGCCTGAATAGCTTCATTTACCTGTGTGCTGTACTGAATAGCTTGTCTCCTCACTAGTGATGGGTCGCTGAATAGTGACACCTGATGGACTGCTGACCGACTCAACTGACATTGATTCGATTGAATTTAATTTAAGTCATTGTATTTTATATGGTATTATTACAGATCTTCATTTTAGTTCCAATTGTAAGTATATTTGATATTTTAAGATACAGTAAATAAATAGTGTGGACATGTATCATAACGTGATTAATTAAGTTACCGTGTTATGAATGAGCATGCTGGTGGACTGGGATTTTCTTTCACAAATTTTTATTTGTAAAAATTAGTTGTTCCAGAATTTCAGTCTGTTCTCTTTTTTGAAACACTTCTCCAGCTTTGGCAAAAACCTGCTCACACGGCACAGATGATGCTGGAGTGCAGAGGAATTGTAGGGCAAGCAGGAAGAGGTTTGGATAAAGTCTTTTGGTTGTCCCAGTGTTGCAAAGGATCCTGGGACCTGGTAACGTTGCCCTCTGCCAGGTATCGCTGCACCTACTGGATGGAATCAGCTGTGGCCCTTGTGGTCTGCCTGCCCACTTCCATCTCTAAATGTTGCCAAAGGTTACCTAAAAAACAACAAATTGGCATTTTAGAACATGATTTCCAAACAACATATAGGTAATGCTGAGTAACAGGCCATAATTGTTGACGATGAGAGGAGAAGATCAGAGATTCTTTTTCCAGGACAAGGACAAGGAGAAAAGGGACGAGGATGCACATACAGCATATTTCCTTCTGTGTACTTATTTAAATCATTCCCCGACAGCATTTCTGAGCAAATTCACTGATCTTCCAACCCCCAGAATTAGTGCTATAACAAATGAATACAATTTAAAGTAATGGTGTACTTGGGCAAGTTTGATTAAATGATTAAAGGGCAAGTTTGGTATTTCTGGACATCTATCCCCACTTCGTGTCTTAAGTATGAAGACTATAATTTCACCGATCCCTCCAGTATCAAGCTTTGTAGCAGTTCGCCTCTGACCAGTTTTCAATATAATGGAAGTTCACAGGGCTTAAATTGTAGTTTTAAAAAAATAAATAAATAATAAAGAGATTACTTTGTGAAAAAAAAGAAACCATCATGCAATAGATGTGTTCAGGATGGAAACATTTCAATAGTTCAGGAAAAAAATCAAATATGACATTAAAAAGAACACAAGAATTATAATACATTCTGGTGTATGTGGAGGATGAGGTGACAGGATCCATCTCAGCTTCCAGGTAAACCAGGACAGCAACAGACTCTCCAACAACCCAAGACCATTCACTGGCTGCACTACAGCACGCTCTG
Source organism: Eupleurogrammus muticus (assembly GCA_036785175.1). Taxonomy (NCBI): domain Eukaryota; kingdom Metazoa; phylum Chordata; class Actinopteri; order Scombriformes; family Trichiuridae; genus Eupleurogrammus; species Eupleurogrammus muticus. The sequence goes on along the minus strand of JAYKQN010000004.1, from coordinate 10,622,722 downwards.
AGAATAAGAAAACACAGACAGAAACACAAAGAAAGAAGGAGAGGCTCAGTGTATCCCATGAGCTCCTGGCAGTTAAAACCTATGGTGGCATATATATGTTCTAGGCCGGCCAGGGCCTGCCCTAACCATAAACTAGAAGGCTTGGAAACATGGTCCTGTTCATAGCAGAGCTGCAGGGGTTCACTCGAGCCATACTGTGGTCTTTAAAATAGTTCCAGAAAAAGCTCTGGTTTCATTATACGGTTATCAAGGGGAAGTTTGTTATTTTGCAAGAAAACATATTGACAACCAATAACAATAAACTGTAGGCTTTAAGCACCTGTGAGTTAAGTTGTAGAATGGCTGTAGACCTGAGCTTCTCCTGGGTGTATCTGGGACTTCATTTTAAAATATTAAATAAATAATAATTGAAATAAAACAGGTCTGTTGAAAAAAACGCGACATTTAACCTACAGAAAATAATATGAATAAACTATGAGTCACATTGAAATCAATTTAAATTTAGATAGATCAGGTGGAACTTCTGAGAGGAACAGGACGAAAAAATAAAGAAAATAAACAAATACTTTATTTGCCGATACGAGATCAAAATGGTCCTACACTGCGGAAACTTTTCTTTTGGCTTGAGGTTGCTCCATGTTTTTTGAGGACGAACAGCAGAAGATCAGAGATCCAGATGTATCCCGTTGCCAGATGTGCTTGTCTATAAACACAGTTTGGTGCGCCGTTGTCAGTTTGAAACACTTCCTGTATCGGTCACGTGACTTTATTGACGCGATACGCGCACTGACAGGGTGTTTCACTCTATGAGCTCGACGCGTGCGTCGACGCATCGGTGTTGCAGGAACCATCACTACTACAGGGTATGGTTATTAATAAAGTTATGATTAATTATGTAAAAAAGCTGATTGTTTAAAAAAGGAGTTTTATTCGCATTTAGCACTGTTCGGTGAAATGCAGTCCTGTCTGGTCCTAAAAACAAAGTAAATACTTTCACAAGAGGTTAAATATTAAGCTGGCTAAGATTACCATTGTCAATGTATTTAATTTTTGATTAATAAGTTAAAAACGCTAAGATGACGAGTAAGTGAACACGTATTACGTGAATACAGATTTATGTTATAGCTAATGTACTGAAGACATTATAGTTTTGTATTGACGTGGACACTGAAATTCATTGAAAATGTTTGTGAACTTTCAATATGTAAATCATTTAAAAAGTGAATCTGATAAATTACTGTAAGAGCCTGGGAACTAACAAGCCGGCTCCTCATTTTTCTCCTGCATCCCAGTGTTACAGGAGTATATCTGTCAATCACGGTGCCTTGCTATGATACCCGTTACTATAGCGACACTAAAGTGTAGAGACATGTCATATATGTCAGAATAGCCAGTGAAACCCAAATAAACTGTTGTCCTGTTTATAGATGACTTGCTAATGTACACTTTAATGTAACATTGAAGCTGGTGCTAGATTTGTTCAGAAAATATTTTAAAGACTAGAGTAAATGTAAGTGCAATTTTCTTTAAAATATGCCAAATGAAACTTTAAATTGGAAACCAAAATGAAGGGAAAGCATATGGAACTTATGCTTTCCCTTCTTAATTTATTTTTTCTTTCTACTTTTAAGTTTTCGCCTATTTCTACCTTTCCACCATTTAGATTTACTTTACAATTCAGCATTTGCCATTTAAATATTGATTTTTAATCATATCCAAAATATAGTTATTGTGATATTGGAATCTGTGTGCTCTATGTTGCAAGACAGTTTTATTCTCACGATATGGAAATATTAATATAGTGACAATCTCTTAGATTGTTGGATGTGAACATGGGTAGTTCAGATCTACTTTAACCACATGTTCTAAATTCATCTGCTAGAATACAACTGTCAAACTTGTTATCAGTTGCTGTAGCACAGTGGAGTTCTCACCTTGATAAACTAATGAATGGGCTGGGAAGGTAAACACACCAATGGCTGATTACATTATGTATTTCAATCTATTTGGAGAATAATCTGTAAGAATGGAACGAAGGGGATGAAGAAAACAAATAAACCAAAAAATAACTAGCTGATCTGTCGATATGTGGATTTATAACCCTGAATGTCTATAAAGTAGCATTAAAATAAAGTATGACATTTTCACTTTGTGATGGGGTACAGCAATACAGCCTTACCCCAAGTTGCAATAGTTACCATCTTTTTTTTTATTATTATTTATTTATTTTAAATGTATTGATATTGTAGGGAGGAACATTTCATGTGAACCTTATGGGTTGACTCATGGGATGATCATGATTGCCTGTGCCATTACAAGGGAATCTGCCATCTGTCTGGTTAAACTTGGTTTTACTAATTATCCATTGTGGTACATTGTGTTTTCTTATCCAATTAGCAAACACAATGTACCATTAGAACACTGGAGTGGTGGTTGCTGATAAAGGGCTTCTATACACCTATGTAGATATTGCAATAAAAACATATTTACAGCTAGAATAGTTATTTACCTCATTAACAATGTATATATCTGACTACTTCTTATTGGTGAAGATACGATTTAGCTAATCTTATCTTCACCAATAAGAAGTAGTACTTTTCATTAAAATAAAAAAGGACATTTCTGTGACTCCCTGACTTTTCCATGTGTGATTTCCCTGTCTGTCTGTTCTGCTCCTTGTGTTTGCCCCTCCCCTCTATGTGTTTTCAGGTAGAGGTAGGATGCAGTGGTGGAGTATTTTGATGTCTGTGCAGATCTCTCACTAGATCACAACCAGAGCTGGACCGTTGCAATATGGCCACCGTTGAGTTATGATGGCACGCAGCCCTGTCCACCCCCCATTGGCCCCCTCCTTGGGATTGACCCCATGCCATCCAACTGAAAGTTACTTGGACCTGGTCAACTGTGAAGGAGAGAAGCTTGGCGGGTAGAGCTAGGATGTTCTGGATTCTTTCTGGAGGAATTAAGGCAGCAGACAAGCAAAACTGTCACACTAGATAATTTAAGACTTTTAGCAGCAGGAGCAGTTGAATTTTTTTCTTGTGTCCTTTGGGATTAGAACATTAATTCCTCTCACTCTTGAAATTGGGATTGAGGAGGCTGAATTTCTCTTTTCCTCCCCTCTCTCTCTCTCCTCTCTCTATATATATATATCTTCCCCTCTGTGTGTAAAACGAAAAAGAGGTTTCAAAGTGGGATGGCCAGGTTTCCCATGCATCAATAATGCAAATCACAAAAGTCCAAAAAATATATATATCCAGAAGAATTTATTCTAATCCATCAAATAATTCAATGTAATTTTTACTTAACTGAAAATAAAATACAATCATTTTGATTAAACACCACTTCTGTGTGCTGAAATGAAAAATATGTGCATGTCAAGAAACACAAGAATAAGTGAGAAGCACATTGCTAAGAATCAAGTAGAATCAAGAGAAATGAAAAATGGCTAATGTCCATCTGTCTCATAAAATTTTTGTGTGCTCACATTGTCTTTGTCTTTGTTCTTATTAAAACTCGTAGCACATTTTTTCTTGTCTTTCTATATGTTCCTACTACCCCCCCACCCCCATGCTGACCTGTGTACATGTAGATATAATTCTTTTCATAACCAATTTTATATTATAAATAATATAACATTGGGAAATTTGTACTGTAACATCAGGCCATTTTGCATCGTTTTACTACATTTTATTTAGCTGGTGGTTCCCAAGTTTAACCCAAACCATTGTTTTACCCAGATGTTAAACATTGTCAATAAAATAAAGTATTTTAATTTTGTAATATTTTGACGCTTTTTGTAGGTGGGTTCAAGCAGCAGTCGTTTTCGGTCATATACTGCCAGAACACATGGTATTTGCTGGCGTTCCGAACTAGCACAACCTCTCGAGCATTCAGCAGGTAGAGGAGCATTCAGCAGCTCTCCGGCCACTGAAGGGAGCTCTCGCAGGGGTTGGCCCGGTCACCGCTGCTGTTGGCTGGGATGGTAATGGGAACCTTTGGCTGCTTGTCACAGCAGAAAGAGGACATACCTGCTAAAATCAGGGACCCCCGTTGAACTTGGCTCACCTGTCCTAACGACACGAGTCAGGAAGGGGGTTGGTGAAAGGGAAAGATAGGAGCATGATGGATGGGTTAGTGGGTGAACTACTGTAGATCCCACATGGCCTGGTCTTCCCATTGTACTTCATCAACCCAGGAATAAACATTCATCTGAAAGCACTGGTCACATTCTGGTGTTCTCCCTGGGTTTAACAACCACACCATGTTCATCAGTATCAGTATACCTCAGGGAATAATTAAGTGAAACTCTTGCAGGAAATACAAAACTCTTGGTGCAGTGATCTTAAGGCCTGATACCACCCCAGAATTCGTATTATATGGTATTTTTACTTTCATACTTTCATTAAATGTCCAGATAAACTGCAAATTGGTGTTCCAAATACATTTGCTTTATCCCTTTAGCCGATGGTCACCAGCTACAGCGAGCATAGGTTCCATTCTTTAAACGCCACTTTCCTCAAAATGACCTTTCAACCATTTACTCTAACTCAGACCCCAAAGGAGGCAAATCATCAGAATTTGACACAATGGTTCATAGTATATATTTCCAGACCTTCATGGGGGTTTTATTTTTAGATCTTTTATTATTTATCTTTTGAGTGTTAATTATGTATACAAATTAGCAAATTATGCACACAAATGGTGTTATTGACATAATTCAGTAAAACATTTTGACAGTTCCCTTCATTAAAAAATTTGAATGGTCTTGTTATCAAAAGCAAACGTGTATATTAGATGTGCAAAAAATGTTCAGCAAGATGTATAGAGATAAATGCATATGTAATCTGTGTCTTATCTGCATTTCTAATTAGAGTTGAGTAGAGAACTCAGGACAAAGGAGAAAAAAATCCACTGTATTCTGGAGTGTTAACTATTTTGTTGGCCTCATTTATCTCTTCGAGAGGATGTTGAAATGCTTCCTATTGTCGCTTCAATGTTATCCACCCATTGGGTGAAGCAACAATGTCATGCTGTTTTTATTTATTAAATTGACTAAATAGATTACAAAGCAGGGTTTGATTATTCTGTTGCTAATCAAGGCTGCAAATATTACTGTAGGCATCCCAGAGCCTCTAGGAGCTTTATTCACAGCACCCTAATACCTACATGTATTTTAATCATGACAATTATTTCTAGTGTATAGTATTTCTACATATTCTTATTTGTGTGTGATTATACATTACAGTTGAATCTTTCAACAGACAACTACATGCTTCAAACATTGTAGATATACTGTATACAATAACCATACTATAATGATTCAAAATACAAAACTTAGTTGGAGATCATTGGAAATGTTGGGAATTCAAATAGCAGATATCATGACACAGGGATTAATATGCTCATAAGGACAAAAAGACAAATATGGACTAAAAAATTATGAAATAGCTACAGAAATAGGTGAAAATATGTGTGATATTCTTAATAAAGCTTGTGATGTCATGAGAGGCAGTCCACGTTCAGCAGGGCAGTCCAAGAAGTGCACGGAGACAAAGATTCATAATGCAGTTTCTTTTACTGGTCAAAAGGGATTATCAGAAAAGGCTTTTCAGCGCAAAAAGCAAACTAAGGATTTCTTTTCTTTTTCAGGTTCTAATCACAAAAAAAGGTCTCTTAATCAAACTCAAAAGTCTTCCTTCAAAATAAAGTTCACTTGACCAAACACAAAAAATGTCCTCTTCTTTGTAGTTGATTTCTTGGTTCTTCACCCCCACAGTACTTCCACACAGCACAGCGAACAAAGTCTTCTCTTTAGCAGGTTCTTCAGCACATATCATCGGCCCAGATCAGCATCTGCAGCTTCTCTCCTACTCGCCACCCTCTACTGAGAGCTCTGGTGTCCAAAAAAGCCCTGCAGTTTCACTCCAGGAGATTGGCCACAGGTGTGCCTCATTAGGCAATCAGTGTTCAGTGCCGGGTGAAATTCCTGGCAAGTTCCTGGCTCCACCCGCAGATGGAGCCATGCCAGGATACTGCTGCAGCCATCTCAAGGGGATGTAGTGCCCCTCCAGGACCCGGCCTCTCGTGACATCACGAGCTGAACAGTGCAGGATTGTCAGAAAATACATATAATGAATAGGATGTAGATTTAGACATACAAGATGCAGGGAAAAAATGAAAGGAAAGTTAACAACTTACAAATAATGTCACTACAAATCAAAACCTATGATTAATTAATTTCAAAAAATAAATACATAACTATTTGATGAGAGTGATAAAATACATAAATATGATAGAAACTGTTCAGATAAATGTTTAAATGTAGAACACAAATAACTCCCTTACGTGTAGAGAGAAGTTTAAGAAATTTGGCATCAAATAGAGAAGTAAGAATCTGCAATTCTGTTTACACCAAATATCTGCCCCCTTTCAAAAGATTGAACAACAACATAACCTAAGTTACCTAAAGATGCAGCAAATTGTGTTTCCCTCACTGCATTAGAGGTCATTCATTTTACAGAACAATTATAGGTACCTTTCTTCAAAAACTGGAAAAGATGAGTGAAATATGAATTGAATATTGGGAGGACAATGTCAGGAGACAACAACAAAAAAGACAAAATGACCAGTCAGTCATTTTCTATACCCAATTATTCCTTATTAGGGTCACAGGGGTCTGCTGGAGCCAATCCTAGGTGAGAGGCAGGGATACACCCCAGATAGGTCACCAACATTGCTACCCATGACACCAGAAGTTTGAAAATGTATGGAGTAAAATTAATGAAGCTTTATAAGGAGTTGAGCAGCTAAACTTGGTTTGTAGTGCTAGTCATATTCAGATGCTTTGACTTGTGGGGTCAACAGGGTGCATGAACCACCACTGAAATAGAGGTTAATAAAACTGCACACTGAAATGTCCTTTTTTTTTACTAGCATATTATGTTTTTTTCTTTTTCTTCTCTGTTGAGCAATTTTCCGAAATCTTAATTGACTGTTTATCTCCAAAAAGTCTCAGTAGTGTTAGAAGAGGAAGCACTTACAATTAAATTACAACCACTTCTATTTTTCACATTCAAAGCTAATAGCCAGTTTTCAAAAACTAATCAGCGATTAAAAAAAAACAACAACTATTCCCAGCATGGCCAGATTAACCTCTTGTTGTATGTCACTACCCATTATGTGCACACTGCAAACTACAGGACAACTCACTTTATCTATGCATGCATTGTATAAATCATGCAATCGTGAGAAGGCCAAGTTCTGTTCATGCAATGTGGCAGTTACTATCAGAGTTCATCATTCACAGAAAAGTGTCAAAAAATAAATAAACAAATAACTCTCTATTATTAATACTATTATTTAAATTTCAGGAGTTTTGAAATTTCATGCTACTTTATTAATCACTGAAACATATGTGCAAGCTCTGCACATGGTACACTTACAATTTGTATTTTTGAGAATTTTCTCACCAGTTTCATTTGCAAATGTCCACTTGTCACATGTAAAAAGGGAACGATCGGTCACCCTACTCTAGGACTAATGTGTTAAATTATATATGTATATTAGAATTTCAAGTTTAATTATATATGGTCAGGTAATTACTCCTCCTCCCCAACCCCCACACTCTATCATTTCCAGAGGAACTCACTCTGATTTTCAATCTCAGGCCTGCAAGGTAATTGTCTTTGTCCCCATCGGCCACAGCAATGAACAGCAGTCATTGCTCAAAAGAAAAATGGAATTCAAAGTTGGTCAGTTAATGATTTCTGCTCTGTGCTTGCCAAAATCCTCAGTGACTGCCACCAGTAAACAGCCATGAAAGAATCCGTGATCATCCAGATGAACACTTCTCACAGCAGCCAAAATGTTGTGTCCCGCTATGCCACAGCACGGAGGGTCCCGACCATTACATCAGACATTCATGCTGCAGTCGAGCCGAAGGAAGGGCTTAACCTGAAATTTCACCATGGACCTCAGACCATTTACTTTGATAATACTGTTCTAGTGGGATACTGTTATGCAACATAAAAAATGTACTTCAAACAAGGGATAGTCAGACATTGGTAGTCTGACTTGATAGAATTGAATTTCCATTTAGAGTGAAAGCGAAGGATTGTCATGCAATCTAAATGTGAGCTTAACCTTCAAATTAATTCAATAATTTACTAGTGGAATTTAATTGCCAATTTTCAAATAGCATTGGTTTATGTATATTTAATATATTGGCTTCTTCCTTTTTTAATTCTGTTTGATAAAAAAAACATGTAATTCAAGGATCTATAGGCTCAAAACTAATTCCTATAGTCTTTCTGACCCTGCATTAGGGCCACACACCCACTGCGCTCCTCAACAGAAGGTCAGCGGCGCATAAAACACACTTTGAAGAAAATATCATTTTCATTTACGTAATTAATGATTTTATTTAATTTTTATTTATTTTTCTTTTTTTGGAGGGGGGTTATTCTTCAGACTTGATAGTTAAATAGAAACCTACATGTCAGGTCAGAAAATCATATTCATTTAGATAAATTTACCTTGTTATCTAAGTTGTCTACTGTCATTTGAAAGAAACTGTATGAGTAAGATTTAGATTTTTTTCTTGAAAAAAAATTGACAGTCAATGACTGCAGCAACTCTAGTTGCTGTTGGGTCAAATTCATTAACATTGATTCACAAGCTCTTTTAATTATTTTTCAACAGTGAAGCAGTCAGGATCTTTATTCTCAGTCAGTGATTATTCCTGATGTCACTTCACATGAGCACAGTACATTCTCATCCGCATGTCAACTCTGAGTCAACTGTGGGTGACAGAAACAATGAAGATGAAACACAGTTCAGCCCTCCTTCCTGGTGATCAAGACCACCAGTCCATAGATACAGACGAGGAGAACCTCCCTCTGGCATGGTAATGGTAATGGTGCAGTGACTCACAAAGCTTTGGACAGAAGGAAAAAGGATGTTTTCTGTACCTACTGACCCCAAGATGACCCACAGCTTCTGCAGCCGGTCCAAAAGGTGTCTAACCACAAGAACCACGAAACAAGAAGAAGTCAGGGCTGACCAAGACCGATGACTTCTTTATCCATCCCATCGCCACTCCTGGCGAAAAAACAGGAGAATAACTTAAGGCTACATACATCAGCTCAATCTTTTGAGTTGGATATATGCTTTATTGTTAAATGTGAATGTTTTCTGCCAGCATTAAAGTCAAAGCATAAAGGGAGTAGTGTAGGGACCTAATAAACAGTCCATGCTACCTAAGCGTTTCGATACATTGCAAAACTGTATTGATACTGTGTCGCTGAATAGTGACACCTGCTGGATGTTAACAAATCCCTACAAGACCTAGCTGACAGACTCAACTGACACTGATTTGATGATAGTATGTCAGTCTGTTCTCTTTTTTGAAACACTTCTCCAGCTTTGGAAAAAACCTGCTCACACAGCACAGATGATGCTGGAGTGCAGATGAATTGTAGGGCAAGCAGAAAGAGGTTTGGATACACAGTATTTTGGTTGTCCCAGTGTTGCAAAGCAAAGGATCCTGGGACCTGGTAACGTTGCCCTCTGCAAGGTATCGCTGCACCTCCTGGATCCCATCAGCTGTGGCCCTTGTGGTCTGCCTGCTCACTTCCATGTCTAAATGTTGTCAAAGGTTATCTAAAAAACAACAAATTTGCATTTTAAAACATGATTTCACTCTCCCCAATGCTGAGGTGCTGCCAGTCCTTCAGGATCAAATTCAGCACAGAAACTTGAAAAATAAAAATGAAGTAAAGAATAAATATATAGGACTTAATTATCCATGAAGCAACTGTAAGTTGTAGAATGGCTGTAGACCTGAGCTTCTCCTGGGTGTATCTGGGACTTCATTTTCATGCTTGGCTATATAATGGCTCAGCATTGAGAAGGTGGGTTTACTTAAATAAGACACAAATGCAACATTCAACCTGCAGAAAAAAATATGAATATTTTAGATTTAGATTTAGATAGCTCCTTTATTGTCCCACAGTGGGGGAATTCACAGTGCTACAGCAGCATTGAAGGAAGTTTAAAAAATTAAATTAAAAACAATATACAGATATAACAATATACAGATATATTACAGTATAAATATAAGTGTATTGCACTGGCTACTTATTTGCCGCTATATCACACAAACAAATCATTAAAAAAATCGTGCATTGTGATTTTCTTTTTAGTTTATCTCTCTCACAGTGGATATGCATTTACGATGAAAATTTCAGACCCTCCAGAACTTTGTGACTCTGAAAAACAAAAAATGTGACTATGAAAAGTTGTACGGTTTTGGCCCTATGACCCTCCAAGTGCAGCTTTGTGCCAGTTTCTTCCCAAATTTCTCCCATAGTAAATTTAAATGAAATCATCCTGCCTTTCCCCAAATCTCTGACTTTCTTACCTGCTCCTGTGCCCACATTTTTTTAAGCTATGGAAATAAAAAAAATTAATAATAATTCTTTTATTTTCTCAGGAAAAACAAACAAAGGTAGGTTGGTGGTTTCCAAAACAAAAAGGCACCAACAAGCTCTCCAAAAATTAAAAACAACAAGCAAAAAACCTCAGATAGGAAAATCACGGACTTATCACAGATACAAGGTGGCAGGCTGGGAAACAGGAGCAAGGGTACAGACTGGACAAACATGGTCAAAGAATCAGAGAGCGATCAGCGAATTGGTGGGACCTAAATAGTAGTCAGGGAACAGCACTTAACAGAAACAAGTGACAACAGGTGACTGAGTGTGGAGGTTCAAGGAGGGGGTGGGGCAGTAGGCAAACACATAGACACAGAAAAACTGCAGTTCATGAGAATGTCCAGTGGGTTCGTCAAGTCCACCCTAGGGATCTAACAATATCAACATGACCAGGAAGCCCTCAGCTCTCAGATAATATCCTCATTTTGTAGATATGACAGTGATTTATATTCCCCCCTGAACCACAGGGTTTTCAAACAAGCTGGACATTATCATTGTTCACGAAAGACAGCATGGTGTGTCTGATACCTGTCCATTGGCAGTTATTAAAAATACTTTGGACACTTGATGGATTCTTTTTATTTGCAGATATTTGCTGTTAGTGTCAACTCACTGTTGGTATAAGAGAGATGTCACAGATGCTACCTATGTTTACTAACCTGAGGTGCCAGTTGGTTTGTTACACACAGTAATCAGAGAATTTGTCCTTGGGAGCTGCTTGGAAGACGACAGCAACACTTTCAAAATATAAGTGACAGATGATTGAATACATGAGATCATGCAAGATGGTTCAGACATACAGATTTAAAGCACAAGTGAAGATACTTGTATCATTGGAAGTGTATATATATATATATATATCCCCCTCTCTCTCTCTATATATATATATATATGAAGAAAAACAAGTATTGTCGATGAATCTGCTATTTTGCTATTTCTCCCCCTTAGAAATCATGGAGGGGTCTGAAATTTTTATTGAGGTGCATGTCCACTGTGAGAGAGATAAACTAAAAGGAAAAATCCAGAAATCACAATGCATGATTTTTTAACGATTTATTTGAGTGATACAGCTGCAAATAAGTATTTGAACACCTGTGTGTCATCTAGAATTCTGACCCTGAAGGACCTGTTAGTCCCACCTGCACTCTATGTATCATCCTTAATCAGATGCACCTGTTTGAAGTCGTCATAAAGACACCTGACCACCCCATACAATCAGCAAGACTTTAACTTGTAACATGGCGAAAACCAAAGAGCTGTCCAACGACACAAGAGAGAAAATTGTAAACCTCCACAAGGCTGGAAAGGGCTACGGAGCAATTGCCAAGCAGCTTGGTGAAAAAAGGTCCACTGTTGGAGCAATCATTAGAAAATGGAAGAAGCTAAACATGACGGTCAATCTCAATCGGAGTGGAGTTCCATGCAAGATATCACCTCGTGGGGTCTCAATGATTCTAAGAAAGGTGAGGAATCAGCCCGGAACTACCAGACAGGAGTTGGTCAATGACCTGAAAAGAACTGGGACCAACTTTTCCAAGTTTACTGTAGGTAATACACTAGGACGTCATGATTTGAAATCATGCATGGCACGAAAGGTTCCCCTGCTTAAATCAGCACATGTCAAGGCCCGTCTTAAGTTTGCATATGACCATTTGGATGATACAGAGGAGTCAGGGGAGGAGGTTTTGTGGTCAGATGAGACCAAAATAGAACTTTTTGGTCATAATTCCACTAAGCGTGTTTGGAGGAAGAACAATGAAGAGTACAATCCGAAGAACACCAGCAGGTTAGACTACTGCAATGGCCTGCTCACTGGTCTCTCTAAACAAGCTGTTAAACAACTACAGAACATTCAGAACGCTGCAGCTCGAGTCCTGACCAGAACCAGAAAATATGACCATATTAGTCCAGTGCTCATGTCTCTGCACTGGCTTCCTGTCACTCAGAGAATAGACTTTAAAACAGCTTTACTTGTGTACAAGTCTCTTCATGGTCTAGCACCAAAATACATCTATGACATGTTAGAGCCATACAAGCCATCTAGGACCCTGAGAACCTCAGGGACTGGTCTCCTGCAGGTGCCCAGAGTCAGGACTAAACATGGTGAAGCTACATTCCAGTTTTCTGCAGCTAAAATCTGGAACAGTTTTCCAGAGAATGTGAGACAGGCCCCAACTCTGACAATGTTTAAGACCCAACCCGGTCTCACGGCTTTACGTGTTAAGGTCACGAAAATTAATCTATTATTTCGTGGTCGGGTTACGAGTTGGGCTCTATTTTCGTGACTGGACAACGGTTCCTTACCCCATGCGTTTTAATAGGCAGTCGATTGACGCTCTTTTTCGTGAGAGGACAACGATTCCTCACCCTGTGTATTTTAATGGGCAGTGCGTACACCACCGCAATGGTAATTTGTGCGCGTCAGCTCCAAAGAGCTTTCGCCGTGTTTGACCCATTTCATTTCAAATTGAGTTAGGCCTATAAAATCTAGCACTGTTCTAATTTGTCGACGCGGTGGTTGTAGCGTTGTCATACGTGGTCAAAGAAAAGACCAGTCCAGATCGCGGGCATTTTAATTAGCCTTCTAGTGAATGAGCGCTTTCGGATACAAAAATATAACCGATATAAAACTACACATTTGCTGCTGGAGGAGTAATGGGTTGATTCTTGGTTGTGTGAGTGAAAATGTAATGGGTGGTTTATTGGTTAAATCCCATGTGTCCGATCGATTTCAATGGCTTCTCTAAAATCTTTGGTTGGACTCTGGACTGTCTGCATAAAGGGGGATATCCCTAGCGTGCTACTCCCCTTGAGAAAATAAATGACGTTTGAAGCTCAACCAATCAGAGGCAGAGTACGGCGACGGCTACGCCCCCCAAGATCCACAGCGCTATTTTTCGTGACTGGTCAACGCTATCCATGGCACGCGGCGTTCGCCGTACTCTGCCTCTGATTGGTTGAGCTTCAAACGTCATTTATTTTCTCAAGGGGAGTAGCACGCTAGGGATATCCCCCTTTATGCAGACAGTCCAGAGTCCAACCAAAGATTTTAGAGAAGCCATTGAAATCGATCGGACACATGGGATTTAACCAATAAACCACCCATTACATTTTCACTCACACAACCAAGAATCAACCCATTACTCCTCCAGCAGCAAATGTGTAGTTTTATATCGGTTATATTTTTGTATCCGAAAGCGCTCATTCACTAGAAGGCTAATTAAAATGCCCGCGATCTGGACTGGTCTTTTCTTTGACCACGTATGACAACGCTACAACCACCGCGTCGACAAATTAGAACAGTGCTAGATGTTATAGGCCTAACTCAATTTGAAATGAAATGGGTCAAACACGGCGAAAGCTCTTTGGAGCTGACGCGCACAAATTACCATTGCGGTGGTGTACGCACTGCCCATTAAAATACACAGGGTGAGGAATCGTTGTCCTCTCACGAAAAAGAGCGTCAATCGACTGCCTATTAAAACGCATGGGGTAAGGAACCGTTGTCCAGTCACGAAAATAGAGCCCAACTCGTAACCCGACCACGAAATAATAGATTAATTTTCGTGACCTTAACACGTAAAGCCGTGAGACCGGGTTGTTAAGACCAGGCTGAAAACAGTTCTGTTTAACCGTGCATATGAAAACTGAAAGTATCTTATCTACACTCTTCACTCTTTTAAATTAATGATGAATTCTATGTTTTATGATTTTATGTATGTTTTGCTCTCCTTTTGTGATTTTGTGTAACTGTAAAGCACTTTGAATTGCCCTGTGTATGAATCGGGCTCTACAAATAAACTTGCCTTGCCTTGCCTTGCCTATTTCTCCCCCTTAGAAATCATGGAGGGGTCTGAAATTTTTATTGAGGTGCATGTCCACTGTGAGAGAGATAAACTAAAAGGAAAAATCCAGAAATCACAATGCATGATTTTTTAACGATTTATTTGAGTGATACAGCTGCAAATAAGTATTTGAACACCTGTGTGTCATCTAGAATTCTGACCCTGAAAGACCTGTTAGTCCCACCTGCACTCTATGTATCATCCTTAATCTTGTTGACTTTATGTGGCTGTGAAAGTTCAGGTCTGGGTCCATTAGCACCCCTAGATTTCTAACCTGTGTTTTTGATTTTAGAGAACGAGACTGAAGGTGACTGATTACACATTCTCTTTGCTTCAGTGGCCCAAAGACGATTATTTCAGTTTTTTCTGAGTTTAGCTGGAGAAAGTTGTTTTGCATCCACACAGTGATTTGTTCAATACAGCGACAGAGTGAATCCACAGGCCCATGTTCACCTGCTGTCAGAGATACAAAGATCTGAGCGTCGTCTGCATAGTTGTGGTAAGACACATCGTTGCTGCGTATTAGTTGGCCTAACGGAAGCATGTACAAATTGAACAGGAGGGGCCCCAGGATCGAGCCCTGGGGAACACCACAGGTCACAGACATTTTGTCTGAAATGCAATTTCCAATTTCAACAAAGTAAGTTCTGTCCTCAAGATATGACTTAAACCAGTTTAGAGCAGGACCAGAGATTCCCAGCCAGTTCTCCAACCTCTGTAAAAGAATATCATGGTCCAAAGTGTCAAAGGCAGCGCTCAGGTCCAGCAGAACTAAGACTGAGACTCTGTCTGCATCTGTGTTCAGGCGGATGTCATTTATCACCTTGATCAGAGCTGTCTCAGTGCTATGGTGAGGTCGAAAACCAGACTGGAAAGTATCAAAAGCGTTGTGAGATAGGAGAAAGTCACTTAGCTGCCGATAAACAACTTTTTCGAGGACTTTACCTAAGAATGGCAGGTTTGATATGGGACGGTGGTTGTTTAAAACTGTGGCATCAAGACTGTTCTTCTTTAGGAGAGGCTTAATAACCGCGGTTTTCAGGGCTTTTGGAAATGTTCCTGTCTCCAATGAGATGTTAACTAGATTAGTAACTTCTACTAATAAGCTGTTCAACACAGACTTTAGAAATCCAGTGGGTAACTCATCAAGGCAGCATGTGGATGAACTCAGACCTGAGATGATCTCTTCGACTGTTCTGTCAGTAACAGGAGTGAAATGTGTCAGCTCGAGGTGTTTAGGTTAGTGATGCACGATATATCGTCCAACCGATATATATCGGCCGATATGTCACGTTTTTTAACTTATCGGTATCGGTCCGATATCAACAAATTCTGGCCGATATGTCAACATTTGGCAGAATTAAACCGCTACAGTTAGTTGGGTCACTGTCTGCGTGTCTCTCGGCGACGCGCTAAGCTAGCTGGTCCTAGCGGGCTCCTCTGTCACATCGCATTGCCCGAAAAGACAAAAAAAAAATAAGCGGAACGTTGCTCCGGAGTGTCGGACACCGTCCTGCCGCCTTCTCATTGGCAGCCTCAGCCGCGGCGGAGGAGGCCGCTGTCTTTTCGGGCGATGCGATGTGACGGAGGAGCCCGCTAGGACCAGCTAGCTTAGCGCGTCGCCGAGAGACACGCAGACAGTGACCCAACTAACTGTAGCAGTTTCTCCTAGCGGGCTCCTCCGTCATATTGCATCGCCCAAAAAGACAAAAAAATGCGCGGAACGTTGCTCCGGGGTGTCGGACGCCGTCCTGCCGCCTTCTCATCGCCGGCCGCCTCCTCCGCCGCGGCCGCCAACGTCGCCGCCTTCGCGGACCTCCATCGGGTCCGCTCCGCCGTACTTCCTCTAACCACATGACAGTTTTACAGTGAGCCTTCCTTTAAATAAAGAGCACTGTTGTTCTTTTCAAATGTACAGTGTTTTTTCTGGTCTGTACTAAATTTGTGACACTACAGAAAACTTGTTTTCTCTACATATATCGATATCGGCAAATATCGATATCGGCAGTGACTGCCGATATGTATATCGGCCGAAATTTCCACATCGGTGCATCCCTAGTTTAGGTGGATGAAGGGTTATTATCTGTGTGGTGGAAATGATTGCATTCTTAATACTCTGAACTTTATCACTAAAGAATTTCGCAAACTCATTGCACTTTGATGTAGAAATTAGTTCTAAGGGCAGTGAACATGGAGGGTTTGTTAATCTGTTTACTGTAGCAAACAGAACTCGAGCGTTACCTTTGCAGTTGGTGATGATTTCAGAGAAATATCTCTCCCTTGATTTTTTTCAAAGTCTGGTTAAACATGCATAACTTCTTTTTATAGATCTTGACACAAGGCGGGGGGCCGGAGGCTGAACCCAAATGCACGACTCTTCACAGTTCGTTCAAAAAGGGAAAGTCTTTATTATAATTCCGTACAAGAAGAATCACTCTTCATGAAGTAAACAAAAAATCACTCTTGCGAGGAAAACAAAAAATCACTCTTGCGAGGAAAACAAAAAATCACTCTTGCGAGGAAAACAAAAAATCACTCTTGCGAGGAAAACGGGACTAATGAGAACTAGGAAAAGTAACAAGGGAAAGGCTGTCAAAACAAGACTGGAAACTAAGTAGACCGGAACAAAACCTGAAAGGAGCTGGGCGCTGGGCGCTGGGCGCTGGGCGCTGGGCGCTGGGCGCTGGGCGCTGGGCGCTGGTTCTTGACACATGGGGCATGACGAACTGGCACAGGACAAGGGGAGACACAGACAATATATAGACAAGGTAACAGGGCACAGGTGAAAACAATCAGGGCAGGTGAAGGCAATCACAGTGGCGGGAAACACACAAGGGCAGGAAGCAAAGGTGCCTGAAACAAGAGGGAAGAGTCATTTCAAAATAAAACAGGAAGTGCAGGACAAGACAACACGAGTGATAACTTAACATTTACGACGAGACATGACAGATCTCTAGCTCAACCTGGAGTTTTGATTTGCGCCATTTCCGTTCGGCTCCCCGGCACTCTCTCTTTTGTGCCCTGACTGAGTCATCATTTCTCCATAGTGCCTTTTGCCTGTTTTTAACCTCTCTAACCTTGAAAGGGGCAACGGTGTCCAAGACATTTAAAACACTCGATGTATAGGAGTTCCACAGATCATCAACATTAGAACCAGTGGTATTTTCAAAAGCAATCATTTCCATAAACTGTGCCCTTGTTTTGTCATTTATGAGTCTTCTTCGAACTTTTTTTGGCCCAGCTGCCGGCTTTGGTGTAACAGAGAGGGCAAAGAACAAACAAAAATGATCAGGTAATGCGACATCTATGACATTAACATTGGAAGCAGTAACCCCCTTAGTAATGAGCACATCCAGTGTGTGCCCTCTGCTGTGAGTGGGTTCGGTCACATGCTGAGTTAGACCAAACATTTCAAGGACAGCATTGAGTTCTTTAGCTTGTCTGTCGCTGGCTACATCCACATGTACATTTAAATCACCTGTTACAACAAAATGGTCAAATTCAGTGCACAAAACTGAAAGTAGTTCTGAAAAATCATCAATGAAACAATTCTGAGGTGGCCTGTAGATAGTGACATAAACTATGGACGCTTGTTTTAGCTCCATTTTGACAGACACATACTCAAATGAGGAAAACAACCCAAATCACCCAAATTTGTAGGTGACTATATTCTCCCTGAAAATGCTACAAACGCCCCCACCTCTTTGGTTTTGTCGTGTTTCAAACTCAAAGGTATAGTGAGGTGGAGTAGATTCAATCAGGACTGCATTACCTGTACTATTATCAAGCCACGTCTCGGTTAAGAACATAAAATCAAGATCATTAGAAGAAATAAAATAATTAATTAAGAAAGATTTGTTATTTAAAGATCTGACGTTGAGTACAGCATGTTTGAGACTGATCTGAGTTTCCTGGGCTGGGTTGGGCTCTAACTTCTTACATGGAATATGGATAAGATTTCTCTGCTCACTCTGACTGTCCCTCTCTGTTTTAGTCTATGTGATGTGACAGTACAGATTGGTTTTGCAGAGATCACTTCCTCCCTGGACCTCCAGTTGGGTTTAAAGTGAATGGTAGCAACGCAGAGGCCCTTTACATCCTAGACAGCAGCAGTGACGCTGTTGGAGATAACAGCTTGGGCCGGTGGTGGAGGCCGAGCTGGGGGGGCTCTGCTTCTTGGAGCAGGCTTAGGAGCGGGAGGAGCATGATAGTTCTTTGGGGATTTAAACCTTGATCTAAGGTTAAACCTTGATCTAACCATGTCTGGAGTAAGAGGAACCATTTTAGTGCCTGATTTGATCAAGCTTTCATAATGATTTGGAAATCTCAAAGGTGTCGATGGAGATGGAAACGAAAATGAAGAGTCACTAGAGGGTGTAGATGTAACAGGTGGGGACTGTGGTGAGGGCGAAGGTAAAGGTGATGTAGTCTCTGCTCCAGCTAAACCCTTAGCACGCGATGCACATGTTGTTGAGTCCTTTACCTGGGATAAAGATGTTACTGTAGCAGCAGCTGACTCCTTTGCCGGTTCTGTGGCAGTAGCTGCAGCGCCTGAGTCCATTTCCGGAGAGGCAGGTGTTGTTGCAACGGCTGCAGTGGCTGAGTCCTTTGTCGGAGATGCTGGTGCTGTAGCTGAAGCAGTAGAGTCCTTTTCCATGGATGCAGATTTTGTTGTTGCTGGTGCTGTTTTGGTCAAACTCTTGGCTGGGTCCTTGGGTGAGGCAGAGGGAGCTCTTTTCTTCCTCCTCTTTTCTCTCGGTGGCCGCACAGAGGCCTGATTCTGCTCAGGCCTGCTCTGACGCCTCAGAGCGTGGAGGAGGTTCTCCGTCAGAACCCTAACTCCACCTCCATTCAGGTGCGGGCCTTTTCCTCTGAAAAGGTCACCTCAAAGCCAAAACAGGTTAAAGTTGTTAATAAAATGCAATCCTCTGGACTCACAGATGTTGGATAGCCATGTGTTCAGCTGAAGCAACCGGCTGAACTTGTTTACCTTCCCGTTGATGGTTGGGAGAGGTCCACTAAAAAACGTGGGTAATGTCACTTTATCCAAACTTTCAAAGAGTGTGATGAAATCTTTTTTTAAGATTTCAGACTGTTCATTTCTGATGTTCACTGCACCCACGTGCAAGATCAGCTGTTTCACACCTTGATGCTTAGCTAGTTCCTTTGGTAGTGCCTCTGTAATGTCAGAAACTGTGGCACTCGGATAGCTGCTTGTTATCATTTTCCCCATGTTTATGTTAGATATGGCTCCATCTCCTAGCAGCAAAGTGTCCTTGACGCTTGACACAGTTTTTCGGTCCTGGTGCTGCTCTTTCTTGAGTCTCTCATTGTTAGACTCAGACCCATTTGTATCCGACAGTGGTAAAAATCTGTTTGTTAATTTAATTCCAGGTGATGTTATGGCATAGATACCGACATTTTGACGTTGTTTTGGTTTAGGACCAAGGCGATTATAGTCAAGTCTTGGAAAAGTCACGGTATCATTTAACTTTAAGTTGTGAGTAGCAGTCTTTTTTCCCCTTCCTTTCGTAGTAAAAGTCTTACCACTGCAGTTCACTGGGAGTGTATCATGAAGTTCTTTCTCAGCTTCCAGGGCGAAAATGCGTTCCTGTAGCACACAAATATCCTTCTTGTATATCCGACAGTTTTCACAGGGAGAGGTTGTTTGAGTTACTTCTTCGGTCATGTTGAGAAACTCGTAGTCGCTGACTCTTCAGATACGTTGTAAAAAGGCGTTAGAATGATTAAAAAGTCTTGGTTTCCTTAAAAGAAGCAGACAAAATTATATCCAAGACTTGTGGAAAAAGATAAAATGATTAAAAGACAAAAAAGCATAAGCAGCAGGAGGAAGCAAAGACACGTCTACACTCTTCGGAAGCAGGAAGTACTATCATGGCCCAGCCAGTCTCCAGACCTGAACCCAATCAAAAATCTTTGGCAGGAGCTCAAACTCCGTGTTTCTCAGTGACAGCCCAGAAACCTGACTGATCTAGAGAAGATCCCTCCTGCAGTATGTTCAAATCTGGTGAAAAACTACAGGAAACGTTTGACCTCTGTAATAGCAAACAAAGGCTACTGTACCAAATATTAACATTCATTTTCTCAGGTGTTCAAATACTTATTTGCCACTATGTCACACAAATAAATCATTAGAAAATCATGCATTGTGATTTCTGGATTTTTCTTTTTAGTTTATCTCTCTCACAGTGGACATGCACCTCAATACACATTTTAGACCCCTCCATGATTTCTAAGTGGGAGAAATAGCAAAATAGCAGGGTATTCAAATACTTATTTTCCCCACTGTATATAGAGAGAGGGGGGGGTCCTACATTCCCAGGTATCTGATGGTGGAGGCAGAAACTCCACCAGCCTTCTCAACACAGGTGTGGCTGACGACGGCTGATTACGTGAGAGCTGGCATATAAAGCAGTCTGAGCCTGCCTGTGTTGGTGTGTGTGCAGTGGAGTTGAGATACTCTGTGCAGAGGTTGGTTGTGGCTTCACTCTCCTGGAAAAACACTGCAGACATTTGGGACAAAGCTCCTTCTCTGGTGGACTTACCTGAAGAAATTGTTCCTTGGAGAAAGACTGAACTTGACGACTTATTTGTGTTTGATACCAATGGCCCAGGGACTGGAGGGTTTTCACTGGAGAGACTTGTTTGAGAAAGAGACTTATTTTCTGTTCCCTCTTTTTGAGAGCCATGATTCCTGTTGTGATTATAAATAAGCTTGATTTAATCCTTTTGAATCCCTACCTGTATTTTGTTAATTCTCCATACACAATAAAATATATTTTTTAGAAAGCTCATGTCCTTGTCCTTATATATATATATATATATATATATATATATATATGTATATGTATATATATATATACTGGTTTCAGTTTGTTGACCTGGTGATATTTAACCACGAAGGTTACCCAACAGCCCTGTCAAATTGCAGACATTAATCAGATTCTAATTTAGTGCATAGATTACAGAATATTCTCCTAACAGATGTTTTGCTCTTATGTAGTGTATATAAAGGCAGATAATAGTGATGCTGTCAGTGGTGTCACTGTTTTGTTGTAGAGGAGATTGGAGTGGGTGAGATGTCATGGCTGAAAAAATGCTATTTTGATAGGTGTGAAATAAACATTGAACCCTGATCACTATCACCAGAGAAACCAGGCTGTGTGTGAAAACTGAGCCCCATCTCAGCTTTCTAATCTTTATCCGCTTGTTGGTCATTTTGATATTGTACAACAGTTTTATTTAAAAAAAATGGTAATAGTCATTTCATGACTGTAAAACACCTCTTCTTTTAAATAAAATCATGTATTTATGGATTTCAAATGATAAATACTGTAGGGGTATTTCTACCTATAAAAACTATAAAATGTCTTATGAACATGTACTGATACTTCTCTAAAGCAAATCATAAGGCGTAAAATTACACAATTTTAAATAGTAAGCATGCTCTAAGCAGTAAGTTAAAATCTGGACTGGCTGATGTTTGCTGCACTCTCCTGCACATTTTCCCACATCCTCTGTCTGAAGCCACAAAAATGCAAGAAAATACAATATTATTATTATTGTCTCTATAATAAATTATATTTGAAGATATACCACTAATTAAGATATTTTGTAAATTTGTGTATTTTCATTCACCTTTTTTCACATATGCTAACTCTGTTTTGATGTTTTATTTTTCCAAACAAAATAAAAACATTCAAAATAATAAAAATATTAACCCTCCCCTCCATCCCCTATTTTTATGTTATAAAAGTTTAATTTGTACAGCGCACAGTAACAAATCATAGGCTTTACAGTTTGTACAATACTTTGCTTTTGCATAACATGAGGGTGTGCATTCTTTTCTGTGAAATATTTTGGATGGATATTTTGCAAAATAAAATTAAAACCCATTCTGCGAGGGGCTCTAATCAGCTGATCGTATTAACAATGTAGGACATGGTAACCCATACAAAACATTTGGAAATACACAGTGAAACTCAACTCTGACCGGGAAAAAAAAAGTAGAACAAGTTACTGAAACCTGGCAGGTAAAAAAAAAAGTATATGTTAAATAAATTGTAACAAGAACAGGTTAAACAAACTAAAAATAGAAAAACAATAAAACAAGCCAGTGGAAAACAAGTAGGTGAAATAAACTAAACAGCTAACATTCACTGCCCGACGATAACCTCTTACAGTGATTTTCTGAAGTTCCATGGATTTGGAGCTCGTTGATCCGGCTTTGTTGATCCGGCATTCAGTGGGACGGAGCTGTTATGCTCCAGTCTAGGGGACCAAAGACATAACATAAGTGGCCAACATCTTCCCCAAGTCCCAAACAGCCACTGACACAAAGCTAAATGTTCAAATATACCAAGTGATTTATTTACAATATATGCATGTACATGTGAAAGCAAAAAAAGTAGATAATACTAAAAACGGGCAACACTAATTAACTTAAGGCTTCAGGGTGGACCGAGGCCAAAACAACAAACAAAACAATACAATCTGAAATAACCACTAACCTATCCAAAAGAAAGAAACAAACAACAAAAACTTACCTCCCTAACCAACATAAACAGGAGAAAACAACAGCAACAAAACTGGCAGTCCACCCTTACTCATTCAAAGAAGAAAAAGTCTCAACGCTAGCTACCAATCATTGAATCAACAATACGACTGGTTGGGAGAAGAGGAAGATCCGCCTGTCCTGGCTACCATCTTGTCCTCTTATCTCTGAAGTTTTTCTACAGCTTGGCCAATCGTGGTGTAGGGTTAGAGGCTCCCACTAATGGGAGCATGGGGATGGCACACACCTATTTGCATAGGGAATCAGGTTAAAACAGCAGTCACACACACACACACACACACACACACACAGCAGAACACGATATGACTTCAGTCATTACAGAGCGTAACGTCCTTTGCTACCATCTGGTGCTTAGCGTCGCCTAGTTCTTCTCGCTGTCTGTGGCTTGTAGGAGAGGGAATCATGACAGGAACATAGGAAGAAAACTGCGGTCTTGGTCCTCCTTCTTAGGCGGCCGTCACACCCGCAGGAACAAAATTGTTACGGGGGGGGGGGGTGGTCCCGGAAATGGCGGTGTCTTCTTGGCTGGAAACAGTGGTAATGTACCTGAGGTGATGGAGGAGGGCACTGCGAGGCGCTATAATCAGCTGATCGTATTAACAATGTAGGACATGGCAACCCATACAAAACATTTGGAAATAAACAGTGAAACTCAACTCTGACCGGGGAAATAAAAGTAGAACAAGTTACTGAAACCTGGCAGGTTAAACAAACATATATGTTAAATATATTAAAACAAGAACAGTTTCAACAAACTTAAAAAAAAAAACAATAAAATAAGCCAGTGGAAAACAAGTAGGTGAAATAACAAACCAAACCGCTAACATTCACTGCCCAAAGATAACCTCTTACAGTGATTTTCTGAAGTTCCATAGATTTGGAGCTTGTTGATCCGGCTTTGTTGATCCGGCATAAAGTGGGACGGAGCTGTTATGCTCCAGTCTAGGGGACCAAACACATAACATAAGTGGCCTACATCTTCCCCAAGTCCGAAACAGCCACCGACACAAAGCTAAATGTTCAAATATACCAAGTGATTTATTTACAATACACACGTGGACAAAATTGTTGGTGTCAGTTGAAGAGTAAAAACCCACAATTCTCGCTGAATTCAGTTGAAACCTACAAAATTAACAAATAAAAATGTATTAAAAATTAAATAATCAAATCAGCCATTACTTTTGAATTGTTGATTACCATAATTATTTAAAAAAACAAACCAATTAAATAGGGCTGGACAAAAATGATGGTGCCCATAACAATATTTTGTTGCACAACCTTTTGAGGCAATCACTGCAATTAAACGATTTCTGTATTTGTCAATGAGCATTCTGCAGCTGTCAACAGGTATTTTGGCCCACTCCTCATGAGCAAACTATTCAAGTTGTCTCAGGTTTGATGGGTGTCTTCTCCAAATGGCATTTTTCAGCTCCTTCCACAGATGTTCAATGGGATTCAGATCTGGGCTCATAGAAGGCCACTTTAGAATAGTCCAACGCATTTCTCTCAGCCTTTCCTGGGTGTTTTTGGCTGTGTGTTTTGGATCGTTGTCCTGTTGGAAGACCCATGACCTGCGACTGAGACCAAGCTTTCTGACACTAGGCAGCACATTCCTCTCCAGAATGCCTTGATAGCCTTCAGATTTCATTTTACCTTGCAAACATTCAAGACACCCTGTCCCAGATGCAGATGAGCCTCCTCCATGTTTCACCGTAGGGACAGTGTTCTTTTCTTTGTATGCTTGGTTTTTGAGTCTATGAACATAGAGTTGATGTGCCTTACCAAAAAGCTCCAGTTTGGTCTCATCTGTCCAAAGGATATTCTCCCAGAAGCTTTGTGGCTTGTCAACATGCATTTGCAAATTCCAGTCTCGCTTTTTTATGATTTTTTTTCAGCAGTGGTATCCTCCTAGGTCGTCTCCCATGAAGTCCACTTTGGCTCAAACAACGACGAATGGTGCGATCTGACACTGATGTGCCTTGGCCTTGGAGTTCATCTTTAATTTCTTTGGAGGCTGTTCTGGGCTCTTTGGATACAATTCGAATGATCCGTCTCTGTTGTCACAGGAACTTCAAGCTGTTTCGAGATGGTAGAGATAGCCTTTAGCTATAAGATGTTTGTCTACAATTTTTTTGGATGTCCTGGGACAATGCTCTCCTTTGATTTCTGTTGTCCATGTTCAGTGTGGTACACAACTTTTCACCAAAGAGTCCAGAGTCCAACCAGGCTGACTGATTATAACTTTGGAAACACCTGTGATGTCAATTAAAGGACACACCTGAGTTAATCATGTCACTCTGGTCAAATTGTTTTCAATCTTTTAAAGAGGTACCATCATTTTTGTCCAGACCTGTGTCATTAGTTTGTTTTTTTAAATAATTATGTTAATCAACAATTCAAAAGTAATGGCTGATTTTGATTATTTAATCATTCATAAATTCTTATTTATTGTTACTTTTGTAAGTTTCAAGTGATTTCAGTGAGAATTGTGGGTTTTTCCTTCGTAAACTGAGGAGTACCAACAATTTTGTACCCCTGTGTATATGTGTGTACATGTGAAAGCAAAAAAAAAGTAGATAATACTAAACACGGGCAACACTAATTAACTTAAGGTGGTGGATCGAGGCCAAAACAACAAACAAAACAATAATCTGAAATATCCACTAACCTATCCAAAAGAAAAAAAAACAAACAACAAAAACTTACCTCCCTAACCAACATAAACAGGAGAAAACAACAGCAACAAAACTGGCAGTCCACCCTTACTCATTCAGAGAAAAAAAGTCTCAACGCTAGCCAATCATTGAATCAACAATACTACTGGTTGGGAGAAGAGGAGGATCCAAAACTAGCAGTCCACCCGTGGTGCAGGGTGAGAGGCTCCCACCAATGGGAGCATGGGGATGGCACACACCTATTTGCATAGGGAATCAGGTTAAAACAGCAGTCACACACACACAGCAGAACACTCAACGATATGACTTCAGTCATTACAGAATGTAGCGTCCTTTGCTACCGTCTGGTACTTAGTGCCGGCTAGTTCTTCTCGCTGTCTGTGGCTTGTAAGAGAGGGAGTCATGACAGGAACATAGGAAGAAAACTGTGGTCTCAGTCCCTCTTCCTAGGCAGGCGTGGCAATGTCAGCCTTTGATTAAAGGTTAATTAAGCTCAATACAATTTTTTTTTTTTCGTAGCTCAGTATTCCATGCAAATGCATCCAAACTAGGAGTCTAATTTTACCCTTATTGACATTAATTAAATAGTTATATATATGCATATGTATATATATATATATGCATATATATACCGTAAATGATACTACTGTGCGGATTATTTTTTTTTTTTTTTTCGAGAAATTAAAATTATCCTCTGCAACAGTGTAACCAATAAAATGAATGAATAGTTCCCAGGAGGTCCAATGAAATTGTATGAATAATCACAACTTTTAATCACAACAGTTATTGCAAATCAGCATCAGGACTATAGATTCCACTGATAGTCATTTTTAAGCAGCTGACAATGCCAAAAGAAAATTCCCAAAGGAAATTGTGGTGAAAGTCAATGAGAAAAGTTGGATGACGGAGAGCCTAATGAAAGATTAGCCCAGAGAGTGCTACTCAAAGTGACCGGGAGGCTTTTTTCGCAGCAAAAAAGCATTGCTTGTTATGGACAGCATGAGAGCCCATGTGACAGATCCTGTGAAACCGGCCTCAAGGGCACAAAGTCAACTCCAGCTGTGATTCCTGGGGTAACACTTAGTATCTACAGCCACTGGACATCAGCGTGAACCGGGCATTTAAAGTGGCACTGCGTGAAGACTGGAAAACTTTGATGACAAGCAGCAAGAAATCTTTTACCAAAACACGACACATGCGAAGAGCATCTTTCACTCAAGTCTGCCAGTGGACCCTAAATGCATGGGGCTGATCAACCATCACCAACGGGTTTAGAAAGGCTGGGCTGCCACGTGATAAAGAAGATGGCTGCTACTTAGCATTTTATCAGGTAGAGTTCCCCCTGTAGGTTCAGTCAATCCAGAAGAAATTGCTGGGGATACATGTAGCAGATATTGCTCCTCCTGACCAATACCGAGCAAATTCATTACCTCTGAACATACCAGGTAGAGTTCCAGGTAGCAGCCATTCTTGATTTGTATTTGAGCTGCTGGACAAGGACCTTCATGAAATGATGAATGATAGATACCAGAGACCATTAAGTCTCATTGAAATTCGACCTTTTGCATGTCAAGTACTTGCATTAAAAGCCCTGAAACGTATTGGTGTTATTCATACAGACATTAAACCTGACAACATTGTCCTTGTCAATCACAGGGATTAGCCCTTCAGGGTGAAGTTGGTTGACTTTAATTGGGCCCTTCAAGTGTCCAAAATAAGACCTGGAATGACTGTGCAACCGAAGGGATACAGGGCTCCAGAGGTGACCATCGGCCTCCCAATAACTGAAGTCATTGGTGTGTGGGGATTGGGATGTGTCATTGCTTTCCTGTACTTTCAGAAACACCTCTTCCCTCTTTATTGTGAAAATAAAGGGATGAGAGTGATTAACCATTTGCTTGGTCAACCAAAATCACACCTGCTGAATGATGCAAGCAACGCCAGATAGTATTTTAGCAGAGATTATTCAGAACAGGATGGAGATTCAACTCACCAGAAGAGTTTACTCAGGAAACCGGACTGGAACCAGATCTTTCAAAGTCATGGAACATCACCAAGACTAAGCAAATTCATTACCTAGGAACTTACCAGGTAGAGTTCCAGCTAGTGGTTTAGACATGCGAGGAGACATCGCTGAGGTTGAAGCAGCAGATATTGCTCCCTCTGACCAAGACCAACCTGATCCATTACCTAGGATCATGTCAGGTAAAGTTACATTTGGAGGTTCAGTCACTCCAGAAAAAATTGCTAAGGTAGAAGTAGCAGATATTGCTCCTCCTGATAAAGACTGAGCCAAATCATTACCTAGGAACATACCAGGTAGAGTTCCAGCTAGTGGTTTAGACATGCAAGGAGACATTGCTGAGGTAGAAGCAGCAGATATTGCTCCCTCTGACCAAGATTAACCTGATATATTACCTAGGATCATATCAGGTAGAGTTCCACCTGAAGGTCCAGTCAATACAGAAGAAATTGCTGAGGTAGAAGCAGCAGATATTGCTCCTCCTGACCTAGACCGAGCAAATTCAATACCTAGGAACATACCAGGTAGAGTTCCAGGTAGCAGCCATTCTTGATTTGTATTTGAGCTGCTGGACAAGGACCTTCATGAAATGATGAATGATAGATACCAGAGACCATTAAGTCTCATTGAAATTCGACCTTTTGCATGTCAAGTACTTGCATTAAAAGCCCTGAAACGTATTGGTGTTATTCATACAGACATTAAACCTGACAACATTGTCCTTGTCAATCACAGGGATTAGCCCTTCAGGGTGAAGTTGGTTGACTTTAATTGGGCCCTTCAAGTGTCCAAAATAAGACCTGGAATGACTGTGCAACCGAAGGGATACAGGGCTCCAGAGGTGACCATCAGCCTCCCAATAACTGAAGCCATTGATGTGTGGGGATTGGGATGTGTCATTGCTTTCCTGTACTTTCAGAAACACCTCTTCCCTCTTTATTGTGAATATAAAGGCATGAGAGTTATTAACCATTTGCTTGGTCAACCTAAATCCCACCTGCTGAATGATGCAAGCAACGCCAGATAGTATTTTAGCAGAGATTATTCAGAACAGGATGGAGATTCAACTCACCAGAAGAGTTTACTCAGGAAACCGGACTGGAACCAGATCTTTCAAAGTCATGGACCATCACCGAGACCAAGAAAATTCATTACCTAGGAACTTACCAGGTAGAGTTCCAGCTAGTGGTTTAGACATGCAAGGAGACATCGCTGAGGTTGAAGCAGCAGATATTGCTCCCTCTGACCAAGACCAACCGATCCATTACCTAGGATCATGTCAAGTAAAGTTACATCTGGAGGTTCGGTCACTCCAGAAAAAATTGCTAAGGTAGAAGTAGCAGATATTGCTCCTCCTGATAAAGACTGAGCCAAATCATTACCTAGGAACATACCAGGTAGAGTTCCAGCTAGTGGTTTAGACATGCGAGGAGACATTGCTGAGGTAGAAACAGCAGATATTGCTCCCTCTGACCAAGATTAACCTGATCTATTACCTATGATCATATCAGGTAGAGTTCCACCTGAAGGTCCAGTCAATACAGAAGAAATTGCTGAGGTAGAAGCAGCAGATATTGCTCCTCCTGACCAAGACCGAGCAAATTCAATACCTAGGAACATACCAGGTAGAGTTCCAGGTAGCAGCCATTCTTGATTTGTATTTGAGCTGCTGGACAAGGACCTTCATGAAATGATGAATGATAGATACCAGAGACCATTAAGTCTCATTGAAATTCGACCTTTTGCATGTCAAGTACTTGCATTAAAAGCCCTGAAACGTATTGGTGTTATTCATACAGACATTAAACCTGACAACATTGTCCTTGTCAATCACAGGGATTAGCCCTTCAGGGTGAAGTTGGTTGACTTTAATTGGGCCCTTCAAGTGTCCAAAATAAGACCTGGAATGACTGTGCAACCGAAGGGATACAGGGCTCCAGAGGTGACCATCGGCCTCCCAATAACTGAAGCCATTGATGTGTGGGGATTGGGATGTGTCATTGCTTTCCTGTACTTTCAGAAACACCTCTTCCCTCTTTATTGTGAATATAAAGGCATGAGAGTTATTAACCATTTGCTTGGTCAACCTAAATCCCACCTGCTGAATGATGCAAGCAACGCCAGATAGTATTTTAGCAGAGATTATTCAGAACAGGATGGAGATTCAACTCACCAGAAGAGTTTACTCAGGAAACCGGACTGGAACCAGATCTTTCAAAGTCATGGACCATCACCGAGACCAAGAAAATTCATTACCTAGGAACTTACCAGGTAGAGTTCCAGCTAGTGGTTTAGACATGCAAGGAGACATCGCTGAGGTTGAAGCAGCAGATATTGCTCCCTCTGACCAAGACCAACCGATCCATTACCTAGGATCATGTCAAGTAAAGTTACATCTGGAGGTTCGGTCACTCCAGAAAAAATTGCTAAGGTAGAAGTAGCAGATATTGCTCCTCCTGATAAAGACTGAGCCAAATCATTACCTAGGAACATACCAGGTAGAGTTCCAGCTAGTGGTTTAGACATGCGAGGAGACATTGCTGAGGTAGAAACAGCAGATATTGCTCCCTCTGACCAAGATTAACCTGATCTATTACCTAGGATCATATCAGGTAGAGTTCCACCTGAAGGTCCAGTCAATACAGAAGAAATTGCTGAGGTAGAAGCAGCAGATATTGCTCCTCCTGACCTAGACCGAGCAAATTCAATACCTAGGAACATACCAGGTAGAGTTCCAGCTAGCAGCCATTCTTGATTTGTATTTCAGCTGTTGGAAAAGGACCTTCATGAAATGATGAATGACAGATACCAGAGACCATTAAGTTAAGTTAAGAAATTCGACCTTTTGCATGTCAAGTACTTGCATTAAAAGCCCTGAAACGTATTGGTGTTATTCATACAGACATTAAACCTGACAACATTGTCCTTGTCAATCACAGGGATTAGCCCTTCAGGGTGAAGTTGGTTGACTTTAATTGGGCCCTTCAAGTGTCCAAAATAAGACCTGGAATGACTGTGCAACCGAAGGGATACAGGGCTCCAGAGGTGACCATCAGCCTCCCAATAACTGAAGCCATTGATGTGTGGGGATTGGGATGTGTCATTGCTTTCCTGTACTTTCAGAAACACCTCTTCCCTCTTTATTGTGAATATAAAGGCATGAGAGTTATTAACCATTTGCTTGGTCAACCTAAATCCCACCTGCTGAATGATGCAAGCAACGCCAGATAGTATTTTAGCAGAGATTATTGAGAACAGGATGGAGATTCAACTCACCAGAAGAGTTTACTCAGGAAACCGGACTGGAACCAGATCTTTCAAAGTCATGGACCATCACCGAGACCAAGAAAATTCATTACCTAGGAACTTACCAGGTAGAGTTCCAGCTAGTGGTTTAGACATGCAAGGAGACATCGCTGAGGTTGAAGCAGCAGATATTGCTCCCTCTGACCAAGACCAACCGATCCATTACCTAGGATCATGTCAAGTAAAGTTACATCTGGAGGTTCGGTCACTCCAGAAAAAATTGCTAAGGTAGAAGTAGCAGATATTGCTCCTCCTGATAAAGACTGAGCCAAATCATTACCTAGGAACATACCAGGTAGAGTTCCAGCTAGTGGTTTAGACATGCGAGGAGACATTGCTGAGGTAGAAACAGCAGATATTGCTCCCTCTGACCAAGATTAACCTGATCTATTACCTATGATCATATCAGGTAGAGTTCCACCTGAAGGTCCAGTCAATACAGAAGAAATTGCTGAGGTAGAAGCAGCAGATATTGCTCCTCCTGACCAAGACCGAGCAAATTCAATACCTAGGAACATACCAGGTAGAGTTCCAGGTAGCAGCCATTCTTGATTTGTATTTGAGCTGCTGGACAAGGACCTTCATGAAATGATGAATGATAGATACCAGAGACCATTAAGTCTCATTGAAATTCGACCTTTTGCATGTCAAGTACTTGCATTAAAAGCCCTGAAACGTATTGGTGTTATTCATACAGACATTAAACCTGACAACATTGTCCTTGTCAATCACAGGGATTAGCCCTTCAGGGTGAAGTTGGTTGACTTTAATTGGGCCCTTCAAGTGTCCAAAATAAGACCTGGAATGACTGTGCAACCGAGGGGATACAGGGCTCCAGAGGTGACCATCGGCCTCCCAATAACTGAAGCCATTGATGTGTGGGGATTGGGATGTGTCATTGCTTTCCTGTACTTTCAGAAACACCTCTTCCCTCTTTATTGTGAATATAAAGGCATGAGAGTTATTAACCATTTGCTTGGTCAACCTAAATCCCACCTGCTGAATGATGCAAGCAACGCCAGATAGTATTTTAGCAGAGATTATTCAGAACAGGATGGAGATTCAACTCACCAGAAGAGTTTACTCAGGAAACCGGACTGGAACCAGATCTTTCAAAGTCATGGACCATCACCGAGACCAAGAAAATTCATTACCTAGGAACTTACCAGGTAGAGTTCCAGCTAGTGGTTTAGACATGCAAGGAGACATCGCTGAGGTTGAAGCAGCAGATATTGCTCCCTCTGACCAAGACCAACCGATCCATTACCTAGGATCATGTCAAGTAAAGTTACATCTGGAGGTTCGGTCACTCCAGAAAAAATTGCTAAGGTAGAAGTAGCAGATATTGCTCCTCCTGATAAAGACTGAGCCAAATCATTACCTAGGAACATACCAGGTAGAGTTCCAGCTAGTGGTTTAGACATGCGAGGAGACATTGCTGAGGTAGAAACAGCAGATATTGCTCCCTCTGACCAAGATTAACCTGATCTATTACCTATGATCATATCAGGTAGAGTTCCACCTGAAGGTCCAGTCAATACAGAAGAAATTGCTGAGGTAGAAGCAGCAGATATTGCTCCTCCTGACCAAGACCGAGCAAATTCAATACCTAGGAACATACCAGGTAGAGTTCCAGGTAGCAGCCATTCTTGATTTGTATTTGAGCTGCTGGACAAGGACCTTCATGAAATGATGAATGATAGATACCAGAGACCATTAAGTCTCATTGAAATTCGACCTTTTGCATGTCAAGTACTTGCATTAAAAGCCCTGAAACGTATTGGTGTTATTCATACAGACATTAAACCTGACAACATTGTCCTTGTCAATCACAGGGATTAGCCCTTCAGGGTGAAGTTGGTTGACTTTAATTGGGCCCTTCAAGTGTCCAAAATAAGACCTGGAATGACTGTGCAACCGAAGGGATACAGGGCTCCAGAGGTGACCATCGGCCTCCCAATAACTGAAGCCATTGATGTGTGGGGATTGGGATGTGTCATTGCTTTCCTGTACTTTCAGAAACACCTCTTCCCTCTTTATTGTGAATATAAAGGCATGAGAGTTATTAACCATTTGCTTGGTCAACCTAAATCCCACCTGCTGAATGATGCAAGCAACGCCAGATAGTATTTTAGCAGAGATTATTCAGAACAGGATGGAGATTCAACTCACCAGAAGAGTTTACTCAGGAAACTGGACTGGAACCAGATCTTTCAAAGTCATGGACCATCACCGAGACCAAGAAAATTCATTACCTAGGAACTTACCAGGTAGAGTTCCAGCTAGTGGTTTAGACATGCAAGGAGACATCGCTGAGGTTGAAGCAGCAGATATTGCTCCCTCTGACCAAGACCAACCGATCCATTACCTAGGATCATGTCAAGTAAAGTTACATCTGGAGGTTCGGTCACTCCAGAAAAAATTGCTAAGGTAGAAGTAGCAGATATTGCTCCTCCTGATAAAGACTGAGCCAAATCATTACCTAGGAACATACCAGGTAGAGTTCCAGCTAGTGGTTTAGACATGCGAGGAGACATTGCTGAGGTAGAAACAGCAGATATTGCTCCCTCTGACCAAGATTAACCTGATCTATTACCTATGATCATATCAGGTAGAGTTCCACCTGAAGGTCCAGTCAATACAGAAGAAATTGCTGAGGTAGAAGCAGCAGATATTGCTCCTCCTGACCAAGACCGAGCAAATTCAATACCTAGGAACATACCAGGTAGAGTTCCAGCTAGCAGCCATTCTTGATTTGTATTTCAGCTGTTGGAAAAGGACCTTCATGAAATGATGAATGACAGATACCAGAGACCATTAAGTTAAGTTAAGAAATTCGACCTTTTGCATGTCAAGTACTTGCATTAAAAGCCCTGAAACGTATTGGTGTTATTCATACAGACATTAAACCTGACAACATTGTCCTTGTCAATCACAGGGATTAGCCCTTCAGGGTGAAGTTGGTTGACTTTAATTGGGCCCTTCAAGTGTCCAAAATAAGACCTGGAATGACTGTGCAACCGAGGGGATACA
Source organism: Eupleurogrammus muticus (assembly GCA_036785175.1). NCBI lineage: Eukaryota > Metazoa > Chordata > Actinopteri > Scombriformes > Trichiuridae > Eupleurogrammus > Eupleurogrammus muticus. The sequence goes on along the minus strand of JAYKQN010000004.1, from coordinate 10,588,748 downwards.
GGGCTCCAGAGGTGACCATCGGCCTCCCAATAACTGAAGCCATTGATGTGTGGGGATTGGGATGTGTCATTGCTTTCCTGTACTTTCAGAAACACCTCTTCCCTCTTTATTGTGAATATAAAGGCATGAGAGTTATTAACCATTTGCTTGGTCAACCTAAATCCCACCTGCTGAATGATGCAAGCAACGCCAGATAGTATTTTAGCAGAGATTATTCAGAACAGGATGGAGATTCAACTCACCAGAAGAGTTTACTCAGGAAACCGGACTGGAACCAGATCTTTCAAAGTCATGGACCATCACCGAGACCAAGAAAATTCATTACCTAGGAACTTACCAGGTAGAGTTCCAGCTAGTGGTTTAGACATGCAAGGAGACATCACTGAGGTTGAAGCAGCAGATATTGCTCCCTCTGACCAAGACCAACCGATCCATTACCTAGGATCATGTCAAGTAAAGTTACATCTGGAGGTTCGGTCACTCCAGAAAAAATTGCTAAGGTAGAAGTAGCAGATATTGCTCCTCCTGATAAAGACTGAGCCAAATCATTACCTAGGAACATACCAGGTAGAGTTCCAGCTAGTGGTTTAGACATGCGAGGAGACATTGCTGAGGTAGAAACAGCAGATATTGCTCCCTCTGACCAAGATTAACCTGATCTATTACCTAGGATCATATCAGGTAGAGTTCCACCTGAAGGTCCAGTCAATACAGAAGAAATTGCTGAGGTAGAAGCAGCAGATATTGCTCCTCCTGACCTAGACCGAGCAAATTCAATACCTAGGAACATACCAGGTAGAGTTCCAGGTAGCAGCCATTCTTGATTTGTATTTGAGCTGCTGGACAAGGACCTTCATGAAATGATGAATGATAGATACCAGAGACCATTAAGTCTCATTGAAATTCGACCTTTTGCATGTCAAGTACTTGCATTAAAAGCCCTGAAACGTATTGGTGTTATTCATACAGACATTAAACCTGACAACATTGTCCTTGTCAATCACAGGGATTAGCCCTTCAGGGTGAAGTTGGTTGACTTTAATTGGGCCCTTCAAGTGTCCAAAATAAGACCTGGAATGACTGTGCAACCGAGGGGATACAGGGCTCCAGAGGTGACCATCGGCCTCCCAATAACTGAAGCCATTGATGTGTGGGGATTGGGATGTGTCATTGCTTTCCTGTACTTTCAGAAACACCTCTTCCCTCTTTATTGTGAATATAAAGGCATGAGAGTTATTAACCATTTGCTTGGTCAACCTAAATCCCACCTGCTGAATGATGCAAGCAACGCCAGATAGTATTTTAGCAGAGATTATTCAGAACAGGATGGAGATTCAACTCACCAGAAGAGTTTACTCAGGAAACCGGACTGGAACCAGATCTTTCAAAGTCATGGACCATCACCGAGACCAAGAAAATTCATTACCTAGGAACTTACCAGGTAGAGTTCCAGCTAGTGGTTTAGACATGCAAGGAGACATCGCTGAGGTTGAAGCAGCAGATATTGCTCCCTCTGACCAAGACCAACCGATCCATTACCTAGGATCATGTCAAGTAAAGTTACATCTGGAGGTTCGGTCACTCCAGAAAAAATTGCTAAGGTAGAAGTAGCAGATATTGCTCCTCCTGATAAAGACTGAGCCAAATCATTACCTAGGAACATACCAGGTAGAGTTCCAGCTAGTGGTTTAGACATGCGAGGAGACATTGCTGAGGTAGAAACAGCAGATATTGCTCCCTCTGACCAAGATTAACCTGATCTATTACCTATGATCATATCAGGTAGAGTTCCACCTGAAGGTCCAGTCAATACAGAAGAAATTGCTGAGGTAGAAGCAGCAGATATTGCTCCTCCTGACCAAGACCGAGCAAATTCAATACCTAGGAACATACCAGGTAGAGTTCCAGCTAGCAGCCATTCTTGATTTGTATTTCAGCTGTTGGAAAAGGACCTTCATGAAATGATGAATGACAGATACCAGAGACCATTAAGTTAAGTTAAGAAATTCGACCTTTTGCATGTCAAGTACTTGCATTAAAAGCCCTGAAACGTATTGGTGTTATTCATACAGACATTAAACCTGACAACATTGTCCTTGTCAATCACAGGGATTAGCCCTTCAGGGTGAAGTTGGTTGACTTTAATTGGGCCCTTCAAGTGTCCAAAATAAGACCTGGAATGACTGTGCAACCGAAGGGATACAGGGCTCCAGAGGTGACCATCGGCCTCCCAATAACTGAAGCCATTGATGTGTGGGGATTGGGATGTGTCATTGCTTTCCTGTACTTTCAGAAACACCTCTTCCCTCTTTATTGTGAATATAAAGGCATGAGAGTTATTAACCATTTGCTTGGTCAACCTAAATCCCACCTGCTGAATGATGCAAGCAACGCCAGATAGTATTTTAGCAGAGATTATTCAGAACAGGATGGAGATTCAACTCACCAGAAGAGTTTACTCAGGAAACCGGACTGGAACCAGATCTTTCAAAGTCATGGACCATCACCGAGACCAAGAAAATTCATTACCTAGGAACTTACCAGGTAGAGTTCCAGCTAGTGGTTTAGACATGCAAGGAGACATCGCTGAGGTTGAAGCAGCAGATATTGCTCCCTCTGACCAAGACCAACCGATCCATTACCTAGGATCATGTCAAGTAAAGTTACATCTGGAGGTTCGGTCACTCCAGAAAAAATTGCTAAGGTAGAAGTAGCAGATATTGCTCCTCCTGATAAAGACTGAGCCAAATCATTACCTAGGAACATACCAGGTAGAGTTCCAGCTAGTGGTTTAGACATGCGAGGAGACATTGCTGAGGTAGAAACAGCAGATATTGCTCCCTCTGACCAAGATTAACCTGATCTATTACCTATGATCATATCAGGTAGAGTTCCACCTGAAGGTCCAGTCAATACAGAAGAAATTGCTGAGGTAGAAGCAGCAGATATTGCTCCTCCTGACCAAGACCGAGCAAATTCAATACCTAGGAACATACCAGGTAGAGTTCCAGCTAGCAGCCATTCTTGATTTGTATTTCAGCTGTTGGAAAAGGACCTTCATGAAATGATGAATGACAGATACCAGAGACCATTAAGTTAAGTTAAGAAATTCGACCTTTTGCATGTCAAGTACTTGCATTAAAAGCCCTGAAACGTATTGGTGTTATTCATACAGACATTAAACCTGACAACATTGTCCTTGTCAATCACAGGGATTAGCCCTTCAGGGTGAAGTTGGTTGACTTTAATTGGGCCCTTCAAGTGTCCAAAATAAGACCTGGAATGACTGTGCAACCGAGGGGATACAGGGCTCCAGAGGTGACCATCGGCCTCCCAATAACTGAAGCCATTGATGTGTGGGGATTGGGATGTGTCATTGCTTTCCTGTACTTTCAGAAACACCTCTTCCCTCTTTATTGTGAATATAAAGGCATGAGAGTTATTAACCATTTGCTTGGTCAACCTAAATCCCACCTGCTGAATGATGCAAGCAACGCCAGATAGTATTTTAGCAGAGATTATTCAGAACAGGATGGAGATTCAACTCACCAGAAGAGTTTACTCAGGAAACCGGACTGGAACCAGATCTTTCAAAGTCATGGACCATCACCGAGACCAAGAAAATTCATTACCTAGGAACTTACCAGGTAGAGTTCCAGCTAGTGGTTTAGACATGCAAGGAGACATCGCTGAGGTTGAAGCAGCAGATATTGCTCCCTCTGACCAAGACCAACCGATCCATTACCTAGGATCATGTCAAGTAAAGTTACATCTGGAGGTTCGGTCACTCCAGAAAAAATTGCTAAGGTAGAAGTAGCAGATATTGCTCCTCCTGATAAAGACTGAGCCAAATCATTACCTAGGAACATACCAGGTAGAGTTCCAGCTAGTGGTTTAGACATGCGAGGAGACATTGCTGAGGTAGAAACAGCAGATATTGCTCCCTCTGACCAAGATTAACCTGATCTATTACCTATGATCATATCAGGTAGAGTTCCACCTGAAGGTCCAGTCAATACAGAAGAAATTGCTGAGGTAGAAGCAGCAGATATTGCTCCTCCTGACCAAGACCGAGCAAATTCAATACCTAGGAACATACCAGGTAGAGTTCCAGCTAGCAGCCATTCTTGATTTGTATTTCAGCTGTTGGAAAAGGACCTTCATGAAATGATGAATGACAGATACCAGAGACCATTAAGTTAAGTTAAGAAATTCGACCTTTTGCATGTCAAGTACTTGCATTAAAAGCCCTGAAACGTATTGGTGTTATTCATACAGACATTAAACCTGACAACATTGTCCTTGTCAATCACAGGGATTAGCCCTTCAGGGTGAAGTTGGTTGACTTTAATTGGGCCCTTCAAGTGTCCAAAATAAGACCTGGAATGACTGTGCAACCGAGGGGATACAGGGCTCCAGAGGTGACCATCGGCCTCCCAATAACTGAAGCCATTGATGTGTGGGGATTGGGATGTGTCATTGCTTTCCTGTACTTTCAGAAACACCTCTTCCCTCTTTATTGTGAATATAAAGGCATGAGAGTTATTAACCATTTGCTTGGTCAACCTAAATCCCACCTGCTGAATGATGCAAGCAACGCCAGATAGTATTTTAGCAGAGATTATTCAGAACAGGATGGAGATTCAACTCACCAGAAGAGTTTACTCAGGAAACCGGACTGGAACCAGATCCTTCAGAGTAATGGTCAGATGGCTTCAAAGATTTGGAAGACGCTGTGAAGAGAGTTAGAGGACCTGCGATCGCAATTGAGCCTACAGACAGAAAAGCATTTGCGTCTTCCTAATGGGTTACTGGATGTGGACTATAACCACAGAATGACTCCAATGCTAGTCCTGGAACACAAATTCTCTAAATTGACTCACCTGGGATTAATACACACTAAAAAAAAACGGGTTATTTAATCTACTCAACCGCTGGGTTATGAAATGTTTAACCCATTATGGGTTATTTACATGGAATTTGGGTTACTTTGGGTTATTTTTGTGCAACTCATGCGCTGGGTCAAAATCCATCAACCAAACATACATCAGGTTGACTCTGCACCTGGGTTGTTTGCGCCTCCAACGTCATCACGTCATCCCGTGGACAAACGCGCTCCACCACGAATCGGAATCCACACATCGCGCCAAGCTACATCACCGAGCGGTCACGGCCACGCATGTTAGCGCCAGAGAACCTGACTGATCATCCTCGTGGCGAGGCAAATCCATGATAAAAGGTTTGTGCACACTACATATATAATTCACATTGTCTGTGTTGCGTTACTGATTAAAGTACTACGTTATCTTTATATTGTCCAGGCTAGTTGGTTGGTTTGGCTAACAACGTAGCAAAGATACTTTACGTAGCTAGCCATTTAGCCGTTATCATGGAAGCACACACGGATATAAGTTACCATTTCTGTTTGGTTTCGGCCATTTACCGAATGAATTAATGAAACTAGTTCATAATGTTCATGGACGTATGGTCATGTTTATTTTGAGTTCGACAGCTAGCCAGCTGGTTCGCTAACGTTAGCTAGCAGGCTAATATGCCAGCTAGTTAGTTTGCTAGCTATCAGGTTGTTTGCAGTCACTGACGCCCGAAACACATTACAGGCGTCTAAGAAGCGTGGCGTGAGCGTCACGTCTTGCTTTTCATTTCTGCCTGTGTGTCCGACACACGCTTGTGAGCCATAACCTGGGTGACAACTGTTTAGTAACGGGCCTCCTTTGCACTCGCTAGACGCTAGTGCTACCCCGAATAAAACAGACTGGGGACAGTCACATTCTTTCCGTCCGTTATTTTCAATATTCGGGCATTTTGTGCCCGAGCGCGCTCATTGGTCAAGTGCATGAGTAGGCGTTCTGATCATCATCATCATTAGTACTAGATGGTGCAACAGCCAATCAAATGAACGCATTTCACTGTAGGCGCGAGTAAACGAAATTTTCAGAAAAAGTTTTGTTAATCTGAAGACTCGAGCATTGAGTGACTATAACTATCGTGGATACCACCAATTGATGTAACGTTAGAAATGTACCCGAACTCATCAAAGTTCGAACTTTGAAAGGTCAAAACTCAACAGTCGTTATCACAGCTAGACAGTGTGTTATGATATTGAGTGAGTATGTGTGCAAACAGTCGTTAGTTGAATGCTATCTCCATGGATGTGGAGGGGTATAGTACTAAAGCCGCCTGCCGCCCCCGCGTTGTGTTGATTCGGCCTGAAGTTAACCGCTGCCTCGCTACATATCTCCTGGCTGCATCTAATCCACGCTTCTGAGACGCCTGTAATGTGTTTCGGGTGTGACTCTGATGACGCGCTAGGGCAAGAAGGAGGGAAAGAAGTGAAAAGCGAAAGTGAGGAGATGGAAGAAAACTGAACTACCAGGACGCAAACGTTTTATTTCACTGACGTTGTCACATCACAAACGATGAACAGCAGCAATAAAATACGTCTTGTAGGTAAAATATGTAGGCTGTTATATCAGTTTAGTGTAGGGCGGCTGCTGTCAAAAGTTTCATTTATAATTTTCACTGCAGACTCCATTATTCTCGCCTGAGAAAGAGATCAAAATCCTAAGATATGAGTGGAAAGTATTGTTCCTGCACTGCATATAACCTTTTTTATTATTATTTATTTTTTTAACTCAAAGTAGCTTAACCATGTCACGTGATATGCTAAATTTTAACAACAAGAAAAATGACTGCACAGTCTTTTCTCTCCATGCCTTATGCGAATCTATAAGCTTATTCTGTATATGAATTATTAAAAAATGAAAATGAATGAATGGAAATTAAATGTGTCTTATCATTAAAAAATAGAATTAAAATAGCAGGTATAACAGATTATGACGGAATTTTTACGACCCTGTCTGACAAAATGACATAAACATAGCCACATAAGTTAGGTTACCTTTGACAAAGTGGTCACTGCACACACAAGCATTATCTTACTCCACTCCTCCCGACTGCAGACGAAGGTTCACAAGCCATTTTGCCGGTGTTTTTCGATCAATTTCTTGCTTTTTTCCCCCTTACAAACAACAACTTTCAGTACTTGATTAAAGCTCTTTGTGGTTTCTTAGTTTGATTGATTATGAGCAACCATAAACAACGCAAACCATCTGTATTTTTAGAGATTATGATTGTGCTTTCATGCCCTCCATCTGCAGTCCGCACTATAGCAACGCAGTGACGTGACGCCATGTGCCAACAGGCAAATTCAACCTGGGCATATGGTTTCCTAATATAAAGTTAATTCAATTTACATGTATGCAATTTATCACTTAAATTGTAAAGGGAGAGAGAGGAATTGGTTTGTGATGCTGAATAAAATGACTGTTCACTGTTCACCCACTAACAAGCTTGTGATCTTCACATTGGATTACATTGTACTGCTTGTCTGCATTACTTTTGGTATGGTGATACCTGAATAGTTAATACAATAGCAATTTTTTCTGACCACCTAACCTGGCTGCCTATCAGCCAGATAGGATGGTCGGATAGGTGGGCCGCACGCATTTTCAGAGCATGTTTATTGTAATGATAAACCATCAATTGATTTGTGGCCTCTTAGGTCAGTTAAGGTTTGAATCCTTTTTTTCTGTAATGTGAGCTATATGCCATAACTATCAAGACAAACAAAAAAGGTTTGGAATATTTTGTTATGTGCAATGAAAGGTAGACTATTTAAATTCAACTTTTTTTAATTAGAGATGCGCTGAATCTTTTCCAAATTGTAAACCTAACTAGTCTTTATCTTAAAGCGATACTGTCCCATTTTTGGAATTATGCTCATTTTCCACATCTCCTTGAGTCAAGTAAATGATATTTACCTCTGTACCGTTGATCCAGCCATTCCCTGTGTTTGGCGATGCAACTTGTTAGCATGTTTCATGTCAATTGCTGGAACTGGACCTGACCTCAACGCTAACAACAGTTAGCACCACACTTAAACTCTATGCAGGATTCCCAGTGTCCGCACCATTTAAACACCGTATCTTGAGAACTTGAAAACTGTAATAACATTAACAAGAAATGAAACATGCGATTTCTGAGAGTCTGATTTGACCAAGAACTATATTCTCGAGTCGGCGTAATAATCAACGAACAGGCAGCATCAACGAGTCAGGCAGTGTCGGCACATTGATATAGAACAAGAACACAATTGTAGTCTCAGCAGATTATTACGCACAGAGTTTAAGTGTGGTGCTACCTGTCGTTAGCTTTACGGTCAGGTCCGGTTCCAGCAGTTGACATGAAACATGCTAACAAGTTGCGCCGCCAAACACAGGGAATGGCTGGATCAACGGGAGAGAGGTAAATATCATTTACTTGACTCAAGTAGCAGTGGAAAATGAGCTTAATTCCAAAAATGGGACAGTATCGCTTTAAGGACTCACAATGTCTATTTTTTGATTCTACGACAGTTGGTAGACATTTGGTCCTTGCTCACTTATACTCTCTCACTTGCTCTCTTCCATTCTTTCTTTGTTTCTTTTTTAGCCTGGAACTAACATGGTGGAGTACCTCCATGAGGCCAAGGCATCCAGGCCATACCCTCATGTCTTGACACTGGGAAATAACAATCACCATCCATCTCAAGCCTTTGTCATCATCGCTGGACAGGCTTTGGAGCAAGACGCACTGCTTCAGGCTATCGATGTCTGCTTCAAGGCATTCTTCATCTTAGACATTAAATACCCAAAAGAGTGTGAACATGTGTGGGAATTCCTACAAAGTGTCATTTATGAAATTACCGGAGGGGAGTCCAAACTAGTACGGTTTCTCCAAAGTAGAATACTTGCTTGCCCTCAAGGGCAGCTTGTTTCTGCCAGGCAAACAGGTGTTTGAAAAAATGGACCCTGTTAACTGTTGTCAGTTGTTTTACTGACACTGATGTGAACTGTTCCTGTTCTTGTTTGATTGTTTTCCTTTCCCAGTTTCTTAACTATTTGGCTGAAAAGGAGTAGCTGGGATATACAGTCGTCCTCAAAATTATTCATACCCTTGCTGATTCTTGTGATTTTTTCATTTAGTGATTAAATAAATGCTTGTTTTCAAATTTGTGTTTTAGCTTCATGTGACCAACAATTGAAAGAATGACAACAATATAAAATAATTTTAAAAAATCATTTCTGGGGTATTTTATTAACGGAGTCCAAAAAAATGCCATGTTCAAAATTATTCATACCCTAGTCCATCGTCTTTATTTAATAGTCAATGGCATAGCCTTTATTCTTTATGACTGCTTCCAGACGATTCTTGTACGTGTCCACAAGCTTCTTGCACGTCTCCTGTGGGATGTTGGCCCACTCTTCCTTGGCCAATGCCTCAAGCTGGGTCAGGTTGGTTGGTTTCCTCGCCATCACTCTGGTCTTCAAGTGATGCCACAGATTCTCAATTGGATTGAGGTCAGGACTTTGACTTGGCCATTCCAGGACACTGATGTCATTGTCCTTGAACCATCTCTTGACTACCTTGGCGGTGTGTTTAGGATCATTGTCTTGCTGGTACATCCAGTTTTGGCCAAGCTTGAGTTTTTCAGCAGATTCCTTGACATTTTCATCAAGTATCCTGATATAATCCTCCTTCTTCATGATACCTTGGACCTTGACGAGATTGCCTGTGCCACTGGAAGAGAAACATCCCCACAGCATTATGCTTCCACCACCATACTTGACAGTGGGCACAGTGTTCTTTGGTCTATAGGCTTCTCCTTTATTCCTCCAGACATACTGGGTATCCATATGGCCAAATAACTCCAGTTTTGTCTCATCAGACCACAGGATTTTTGACCAAAAGCTGGGTTCTTGCTTCAGATGACCTCTACAAAAGGCCAGGCGAGCTACCAGATGTTTTTTCCTGAGCAGCGGCGTCTTCCGAGGTTTACGTCCATGGAGACCTCCTCTGTGCAAAACTCGCTCAATGGTGGACCGTGACACCTTTGTCCCTGTCTGCTCAAGGGTTTGAATTAGGGCCTTGGTTGTGGTCCGTGGGTTGGTGTTGACCTCTCGGCAGATTCTCCTGGCAAGTTTGGGGGACACCTTACACTTTCGGCCACGCCCACTGAGGTTTTTGACAGTGTTGAACCTCTTGTGCTTGTTGATGATGCTCTGGACGGTTGAGACAGGGACACCATACTGCTTGGAAATGGCCTTGTAACCCTTTCCTTCACTGTGGGCCTGCACAAGACGCTGACGCAGGTCCTCACTGAGCTCCTTCTTCTTTACCATGATGACCAGAGATTAACAATGACCTGAACCCTTTCCCACTATTTATACTCTTCTGGAAAGATGCTATTTTTTTTAACCTTGTTTAACATTTGGTCAACAAAAAAGGTATTCATTCCGATGAGACATCATGAAATAACTTTGGGACAAAGATGAACACATTTGGGACATTTTTGTTGAGATATTGCCAGGGGTATGAATAATTTTGAACATGGCATTTTTTTGGACTCTGTTAATAAAATACCCCAGAAATGATTTTTTTAAATTATTTTATATTGTTGTCATTCTTTCAATTGTTGGTCACATGAAGCTAAAACACAAATTTGAAAACAAGCATTTATTTAATCACTAAATGAAAAAATCACAAGAATCAGCAAGGGTATGAATAATTTTGAGGACGACTGTATATGGTCAGCATGCCATTACAAATATCTGCAATGTCCCTGCTAAGTACCACAGACACACAAAGTCTACGGTGACTTCCTGAGAAGGTACAGTACATTTTTGCGTAAATCGAGTATCGGGGGGGAAAACATTGATCACCATGTCAGGATTTGGATTTCTGAACTTAAGCAGCACCACATCGCCACATAGGGAAACAAGAATGTGAATGCGATCGTGGTAAGATATGGCAGTGGTTGGACTACAAGATTCCCATCAAGTGCACAATGGCATAGTGCTGAGTGTGTGTGTACTTATGTGTGTTTCGTGAAAAAGAATGAGTGAGTTCACTTCCACAAGCAACAGGCTTCAATGGTACAATAACACACAGTTGTGGGAGCCTATAAATGTTAAATGGACACTGTTAACTGTTGTCAGTAAAACAACTGACACTGATTTGAACTGTTCCTGTTCTTGAACATTTTATATTGTTATTTTGTAATAAATTTTTTCGAAGATTCCAGTATTGTTTAAGTGTTTATTGCATAATATATGCTTTGCATGACCAAATCTAGCATGTATTTTGTTGTAGGTTTGTAGTTGAACATTTTTATAGATATGGGTAGTGTATTGCAATTTATTTGGATAGATTACTGAACAAATATATGTAGTTGAAACAACACAGAATTGTAATTAATTTGACCCAGCATTTGAGTATAATATATAACAAATATGTGTGGTTGAGTTTACCCAGATTTATAGTTAATTTGACCCAGCATTTGGGTAGGATATTTAACAAATATGTGTGGTTAAATTTACCCAGATTTGCAGTTAATTTGACCCAGCATTTGGGTAGAATATTTAACTCACCTGTTGGGTTAAAATGGACCAACCCATCTTGCTGGGTCAAATTAACTACTGCTGGCTGGTGCTATATTGACCCAGCAGTTGAGTTATAAAACAGCCCAAATTGGGTTATTTTTAACCCAACTGTTTTTAGTGTGTAGACAGCCCCTATAAAAATGATGCTTATGATAAGCTAAAAGTGACTAATCAATGACACCAGCGACCAAATCATCAATTAAATAAAATCTAAATTGAAACACCAAGGTGGTAAGCTAAAAGTGACTAATCAATGACACTTCCCTAACCGGCCACCGAATCATTAATTAAATAAAATCTCAATCGAAACACCAAGGTGTTACCTGGCCATATGAGAGACATAATATCTCCTTGCAGATGACCAAGCTGAACCGGGTTGTCCTTTAGAGATAGTGTAAGAAGTATGGTCATCTGAGGGGACTGCTCCTTCTCATGGCTCAGGCATTTTAAGTGAGGATGTCTCCCTTAGAAGACATGTCCCTCCAGGGGACAGCCCCGGGGCAGACCCAGGATACGATGGAGATACTATGGCCAGGTAACACCTTGATGTTACCCAGTCTGGACCACCTTCCAAGGATAAGAATTTGTCACACTTGTGTTCTTCCACCAATCAAGAACCACTGCTTCTTCGCATGGCTCGGACATTTGGTGAGGATTTCTCCCCGGGAAGGTGTTCAGACATGTCCCTCTGTGCGGTGAGGTTCATGGTTGGTGAGGGACTGACTCCTTTAGAATCAGATTTACAAATATATCATCACAAAAGGGTACCAGCATTCTTCTCACACGAAACACACACGGGTTGAAATGAACCGCAAGATCATCTTTGTATACAAACTTTGCACAAAGATTCTACTAACATCAATAGTCTCCAGATTTGGCCGGCCAATTCATGACCCTAGATGAGGAAAAGTCACAAAATTTAATGAAAAAAAAAAAGAAAAGATAATCAGTAGCACAATAACCAAATGGGTCAAATTTAACAGTATATATAAGTGTTAACCACTTATCAGGTTTTGTTTCAACCAGGCGGTAGCACATCTGATTCTACTAATCAACCACTTGAGTGTGTGCTATGGTCATTTGTTAATAGAATCAGGTGTCTTCCAACTACATCCACACTGGCCCCCTAGTTGGTAGTTAGCAGTTGTAGTGTTTAATCTGATCTGCTAGTGATATTGTCAATGATTTTAATTTGTAAATTAATTTTGTGGAAGAAAGGAGTGTGCCACTAGGCAGTGATGACACTGACAGTTATAAATGCACGGGCATACCTGAGGAAAACTATCTTTCCAGTTGCATTGACAGGTGTGACGATAGGTGTGCTCTTTCCAGTCACGCTGACCGGCGTGATGATCTGAAGCACCTCCACCTTAGTTCAACTCACCTGCTTCACTGAGAAGTCGCTGAGATGAGTGAACAACGCGTGCATCTCCAGAAGGCCTTAAAGAAGAAATGGTTGCTGGACAAGACATTTCTTCCCCCTCCTTGGTCGACGGTCACCCTCCAGATCTATCTGAGAAGAAGAGAAAGACAACCGAGAACACTGTTTCACCCCTTTGGTTTCCTGTCGCAACCCTCTCCCTTCAAGCCATGTGGACTGTAAGATGACACTAGCTTTCTAGGCAGTGAATGTTACTTGTGCTTGTGAGTTGTTTTACCTGTTATTGTTTCAGTTGCTTGTTTCATTGTTTGTTCCACTTTTTAATTTGTTTTTTTATGGATATAATAATGTAGCGGACATCAGCTACATTATTTACATTGTTACTACAATCACCTGATTGAGCACTGAAACCGCTCTCTCTCTTTCACTTACACCTACATCTATATTAACTAACATTCCAACCTGACCACTAGGGACTGTTGTTTCACACTCTGGCATAGGGAGCCTCACAATGTCCTGGTGTAGCTACAATCTTGTGACCTCCCACACACACACGCGCTCTTACGAACACAAACATATCCCCTTACGCACGCACACACTTATACAAACACACACACACCTGTATATACACACAACCTTTTTACAGTTTTTTTGCCTGTGACTTGTATTTGCTAGTTAGGAGTTGTAGTCTATAATAGGATCCAGACTCAGAAGTAAAATAGTTTTGTAGAAGACAATAAATCCTACTAGACAATTCCAGCGGTTATTGTGAGAGTTCGGGCAGGGCCGTTGGGCGTCGGGACTCTCCTGTGGCTTAATACAGAAGTTCAACACCGTACGTGGGATGCTGATGTCTTTCGGATCATTACTGACAAGTTTGGTATATGTCGGACATTTAGATCCAAAGTTATTGAGGAAAAAATAACAGCCAATCAGCTCTCAGTCTGATGGAGTAATCTACTCAGCCACCAAGCTGTTCTGTAGACTCTGTGCACTGTGCCGGGAGTTGGCCTGGCTGCACCAGCCCGAACTAATAAATTCCTTATTTTCATCAACAATACACTTACAATAAAATCTATTTTATCGTGAGTCCTCCGATACTAACTGCTTACACATTGTGTAGTGATGCACAATGTGAAAATTTTTGACACATTACTAATAACTAGTAAGTTCATACTTTCATATATTATATTATAATATAATCTTTATATAATCTGAAAAAAACAAAACTATGGTAATTATCTGATTCTTTTATTAAATCAGTGTGACTACTACATGTGATATACTGTATATAGATGTGTAGAGCGTGTTCTTGACATCAGTTAAACACAATGATTGAAGACACAAAAAAGACTAAAAGAAAACCGTGCAGCATCAGTGGTCATGTCTTCTTTGATTTTTTTCTAAAGAATAAGGTTTGTTTGAGAGGATCCAAGGCTTCACAGAATGGATCAGTGCTGACCACCACACAACGCTGCCTGTTGCATGGTGGTTTCGTTTCTTCAGCTCCTGGATTATTTTATTCGGATGTTGTGAAGGTTTCATCTGTTGATAAATGTATTCTGTGCAGTCCACAGTTATCTGCCCACTTATTTAATTATTTCTTGTTTTTGCTTATATTTGTACATAGTGTTGTGTATTTTTATTTTATAGTTTATATCTTCTTCAGCTTTTATTTTCTTTTCTTTATTCTGTATGCTGCAGTAACAGACAAATTTCCCCATTGTGGAATCAATAAAGTTATCTTATAGCAGAGACTGGTAATCACTAATCTCTAATAAGTAAAAACCTTAACTAATCTGTCTTCTCCAAACTTCAAGTAGATATCAAATAGGATGTGAATATGTCTGTAATTTCTGACTGAGAAATTTTAAACTTTAATGCATTTAAAAACTATTTTGTCATCAGATATGTTTGATATGACTGGCTAAAGTTGTATGTAGCCAGTCGTATCAAACATATGTACTGATGCATTTCACAGACATTAGAAGCACCTGATATAACAAATCTACATTGATGAGGTGTGATTTTAGCTAGGTTAATCAATCATAGATTTGTAATATACACTTGATATGGCGTTGCTTCTAAACAGAACATGATCATTCCTAGGGGCCAACGGAAAAAAAAATTGCATGTAACCCCAAAAGCAAAGCATTTATAAATGGTCCACAACCCAATGTTCAAATGGTTACAAAAATGTTCAATATCACTAAAAGATATCCTTCACTTCGTCAAATCTAGAAAAAATATGAGATTAAAAAGTAAAAATTTATGAGAAAACATGTTAAAATGTCAACTTTATAATAATAAAAAGCCAGGTTCCTTACAAGTTTAAATTGACCAGAACTAACTGTTGCAACTCTAGTAACAGAAAATGACGTATGACATTATAAGCTGGTTAAAAGCTAGTGTGGAGATGCTGTATTCATTGCACATTCATTAAACACCAAATATGTTTTTTCTGCACTGTAAAAAAACTACTTCCTGCTTTCATTTTTTAAATACATTGCATGCCATGGGCTGGCCACAGGGGGGCTGAGAGGGGAACAAGCCCTGCAGCCCTGAGATATGTCCTGCCCATCCTTAAAAATGCATGTGTACCCTTACAGTACACATGATGATGGATGTGTAGGAAGTTGCTAGAACCTTTTACTAACTTACTTTAACAATGTGTTATCCACATCACAATCCATGATTGGACCAAGAAGAAATAGCAAAGCTGATGTTTTGTGGTAGCAGATGGTACAGGAACTTTAAATAATTAAAAATTAGATTTTAACCTTTTTTTTCCCATAAAACATTTTGTGGAATACATGCAAAAAAACATTTTAGATAGGATTCAAAGATGGGTCTGCTGCTCACGAGGCAAGCACACTACCCCCTACATTACCTAACACACCTATAGGATGTTTAAATGATAATTGATGTAATGATGTTTTGACTATCAATCAGAAAAAAATCACCACAAAGAATACAAACATCCACAGAAAAAAATACACCCTCATGTCATGTGCAAACTATTTCTGAAAGTTGAGGTTGATCCAACAGTCGCATACACTCCTGATAAAAATTTTAAGACCACTTGAAAAATTACCAGAATTAATATTCCGCACTGTTGGATCTTAAGAAGGTAAAAAAAAAAAAAAAAAAAAAAAAAAAAAAAAAAAAAAAGGTAAGCAATTTATTGCAAACATTTAAACTGAAATAGGCTAGGCAGCTGATCATGAGTTTAAAAACCACAGCCTTTAAAATCCAAAATCTTCGCAAAAATGTGGATTCAGTGTCAATTTCTGTCATGTATCCACACAGTCATGACCTCCTAATGACGAAGGCAAAAAAGCTTTCAGTCTGTGAACATGGTCATATTGTTGAGCTGCATCAGCGAGGCTTCATGCAGCGTGCCATTGGTGCTGAGGTTGGACACAGTAAGACAGTAATTTTAACTAGAAATTATGAGGGTTATAGGCAAAAAAGTCAAGTGGTAGGCAGTCTGTCAGGACACGGGGCATTCCTCAGCCCATATTAAGCTTATCATTGGTGTTGACTGTAGTTCCATAACCATTAGAGAGCATCTGGGAGAAAAGAGTTTTACGAATAAAAAACATTCATAAACCTTGTGTCCTCCAACAGCACATAAAGGAGTTTGCAGGTGAGCATCAAACATGGGAAAAATGTAACCTTGACAGTCCTGATGGCTTCCAACGTAATTGGCATGACAAGGAAGTCTCACCTGAGATGTTTTCTCCATGTCACAGTGGAGGGCCAGCATGATCCGGGAGGCTTTTTCCTTTAAAGGAACAATGGAGCTCCAGGTTGTGAAGAGGCTTCATACAGCAGCTGGCTATGTGGCAATGTTGAGGAACCCCTCATGACTGAAGATCATCAGCTGTGTGGTTCTGACTGGGTTTTCAACATAACGCTGTAGTTCACAATGCCTGCCTGACAAAGGACTTCTTCTAGAGGAATAACATCACTCTTTCGAACCGTCCTGCATGCTCCCCTGAAATCCATTTGATAACATTTGGGGTTGGATGACAAGAGAAGTTTAGAAAAATGGACACCAGTTCCAGACTGTGGATGCTCTCCATGAAGCCATCTTCACAACTTGGAGCAACATTCCCACTAGCATTGTGGAAACCCTAGCATCAAGAAGCATGACATTTTTTTTCTGGGTGTTTTTGGGGTGAGATCTTAAACTTTTGATCAGCTGATGAACAGCCCATTTCAGTTTAGTTATTTGCAATGAATAGCATACTCTGTCTCATATTACTCGCTTTACTGTCTCACTCCCATTTATCCTTTTTGCATTTTGAAGCACTACTAAGAAATTAAATCAAGATTTTGATCAGAAGTATATCAGGGGAAACAGATTGACAGACAATCCTTGATTTATAGATATATCATTGTTATTATTCCAAGTAGGCCTAGTAGAAGTAGAAAGTGGTGGTGTCACACATTGCATTCTGGTCACACCTGTGATCATGTGCTGTTTAAACTAGTGACAAACCTGCAACATAGGAGCAGCAAAATGTTTCAGTGCACATTACACTGATTATTATGTCAAACATCTAAACAAGCCAACAGTAATAGTGTTGTAATATATTACCTTAGCAGATGGAGCCACACTAGTCCCTCCAGGTGCACTGGAAGGAGAAGGGACAGGGCCCTTCACCTTCACAGACAAACCTGTCAGGACCCGTGTTGTAGGAGGCATGGGGCATCTGTGGAACCAAAAACATGGGAGACAGAAATGTTTACATTTTGATTGTGTGAACAGCAATCGTGGAAAAAATACAAATATTGAATTTAATGGAAAAAAGAAGAAATTAAAAACAATTGGCAACAATTAAAAATAGGGGCAATGTAACCAAAACAGTGTAAAGAAACAACAAATAAGTGCATATAAATAAGGGGATAGCAAGAGCAGAAGCAACATACACAATACATTGGTTATTTTGGCAAACATTAAAACACGGTAATAGAATGTAATTTTACCTTTTTAGGGGGGGTGCCCATGGCATCCTGCAACTGCCGGGCAGCAGCAGCGTACAGGAGGCCAGTGAGGACGGGCATCCCAAAGTTGTCACTGAGGTGCACCTGCCAGACATAACAAAAAAAACAAAAGACAATTTAGCAGTCAACCTATATCTGTCATGAAACAAACACTTTATATCTACAAAAAGAAAGAGATTAACAAATAATGTGGGCCAAGGGTGTGATGTGTATGACATGTAATACTTACACAGTCCCTGTCCCACAGGACCCGCCGTGTCAGTGGAAAGGATCCCACAGCCGACACGGACCTGACACCTGTAATAAGTAAATATTAGATTATATTAGACTGATGAAACAGGCAACACACTTGTAATACACATTCAACATGCATAAACTGCATAAACAGTATACAGATATTTTTACATACCCATTCGTGCAGCCACCTCCTGGTACCTCTTGCGCAGGGCCTGATGCCACTCCGGCGGGACGGTCAGCCTGAGCGGGAAGTCCAGGACACAGACCTGAAGAAGAAAATTTGTTTAGTAAACCTGGCAAGATCTTTAAATGTTTGTAGAAATCTCTCACCGGGTCCAGGAATCTGAATCTGTCTCTCCACCTTCCACGGTTCTATGGTTTGGTGACAGACTTCAAACATGTAAACATGGAAAATATGTAGTCATAAGGCAAAGTAACTTACGTTGGGCCAGGCATGACAGGTGGTGGAGAGAAGCTTCTCAAAATCCCTAGCTGAATCTGAAAGAGAAAGCCTCTTGTCCAGGTTATTACTGGGGGCCAACACAACTGTGAGTGCGAGGCAGATTCAAATTAGTTACCTCAACGGCGCCTGCCTTGGCTCCAGGTACCGAAAGCACCCCTAAGGAGAGCCCTCCCACCGGCATGGGCGCGATGTCCTCCACGATGGAGCGCAGGTGGGAATCACCGATCAGCAGGACAAACTGCAAAACAAAAGAATTTTTAACATGTGCAAATCTTCCAATATTTCTCTGACATCAATTTGTCGCCAGATGCTGTCAATGAGTTGTACCTTATCTGCCGATAGTGGAGGAACCACAACCCTCCTGGTGTGCCTGGTGAAGTCTGACCTGGGCCAGGTCAGGGCAGGTGGCGACGTCCCAAACCCTTGACTATAAATACAACAAAGACGATCAGAGTCTGAAACACTCTAAACACTTTACACACACACACACACATTGAAAGAACCCAGGTAACATGTATACTAATGAGCATGTTAATGTAAAACATTAAAGGAAAATCATAGGATTACATACCTGGTATGAAACCAGGTCTGGGGGTCAAGGCATCAGGCACCTGAAACAGAACACACAAGCGTTAAGACGCATCACATGTGAAATGACAAAAGATTTATAACAGTCAGGATTCAATCAATGGAAGATTGTTGATTAGAAATAATAGCATCCAACCAGATTGAGGCTCACCTTTGCAGGTGGGGACTCCGTGGCAGCGGTCCTCAGGGTCCAGACTCCAGGGGCCAAGTCAGTGGTTGTCTAAAAACAGGACAAAAAACAGCTAGGTTGTAAGAAATGCAATGGTGATGCAAAGATCTGTATTGTAGAGGCAGTGTTGTGGAAAAAAGGAGTTCAGCCTTGGTCGATGGATGAATAAAACCTCCATGAGTCCAGAAGTGCCTTTTACTCTTTATTGTAACGCCATACGGATGAGTTGTGGCATGCTCAGAGAATGGAAGTGCAATGCAAAGATCAGTTGGAGAGGCCAGCCTCTTATACTCTACTTCCACATACACACACATAGAAATTGGTCAAATTCCTGACTGTTTACAAGACTGTTTTCAGAGACCCCTAAAAGAAACCAGTCCTGCTGAGTCAGCCCTAATCTAACCATGTAAACATCCTGCCCATCTGGTCAGATTCTTATCTACCAAAGAAGACTGCAGGGAGTCCTGTCTGGTCATGCCTAACCAATAGGTAAATGTTCTTTGGGGTATCTGGTGTGTAAGATAAGGAAAAGTCATTTAAACAGTTGCCCTATCTTGCTTAGGTCATCATTAGTAAGGCACAACATTCATCAATACAAACAAAAGAATGTATGTATTCTTCAATACAGAAACAAGTTCTTAAATAATAATACTTCAGATAATTAAATTTCCATTACAGCAGACTGTCAGAGGACCATATGATGATGATCATTTTTATGTGTGAAATGTCACGTTGCTTTTGAGAAGACGTGGGCTGTGTCTTGTGCAGTTACCTGCTGGAAACGAGGGTCCTGCGGGTCCAGCGGGTCCAGCGGCCTCCAGCGCAGCTTCTGGGCCTGGGAACGCTTCCCCTTCCGTGCCATCCTGCACACAAGATAGAAAACGTCCAAACAGAGTTAGTTGCTTTAAAGAAACAGACAGAATTCTATGGAAGGTTTTATTGTTGTGTGACAGGTCTGTGTATGTGTTTGGTAATGCAGGTGTGTGTGTGTGTGTGATAAACCTGATAAGGAGCTGCAGAAAAGAACACAAATATTATTGACTGCTGACTACAAATAAACACCAGAGTTGACACCTTTACTGTGATACTTTCCTTCATTAACTGACAATACTAATACACACACAAAACAAGGCGTAGAACAAACTTTTTTCTATGATGAAATAATGAAAATGCATTAAAATACATTATATATACACACAAAGAATATGTTAATATATTTTTGACATAGGGCGACACGGTGGAGCAGTGGGTAGCACTGTTGCCTCACAGCAAGAAGGTCGCAGGTTCAAGACCGCCTTGGGGCCTGGGTCTGGGACCTTTCTGTGTGGAGTTTGCATGTTCTCCCCGTGTCTGCGTGGGTTTTCACCGGGTACTCCGGCTTCCTCCCACAATACAAAACATGCTCAGGTTAATTGGCAAATCTAAATTGCCCATAGGTGTGAGTGTGTGTGTGAATGGTGTGTGAATGGTGTGTGTGCCCCACGATTGGCTGGCGACCATCTGGGGTGTATCCCCCTGCCTCTCGCCATAAATGCGCTGGGATAGGCTCCAGCAGACCCCTGCGACCCCGAAAGGGAATAAGCGGGATAGAAAATGGATGGATGGATGGATTTTTGACATATATGTCAAGAGGATTAGAATGTAATTACACTTTATTATCTCACTTTACTATATAAGCTCACAATACTACCTAAAATACTGTAAATGCAGTATTTATATCAACTAACAGTACTGCCTAGTATATGTACTGTAGCTGCAGTATTTAACTGCATCAAATCACAATACTGTATGGTATACATACTGTAATTGCAATGCTAAACTCCATCAACTCACAATACTATCTAGTATATGTATAGTACCCCTAGCAGTTAACTGCATCACCACACAATATTACATACTATATGTACTGTAATAGCAGTAGTTAACTCCAAATATTTTCATTACTACCTAGTATATGTACTGAAAGATTACTTCCACTTACTTATTTGGATGAAATCCCTACATACTACTGCATCAACTCACAATATTGTTGAAATCCCAGTAGTTAACTACATCAACTCAAAATACTATTTAGTATATGTACTGTAACTGCAGCACTTACTTCTATTGGCACACAATACTACGTACTATATGTACTGTAACTGCAGTAGTTAACTCCAACTCACAAACTACCTTCTATACACACACACACTTGGGCGCACACACGGCGTAGATAAAGTTTTGTCATAAAAATTAATGAAAAAGGTTTTAAAAAAATATAAACCAAGAATATATAACGGGATTGGAATTTAATTACACCTTTACTGCATGACACCTTTTTTTCCTCTTCACACTCACCCTGCACCTTAAGTGTGCATTAGCTATGTATGTGTACATGAGGGTATGTGCGTGGATATGTATGTCCATATATATATATGCAAATATGTGTGTATGTGTATGTATGTAGGTATGTACGTCCATGTATGTATGTATATATGCCTTGCTTATGCATACTTTTTGTTCTTACTATTTATTAGCATTTCTTTCTCCATTCTGTCGATAATGCATACTGTGTATGCGGATTAACAAATTCTGCGAATTTGTACATTGTGTTGTGTGTTTTTTTATTTTTTTAAAGTCTTTTTTATCTTCTTCAACTTTATTTTTCTTTTCTTTATCTGTAACGCTGCAGTAACACACAAATTTCCCCGTTGTGGGATCAATAAAGTTTATCTATTCTATTCTATCTATTCTATTCTTTACTAAAAGAGCTCACAATACTACGTACTATATGTACTGTAACTGCAGTAGTTAACTTCCCTAACACACAAAAATATGTAAGTGCAGCAGTAAACTCCATCAATTCACAATACTACAAAGTATATGTTCTGGAGGTGCAGTGTTTAACTCCATCAACTCAATACTATCTAGTGCAAGCACACACACAAGGCATAGAACAAAGCTTTGTCATAATGGAGTAATGAAAACTCTTTTTAAAATATAAAAACAAAGAATATGTAACAGGATTGGAATTTATTTACAGCTTTACTGCATCACTTTACTACATAAGTTCACAACACTACCTAGTTTATATGCTATATCTGCAGTATTTAACTCCATTAACTCACAGTACTACCTTGTTTATGTACTGTAAGTGCAATACTTAATGCCATTAACTCAATACTACCTACAATATGTACTGTAGCTACAGTATTTAATTCTATCAACTCACTATACTGTACATGTAATAGTTGCTTATTGTAAAAAAAAAAATAAAGTTTTCTATTTCGCGGATTTCACTTATCGCGGGTCATTTTCGGAACGTAACCCCCGCGATAAACGAGGGATTACTGTAATCACAAACACACACATAATATGTCAAGTAACAATAGCTATGTCTCTCACACACGGGCTAAAAGCTAGCTCGCTAACAGCGCTTATGCTAACCGTCATTATATGGCAACAATGAACAAAAAAATGGAATACTGTCAAAAATACATTTTTTCTGCCTGACACAGACAGACACACACACACACACACACACACACACACACACACACACACACACACACTCAGCCTCCTTATGTGTCATATAACCTGTCTCAGACAAATATACATACGCAAGGGCTAACAAGCTAGCTCGCAAACAAAAAAAAAGCAAATCCTATCAAAAATACAGTTTTTTTCTCTGACACGGGCACAAACACGGACACAAACATATAAATAGTTAAAGTAACAGCAGTTATGCAAGTTAGAAAGACTCAGGCAAAGTAGCTAGCATGCAAATGCTAAAAGTAGAAAATAGACATTTACTCAGAAAAACGCATTCTTACCTGATAAAAACAGTCCAAAAGGGTCACAGGCGGTCACAGGAATCCACAGGAGCAACGAAGTAAAAAAGTCAAAGTCTGTCCAGCAAATCCACTTAATGGGGAACCAGCAAAATCCTTTGTTCTGAAGCAGAGCTAGGAGGACAAAGGGGACGAGTGGCGCGAAAAGTAGGAGTTTTATACTACGTGATGACGTCAGTCCTTCCAGAAGATTCTGCTCGATGTTTCTGATACTCATCTTTATGAATGTAGTAATACATTTGGGATAAATTGAAAAACAATATTTTACGTAAAACAAAAACTATGATAATTAATGGAAATATATTGTATATCCTTGTCTGTGTAGATTCTCATTCTACCAGGTCATTGTAGTGTCAAAGGAGTCACTTGTAAGCAACTGGACTGCTTCCTGTAGCTTGAAGACGTTTCACCTCCCATCCCATATTTTATATCCTTGTGGTGTATATTATATACTTAAGATGCATTATTAATCTATATATCCTTTTAAGCAAATGCCATCTCCATAAATGGAAATTCCAAAAATCATCACCATCATTTAACCTATTTACAATTTATATTTATGTCTACTTTAAATGTATAAATAAATAATTCATAATTAAAAATACATATACAGTTATATCAAATACTTACTAATTATTTAGTCAATAAATGAACTGTCACAATTATAAAAGTATATATACATATAATTGTATTGTTTATTTTACATTCTAATACTCTTTCTAATATTTTTAATGGTTGCATGGTATGCTTACGGTATGTGGATGTGACTGCATGAATTGTAATATAACTACACTATGAAACATGCATTTGTCTGTCTGTCTATGGGAGAGATAGGAAGAGCAGGAGCGCAAAGCTGTGCTTGGAGGCTCATAACGCCAAAAACGTAGAACTCTACACTTTTTTACCCACATTGGAGCAATTGTAATCGTCGTCCCGATGTTTTGATGTAAAAAATATTAACGTGCGGTGAAAACTGTGGCCGCGACTGTGAGTTAGAAATTTTTTTTTCAAAGAAATTTTGTGTCCTTTCGCACTCTACCGATGACATCACCACTCTGGACTCCCATCCGGAATGCATTGCGCCAAAATCTCGCACAAAAATGGCGACTACGTCGCCACAGAAACAAATATCGCCACCAAAAGACATATCAAATCGACCGGCTCGGCCGGGAATCGTGTGGTATAACTATTGTGGGGGTTTGTCCTTTCCCCTAGGAGGAGAAGCAAGCCAAACTTTTTACGGAAGAAGATAGATAGATAGATATAATAAATGCAAGAAAGATTAAGAGATGGGCTGGCTTCGCTGGTGATAGTGACCTCACTAATACAGGCTGCTCTGTCAGTGAGGCAATGCCTGCAGTAACTATTCACAAACTCAAAATCAATGGGAAATGTGTCATGTTCTCTTATCAAAGTCCTGCCTCTGACTGGAAAACTTTGGATTTTTCTGGCGAACTGAAGAAATGTTTCGAAAGCCAAGCCCCTGTAGCTTGAATGATAAATGATGTGTTTCAGATGTAGCTATCCCTTTATGTACATAAAACATGCTTATCGCTGAACTCTCATAGCACATCTACTATGCATGACATTAATATCCTCAGACATTTCATTCAAGATTCATTTCATTGTCATATGATTCACCACTTACATTTTACAGCCTGAAATGCATTTTTTGTACCAGCTTTTGATATTGCAATCAACGTAAATGATTACTACAAATATATATATAATAAAATCATGTACACATATATAAATAATGGCAAAGAGAATCCATTTTCAATCACACAAATATTATGAATATCATCATATTAAATATTTAAAAACTCAGTGTTTCACAGTGTAAGAAAGATGTGCTTTAACCTCTCCAAAACAGACAGTGCTCTTCAAATTACCTCAAAACATCTCCTCAAATTAGTTTAAACCTTTTCCTTGATTGTCGTCCATCTTGGGGAGTATGGATGTGTGTTTAGGTGGAGTTAAGAATGTGGGTGTGTGTAGGGGGAGGAGACTCAGTTCCGCAGCTTGCAAAAGATTGAGCATTGAGAAAGGTGGCCGTAGCAGTGTAAATGCATTGCTACTGGTAGAGCTTGATCAGGAAAGAGCAGTAGCAGCAATGGTTCTGCTGGCTCTCTTCATCAATCCTAGTTGGCTGTCTTTGTGGTCCATCGACACTGCAGCTTATGAAACAGGAAGTGGTGCTGTTGGTCAGGATGCTATCAGTAGAGCCATTGAAGGAGGTGGTGAAGTAGGGAAACCAATTAGTGTCAATTACTAGCACTCAAAGAGAAAAAAAACATAAAACACGTAGTGTGAATGTTTATAAGGATAACAGTATTCAGTGATGCACATTACCTGGGCAGGGTCAGCTTCCTGTAGTTGCTTTTGTAGGTGTGACTTGCAAGTTGTAATTCAATCTTTCTGTAAGCAGACAGGCTACATGGAGCAGTCATCTCACAAGGCTTCAACAGTCAGACTGTGGGAAAAGCGAAAACACACACATCAGGTCAAAAACATTAAGATCACCATTTAGAAAAGAATCAGCATGAGTTAAATGAATGCCAAATGTTTTACTCACTTCTTTTTGCACGTGTGAGACTGTCAACCTCTGTGGCTGTGGGGCTATTTACCCATAGCTGGGACAGTGGTTGACGGGCATCAGCCCCTGGATGCCGCGTCTCTGGGGCCCACTGTTGCTCCAAGATCCCCATACAGTTCAGCCTAGGACCATGAGGTACCCAGTTCCCGTGCGGGGCCCCGGGGAGGCACTGTAGGAGTCTTAGTAGTGGAGAGGCTATATATATATATATATATATATATATATATATATATATAGGCAAAACATCCTTCATTATTGTGGTCGAACACCACGTAGATGTTTTGCCTATGTTGTGAAGTGTCTGGAAAAAATAAGCGGCAATCTGGTGGCAATCAAAATTAACAGATACATAGACAAGTGGAAAGATAAGAATGAAGTTGACAGGTAATATGTATATATATATATATATATATATATATATATATATATATATATACACACACATACACAATATATATATTGCACAGCGCCAGAAGAGGGGGGAGAGGGGGGGACAGCACATGGAGGGGGGTTGGTGGAAGCTGAGGGGTGGGGGAAGTGTGTGTATTGGTTCTGACTTTGGCGTGTCTGAACCAATATCTGGAACTCACCATTCACTGATGCAGCTGGTGCTGCAGCGATCTGGTGGCAATCAAAATTAACAGATACATAGACAAGTGGAAAGATAAGAATAAAGTTGACAGTGGGGAAAATAAGTATCTGCTATTTTGCTATTTCTCCCACTTAGAAATCATGGATCTCATGGGTCTGAAATTTTGGGTTCAGGTCTGGACACTGGCTGGGCCATGCTAGAACCTTGATATGCTTCTTACGGAGCCAGTCCTTGGTTTTCCTGGCTGTGTGCTTTGGGTCGTGTTGGAAGACCCAGCCACGATATATCTTCAATGCTCTGACTGAGGGAAGGAGGTTGTTCCCCAAAATCTCACAATACACGGCCCCAGTCATCCTCTCTTTAATGCAGTGCACTCGTCCTGTCCCATGTGCAAAAAAACACCCCCAATGCTTCACAGTAGGGATGGTGTTCTTCGGATTGTACTCTTCATTCTTCTTCCTCCAAACACGCTTAGTGGAATTATGACCAAAAAGTTCTATTTTGGTCTCATCTGACCACAAAACCTTCTCCCATGACTCCTCTGTATCATCCGAATGGTCATATGCAAACTTAAGACGGGCCTTGACATGTGCTGATTTAAGCAGGGGAACCTTTCGTGCCATGCATGATTTCAAATCATGACGTCTTAGTGTATTACCTACAATAACCTTGGAAACGTTGGTCCCAGTTCTTTTCAGGTCATTGACCAACTCCTGTTGTGTAGTTCCCGGGCTGATTCCTCACCTTTCTTAGAATCATTGAGACCCCACGAGGTGATATCTTGCATGGGGCTCTGCTCCCATTGAGATTGACCGTCATGTTTAGCTTCTTCCAATTTCTAATGATTGCTCCAACAGTGGACCTTTTTTCACCAAACTGCTTGGCAATTGCTCCGTAGCCCTTTCCAGCCTTGTGGAGGTGTACAATTTTCTCTCTTGTGTCGTTGGACAGCTCTTTGGTCTTCGCCATGTTACAAGTTAAAGTCTTGCTGATTGTATGGGGTGGACAGGTGTCTTTATGCAGCTAACAACTTCAAACAGGTGCATCTGATTAAGGATGATACATGGAGTGCAGGTGGACTTCTAATGGGCGGACTAACAGTTCCTTCAGGGTCAGAATTCTAGATGACACACAGGTGTTCAAATACTTATTTGCAGCTGTATCAGTCAAATAAATCATTAAAAAATCATGCATTGTGATTTCTGGATTTTTCTTTTTAGTTTATCTCTCTCACAGTGGACATGCACCTACGATGAAAATTTCAGACCCCTATTTTCCCCACTGTATATAAATTTGTGTGTTACTGCAGCGTTACAGATAAAGAAAAGAAAATAAAGCTGAAGAAGATAAAAAATAAAAACTATAAAAAATAAAAATAAAAAAACACACAACACAATGTACAAATTCGCAGAATTTGTTGATCCGCATACACAGTATGCATCATCGACATAGAATGGAGAGAAAAATGCTAATAAATAGTAAGAAAAAAAGTATGCATAAGCAAGGCATATATACATACATACATGCACGTACATACCTACATACATACACATACACACATATTTGCATATATATATATGGACATACATATCCACGCACATACCCACATGTACACATACATAGCTAATGCAGCCTTAAGGTGCGGGGTGTGTGTGAAGAGAAAAAAAAAAGTGACCAGTGAACAGAGTCGTAGAAGGTCTTTAACAGAGTCCTGCACACACCAAAGGACCTTAGTCTCCTCAGCAGGTGAAGTCGACTCTGACTCTTGCCCGGCTTGTATATATATATATATATATATATATATATATATATATATATATATATATATATATATATATATATATATATATATATATATATATATATATATATATATATATATATATATATATATTCCCCCCCATTTCCCCCCCATTATAGATATAAGTTCCCTGTTATCCTTTCAGAAAAGTGGATGGATTTGATGTACATGTCCCACACACTGCTCTGCTAACAACAGTACGTGTAAATCTTTTTGTGTTCACATCCCATTGTTTTCACAACCCTTTTTCAATTACGTAATCATCCAACCATCCATCAGTGAATGTGTTTTAGCATTGGGTACAGCCACAGTAGCATATGAATGTGTTAGCATACAAAATAAAGCAGCATCTGAACCTGATCCAAATCTGTGATTTGTTATTGTGGCCTGTACAAATAAGGAGCTTCAAACTTTGAGATATGTCTTTTACCAACACTAACAGCAAATATCTGCAAATAAAAAGAAACCATCAAGTGTCCAAAGTATTTTAATAACTGCCAATAGACAGGTATCAGACACACCATGCTGTCTTTGGTGAACAATGATAACGTCCGGCTTGTTTGAAAACCCTGTGGTTCAGGGGGATATAAATCTAGTCTCTTAGCTGGAAGTCTTTTATGTGAAATCTCTACAGAAAATGTACAGTTTCAATAACAGCATTTAATGTGAAATTACACAATTCCTGCAGCAATTGTGAGAGTTGGGGCTGGACTGTTAGCATCAGCACTCTGTGCTGTGGCTTTTTAACATGTTATATCACGTTATAACATGATAGGAAACTATAATGTTATTTCGTGATAAGGGGGTATTACGTTATTGGCAGATATGAATATATCACGTTATTTCGTTATATTTTAACGTTATAATGTGAACGCATCAAATACGTTTTACTTTGACAGCCAGGCTAGCAGCGCTTCCCTTTCACTTCCCCTTGAAACAGCGCTTAAACTTATTGTATGAGAATTATAGCTGAAAATGTGGATTCTCCACTATCAAGACTTGTTTGATGTCGGTGTGTACCGGATGACTGCCTCGATCAAATGGAGCAAGATCATATAAGTGTTTTACTGTAGCATTACGTTCTCAAATTTGGCGTGAGCCGAATATGGCTACGCTCTAGAGAGTCGATTGGCAGTGTTGCCAGTGTTGGTATTCATTGTATATTGTATATTTTTACATTTGCAGATGGACTTGCATGCTGGCCTGATTGTGGAACTGCTGGACATACGCCTCCTGTCCTGAACTACGCACTGCATTTGACATCAGACTGATTAATAATACCTGAATTTTCCATTGTGTAAATTTACTATGATATAGTCACCTCATCTGATAGTAACAGGAGCAGAGTATTATGTATGTTTGAATGTCTGAACAGAAATCATTTAAAAATTCTATCAGAATTTACTTTGTCTCTTTTTCTCTTTTTTCATTATTGTCAGGTCCCTGGGGTGGACTTGGCGCCCCCACCTGAGATCTGCAGGAACTACATCCAATCAGCTAATGATCCCCACCTGGGACACTGGGTATTTAAGCCCCACATGGTCCATTGCTACGTCTCTGGTTCTCCGTTTCGACTACTTATTGATGTCACTACGAGAAGCCTGCCTGCCTGTCTGCACCACGTGTATCCTGCCTGCCGAATCCTGCCTGAACCCTGCCGATAATAAAGTCATTTTGATCTGCACTTGGGTCTATCATTTCTTGAGAAATCCTAACAATTATACTGTTGTTCAACATGTTTTTAGATATTGAAGCAGAGAATTTTATACTGTCAAATTTAAACAAAGCAGGCCTGTTGCCTTATGTTAATGAGTTTTAAATGTGAATACTATAGAGATCACATGACGCATCCATGGAGGTGCACGCTCACTGAAGGAGCTCCTGATACACGCCACAGCCACAACAGTTGACTTTAACGCCCTCATCTGCTAAGCAAAAGGAAAAAAGTTACAGGGAAGTTCTGATCCAGTGGCTACAGCTAGCGACAACACGGCGGACACTTTGGCAAGACTTGAGAGCGTTCTCAAGTCTGAAATGGCAACGATGAGGAGCGAAATGGCCTCTCACATGTCTGCGATGTGTTCCAAAATCGACGCTTTGACAGGAGAGCAAAGAGATCAAAGGAGAACTCTGAATAGCCATGCCAAATGTTTGGACACTATTAAACAACAGCTATTAGATCTACAAGATCGTAGCAGACGTAATAACCTCCGCCTGCTTGCGCTACCCGAAGGCATGGAGAAAGATGATGCTGTCGGCTTTCTTAAAAGATCTCTACCGGTATGGCTACCCACGTTGGTGGACAGAGAGATTGAAATAGAAAGGGCTCATCGCATTTACGCTAACGTCAAGAACAACAAGAAACCCAGAGTCGTCATTTTCGAACTCCTGCACTTCAATGACCGAGATATCATTCTACGTGAAGCAAGGAAACATGGGCCCATTCGACTGGAAGACGGGGGGTTTCTCAGCCTTTTCCCTGACTATTCCCCTACTACTGCCAAGAAACGGAGCGCTTTTGTGACGGTGAGGAAAGAGCTTAAGGACAGGGGTGCTCAGACCTTCCTTCAGTACCCAGCAACCTTGAAAGTGACTGTTAATGGTGAGACTTCCTTTTTGCAAACACCGGCGGAGGCGCGTCAGCTCCTCCAGTCCTTATCCGGGGCTGCTGCTATGGGTAATACTAGCCTTATGGACTAATGATGCTTGGACTCTTCTTCTCAATGTTAGCCAAACTCGCACGATAGTAATGTTACCAACGTCTTTCTGATGGCTCTTTGGTTTAAACGGTGTCTTCTGTACTTTGTGATGACATGACAACCTAAGTTATAATGATCACTATTATAGCTTACTTTTTCCCTTCAAATAGGCAACTCTAATTGGTTTTGAATCACAGGCCACCCTTATAGCTTAAGTGGACATATTTTAAATTCCTCTTTTGGCCATGCTGCATTGTTATTTCTGCAACACTACCTAGCCTATCTTTATAGCCTAATGTACTTGGGGTTTTTTTCTAACTTTTTTCTTTCATCCTATAACATAGAGGTGATAGTTTATCATAGATTTAATTTTTGATAATGGGCTTGTATTGGCTCCCAGTGTGTGTGCAGTCCATTGCTGATGTCATGGATTACTATAAGGGAGAGTTGCAGACATGGGCCTGTTCTGTGCCCAGCCTGCATTGTGTGTGTTATTTTTAATGTTCTTTTACTTTTTATTTCTGGGATGGGAGGGGGTGGGTTATGGGTAAACATCTTATTTGTCCAATGTTAAGAATCCAGAATATTTCTTTATCTCCTTCATCTATTCAAATATTTGATAGCCATGACTGATTTAAATATTCTTAGTTGGAATGCAAATGGTCTGAACGGTCCCCATAAACGTGCAGGTTTTCTAGAGTTGTTGAAAAGGAGGAAAATTGATCTAGCACTGATTCAGGAAACTCATCTTAAGAAAGAGGATGTTCACAGGTGCAATAACAAGTTTTACAAAGTAGTCTCTTTTTCTTCAGCTATTGATAAAACTAAAGGGGTAATGATATTAATGTGTAGGAACCTCTGTATTGATATACTTGATCAGGGTAGCGATACACATGGTAGAATAACTCATACGAAAGTTTTGATTGGAAATAGGAGGTTAGCATTTCTCTCTGTCTATGCCCCTTCTACCTATTATCCTAATTTCTTTTCTATACTGACCAGTTACCTCCTTAATATGTTGGACTCTGAGGTGGTGATGGGAGCTGACATGAATGCTGTCATGTCACATGACTTGGATAGATCAGGTCAGAGTGAATCACAGTCACAGTCCCTCTGCACTGATAAACTTCGGCAGTGTATTTCTTCATTATCTCTTCTGGACTCCTGGCGTATGTCTAATCCTTCTGGTAGAACCTATACCTTCTTTTCCTCTAGACATAAGTCTTATTCACGAATTGACTTTGTTTTTATCTCTTGTACTCTTTCCTCTTCTTTACTTAGCTCAGACATATGCCCCATGTCATTATCTGACCACGGTAGTAATATTTTGAGAATGTCATTTGTTAAACGACCTCCCCGGGCGCCTCGCTGGCGGTTTAATCCTACATTACTCCGTAATGAGAATTTTTGCAACTCATTTAAGGCTAATCTTACAAAATTTATCAATATCAATAAAGGTTCAGTGGACGACCCACGAATAGTTTGGGATGCGTTTAAGGGCTTTATCCGTAACTTTTCAATTTCATATGCATCACATTTACATAGATTAAACATCAAGAAAATTTCTTACCTAGAGGCTGAGCTCACTTCACTAGAGGCAACAAATCAACTTTCTTTTTCTCTCCAAACCTCGACTAGAATTAGTGTGGTTAAAACAGAACTGAATCAGTTGCTCAAAGCTAAAGCAGAGTTCCTGATTCAAAGAACTAGACAAAATTATTATTTTAATGGGAGTAGGCCCAGTCATCTTCTAGCTCTACAACTGAGGAAAACTGAAAAGTTTGCTAACATACCTGCTGTAAAGCACCCATCTGGTGAAGTTTTAACTGACCCAAAACGTATTAATGACACATTTTGTTCTTTTTATTCCAACCTGTATACATCTGGGTCTTCCTGTGACAAACCTACATTTTCTACTTTTCTATCTTCTCTTAATTTACCCCAATTATCTAATTCTGAGTCTGCTTCCCTGTCTGAACAGATAACTCTTGTAGAACTGGAAGAATCCTTGAAATGTATGAGCACAGGCAAGTCCCCAGGTTTGGATGGAATTCCTGTTGAGTTGTATTCCTCTTTTTGGTCTGAGCTGGGCCCACTTATGTTAGACATGATTAATTACTCAGTTGAACATGGATCCTTTAGACAGGGTATTAATACAGCTGTGTGGGCGACCAACGTGGTCGCTCCACAAAAGGGATCAGGGCAACCGGAAAAAGAAGTGGAGACAGGAGGCAGCGGAACTCAGTTAAAACATTTATTGTCAGCGATACCAAAAAGAGGACCCAAAACGCTTACGTCAGCAGGCAAAGTCCACCTCGCACCAGGTGGAATAAACAGGCAGCTCCACACCCCTCGCATCGCGTCCTGCATCCAAACATGTCGGGGGGAAACTCCATCTCTGCTATTCAGTTCCCCCTTATAACCAGGTGAGAAGGGGAGGGCTCATCACCTTCTCACACTTCCCTCCCCTTCTGCAGTCTCGCCAACGGGGTGGCGAGACAGAAGTCCGCGACCGTGGTGTGTCTGCCTCGGGACTCGCTCGACCACACTCCATTTCCGGTCGTAGCCCCGCCAGCACTTCCGCTAGCACTTCCGCTAGCACTTCCGCCAGCTCCTTCGCTGACCGTCTCCGCTAGCCGTCTCCTTCGCCGACCGTCTTCGCCGGCTCCTTACGCCGACCGTCTCCGCCGGCTCCTTACGCCGACCGTCTCCGCCGGCTCCTTACGCCGACCGTCTCCGCCGGCTCCAACGCCGACCGCCTCTGCTGGCTCCTTTGCTGACCGTCTCCGTTGGGTCCTTTGCTATCCGTCTCCGTCGGGCACTTCCGCCGGGCACTTCCGCTAGCCGTTTTCGCTAGCACTTCCGCTAGCACTTCCGCTAGCACCTCCGCTAGCACCTTGCTAGCCGTCCCCGCTGGCTCGCTCGCCGTCCCCGCTGGCTTGCTCGCTGACACTCTCACCGACACTTTTCGCCGAACGTCTCGCCGACTCCTTCGCTCACGTCAGCAGGCAAAGTCCACCTCGCACCAGGTGGACCAAACAGGCAGCTCCACACTCCTAGCGTCACCTGTCCCGCACGCAAACATGTCCGGGGGGGAACTCCCTCTCTGCTATGCAGTTCCCCCTTATAACCCGGTGAGAAGGGAAGGGCTCATCACCTTCTCACACTTCCCTCCCCTTCTGCAGTCTCGCCAACGGGGTGGCGAGACAGAAGTCCGCGACCGTGGTGTGTCTGCCTCGGGGCTCGCTCGACCACACTCCGTTTCCGGTCGTAGCCCCGCCAGCACTTCCGCTAGCACTTTTGCCAGCTCCTTCGCTGACCGTCTCCGCTAGCTGTCTCCGCCGGCTCCTTCGCGACCGTCTCCGCTGGCTCCTTACGCCGACCGTCTCCGCCGGCTCCTACGCCGACCGTCTCCGCTAGCCATCTCCGCCAGCTCCTTCGCTGACCGTCTCTGCTAGCCGTCTCCGCTAGCCGTCTCCGCCAGCTCCTTCGCTGACTGTCTCCGCTAGCCGTCTCCCTCGCTGATCGTCTCCGCCGGCTCCTACGCCGACCGCCTCCGTTGGGTCCTTTGCTGACCGTCTCCGCCGGGCACTTCCGCCGGGCACTTCCGCTAGCCGTTTCCGCTAGCACTTCCGCTAGCACCTCGCTAGCCGTCCCCGCTAGCACCTCGCTAGCCATCTCCGCTGGCTCGCTCGCCAACACGCTCGCCGACACCGCCGCCAATCCTCTCGCTCGCGTACCACCGTCTCGCTCCGCGAGCTCCACCTCCTCTCTCCAGCTTCTCAGGCGGCGCCACAGATCCCACCGCTGCCACCAAATGTGAGCGACCGACGCGGTCTCCCCACAAAAGGGATCAGGGCAACCAGAAAAGAAGCGGAGACAGGAGGCAAAGGAACTCACATAATAAAAACATTTATTGATGGCGGTACAAAAAACACAAAAACCCAACACGCTCACGTCAGCAGGAAAAGTCCACCTCGCACCTCTGCTACGCAGTTCCCCCTTATAACCAGGTGAGAAGGGGAGGGCTCATCACCTTCTCACACACAGTTTCTAAATTATTAAGTGTGTTTGTGGTTTTCTCTCATGCGGTTAATAATTAATCAAGGTGATTTAAGGAATTTATATTTGTAAATCAAAACAATGAATAAGTGGCTTTAGATCTTTTATAAGATCATGCTGTTATTACATTAAATTGTGATTGAAATAACACTTTATAGCTGTATGTCATTGATTGGATCTTACAGTCATATACATGTTTCAATGTAATGTGGTCTCTACTGAGTCTGCATAGACAATCAGTGTGTGTTCAAAGAGTCTGACCAGTGACCTTATAGGGCAAATACACATAAATTTGTGCACATGACCTACAGGTCCTTCTAAAAAAAATGTGCATATTGTGATAAAGTTCATTCTTTTCCATAATGTAATGATAAAAAATAAACTTTCATATATTTTAGATTCATTTCACACTGACTGAAATGTTTCAGGTCTGATGTAAATACTGGATGGAACTCACATAGGTTTAATTCAAACCAATCAAACTGGGTTGGCTCAAGCCCCGTTACTTCATTGTGCAGAAGTCAAGTTGGGTAGTTTTAGCCTCATGGCACCAGTAAACCAGCATTCTGGTTATTTCCACAAAAACCTTACATCATAGAAATGATGACGTAACAGGCATAACCTGCCGTTGGGTTATGTCAGTTCTATTAGATAGAATTTTGTTTAAAGCGAAGGAGCAAATAATCTCACCCTGTTCCACAAAGACATTTAGAGGCAAATACCAATCTGAACATGCCATTAAAGTGTTTGATCTAAGGGAAAAGTTAGCTGAAAACCCTTTCCCTACAGCCACCTTCTCCCACTTCCCTTGAGGGATCCAAGGTGCTCACAGATAATATATAATCCAGCCAGATAATGACAGGAAATGCATCCACAGACGGATAGGTAGTGAAACCATGTCCACTCATGTTTTTTAGGACCATTTATGCATTGTTTCCATAGACAGTACCAGTTGCATTTTCCAGGACTTAGTGCAGCACTGCTTGCTTTATTTTCAGGTGTGCTGTGTTTTCCACCAGGGTCATTATAACATGCATGCAAACTGCAGGGACGCGCTGCATGAGCACACACAGGTTCATCTCCACTTCCGATGGCGGACAACTGTTGCACAATGTTCCTTCCATGTGAATCCAATAATCAATCGGTAGGGGTCATCAGGGGTCTGATGCAGGTATTTAAAGATGCTGGGTGTCAGGCTTGGACCTCAAAGTTATCCTGATCCATCCTGTGATGTAAATACCTGGTCAGTCAACAGGCTGTTAAATCACATTAAAGAAACTGCTCAGCTTGCTTGGAAACCCAAAGGAGTTGATACTAAAACCAGTACCAGATACCAGATACCAGATACCATGCACACGATTTTTGTAATAAAAAAAAGTGACTAAGTTGAGCTGAGTTGAGCAGCACAAGTGTGGTTTTAGGAAATGTGTCGAAACAAATTGTCCTGGTAGACTAATCAGAAAATCAGAACAGAATATTCACCCATAACATAGCATAAGGGCATTTAACTGACATAATATTTTGAAGTACGTCTATTACTGAGTAACATTCTGTGGTTGAATATTGTTACATTTATAATAAAATAAGAAACACTGCTCTTGAGGGGAATCCAGTTTTGAAGACAGAGTTGGGGGTCCTGACTAAGTGATAAGGGAAGTGGGTAGACATTTTTTTGTTAAAAAAGGGTATCTGCGGTATGTGGCGGGGCACCGGAAGCAGAGTGACGATGAATGGTGAGGGGGCAGCTTATCACATTTTTGCCACAGGAGGAGCACCATAGAGGGCAATTAATTACTTTATCCACTGGAGGGGCACCCTAGAGGGCACTTTATCATGTTTTGTCCACTGGAAGAGCACCCCAGGGCAATCAGGCTTTTTTCTCAGTGTTTGGGGGAATGCAGGTCCAGTAACTGGGTAGGAGGATAACTGTGGGGGAGAAAATGAAAAATTCTATTGCAATGCATCACCTCGAGATTCACCAGTGGAATTCAATAGGGATGACGACCAACTGGCATGGTCCAACGATGTGAATGTACTTCTGAAAATCCAGTGATATAAGAGCCACATGGATTTTGTGTTGTTACCGGACAGATGTAACTCCATACAACCCTGTGGATGATATGTTTCCACAAACAACGCTCTATCCCAACCTATGATACGGTTTCAATATGCTGTCTTCAAATCTCTTCTTCTAATTCTCAGTGATTTGCAAACAATTTTCATCAGGAAATCAGTCACTGGAAAAATGCTCGGATCATACCATATTCATCAACCACTGAGATGGTTCAGTTGCACAGAAAATAAAGTTTAATACATTTTTTTTACAAGAAATTCTGGCAGCTGATTAAATCTGTTTCTCTAAAAAAAATGCTCTGCCAATTGAGTGCAATGGGAATCAAATTAAAGAAATGTGTCTATTTGCTTCCAGAGGTTGATTGTGGGTACGGAGGCCACTCAGTCATCTCCACACCGAGCAAAGTAGATCATTATGCACGGTGGCGAGATAGGGAACTCTGTTATGCAATTCACAGTGCACCTCATTTATCACTCAATGCACTAGAATATTTATACAAGAAGCATTTAATTTAATAATGAAAAGCCTTTCAGCTGCAAATTAAACAGTATTCCATCTTTAAAAAAGCATTTGGCATGCTTGTTTCATTTATTAAACGAGATTTGACCGGGGCTTTTAGCATTTTTTTTTGTGTGTTTAACACGTCGGCAAATATTGACAAAGTGGAGCAGCCTTCCTAAACTCTTGCTACATCCCGAACTAACCCTGTTTCAGTCGGTTTGCACAGTGAAATGTCAATTGAGTGATTTGTGGAGCCACGCGGCATCCACTAAACTTCATGAACCTGTTCGACTGCTCCGATCCCCCCCTCCACCTCCTGACGCCCGCTACCGCTCTCCATAGTCATTAACACTGTATTACCTCAGTAAAACATGCATTCTCCTCATCATCACCATCCGCCACTTCTATCACGTCGCCGGTTCAGGCGCCATTAATCGCGGGTGCCAAAGTGCAGAGCGCGGCGCGTGTCTTCTTGCATGTCATTTGTCTTAAACTCATTTACTCTAACCAGTCTCAGATCTGCTCCCCCCACCCCACCCCCGCCACCTTCCTTCCTCACCCACACATCTTAATATCATAAAGTCCTAATTAATATTGCTGCTTAATTAAACACTCATATTTAAGGAATGTATCAGGAAGCGGAGGAGGAGGGAAGAAGCTCTCATCCGTGCTATTAATTGTCTTGGTCATTAGCTTGTTTCTATCAGCTGCTGCATCTGGCTGTGATGAACCTCCATTAGTGTGAAGCCTCTCTTGGTTTACAAAGGGGGGGGGGTAATAAAATAAAAGCTCATAAAACATTATAAACCTAAACAACCCAGAGGTGAATGGATGGGAGTTAATATTTATTGCTGCATTTTATGATGGCAACAGCTTTTTGACACCAACATTTGATTTGCAGTCATCAGACATTTACATTTTAACCCCTTGAATATCTCCCTATCTGGTCATGTTGATCACAGCATTACAACAGATGAAATATAAATAAATTTGTGATTTTCACTATCATTGATCAAGAGTATATGCCCTACCAGAAAGAAACAATAGAAAATAATAATAATGATTATATATATATAAAACAGATATAGTACACATGTGTTGCAATACAAAAGACCCAAAGGAAAACATGTTTTACTGTTGTAGCAGTAAGCTTAATATCTATATAATGATATTATTATACTTGATTTTGTTAATATTATTACTACTACTATTATTTTGCATGCATTTTTTTTAATTATCGATTTTTAAGGCTTGATATTGTTTCCTTTCATATCTCAGGTACTGTAACATTTGGTTTATTTGTGCCTATTTTAATGATCGGCTGGCACCAGCAGCACTGAACCAAATGCTCAAGGCCTTGTTCCCCCCCATGCATTCTAAATAGACAGTAATATTGGTGCAGGTCATATGTTTTATCATGTTATCAGCTGCATTAATGCAAAAGGAAGGACAACTGTAATGTCAGCAGTTATTGTTTTATCATAGTCCATAACTCTGCATAATGTGTTCCCCGTGACCTTAAAGTAAGGAGCTTATGAAATCAGCAGTGGCATAAATATTGATA
This sequence comes from Eupleurogrammus muticus, assembly GCA_036785175.1. Classification (NCBI taxonomy): domain Eukaryota; kingdom Metazoa; phylum Chordata; class Actinopteri; order Scombriformes; family Trichiuridae; genus Eupleurogrammus; species Eupleurogrammus muticus. The sequence goes on along the minus strand of JAYKQN010000004.1, from coordinate 10,549,677 downwards.
ATGTCTCATTCAGAGGCTGTTTCTTTCAAACATTACGTTGTAATTACGGCCGGCAATCAGTATTGATATCCTGGTGTGCCAGTGCATGCTGGGCCAGTAGTAATGCAATTTGATGGCAGGCGGAAGGGAAGGGGAATCAAATCACGGCGCTGAGCGCAGGATGCCTGGGAGGAAGGCAGGCGCTCGCAGGGAGAACCAGAGAGTACACCTGAGCTCCCCTACATGCCCGTTCACTGGGGAATAGAGATTTAGCTTAAAGGAGCATACCGGTGTTTTCTGCTTTCATGCAAATTATCACAAACATCTTTGTCATTTTTTTGTTTTATATTAAAGACAGCAGCTTTTGTTTTTAAACTGACATATGAGTTTATTCACAGGAGACTGTGTTTTGTTGGAACTTCCAAATTTAAAAATAAAATAGTTGTTTCTCTTATTAAAAACTTACTCACAGTGAAAGAGTTGTCATCCTAAGATTTATTGGAATACCAGGCAAACAAATATGAAATTTGCAAATGCGGATCCTCTCAGGTCACTAAGCTCAAAGATCATGTCAAGGTTAACACGTACTGTACGTTTCGTGCTCTCAGCTAATCCACACGGATTCATCCTAAAAAAACAAGTGACTTGATTGCATCTACATATGGGTTGTTTTCATTCCTTTGCAAAGATCATGAGAGTTTAGGCTGAATATGTATCTGCTCTGCCTTACGGGGTTCAGAATAAAGCAAAAAAATGACAATATATGACATTTAGAATTATAGCAACATATATATATATATATGGATATCAGGGAAAGTATTACATCAAGGCCTAATATATATATTAGGCCTTGATGTAATACTCTCCCTGAAAATATGTTTTGTGCAGGGGCAGAACAGGGGTCAATTAAATCTCCAGCAAGTCATGGAAACAACAAAAACGATTTTAAGGTCTTTATGGTCCCGATGATTCATCAGGCATCAACCTAATTGCTCATGCTTTTATAGCCTTTTCAGAAGCTCTGTAATCCAGCCTTGGAGTGCAGAGTTTATTTTATTTTTTTTTTTTTCTGAAATTTTGTCCATTACATCTACAACCATGTTTACTGTTTTTTGCAGTTTGCTATCCATGAAACCCTGCACCTTTAGTTTAACCACACAGCCATTTCTTTGTATACGGCCACAAAGTGGGTGAGTCACCATTTGACCCTTTATATTTTTTTTATTGTTTGCGTAAACATGTTTGTGTAGTTCATCAATTATTTCATCTTTGTCAAATATTGTGTGGACACAGTCCATCCCAGTGTTTGGTTTGAGTTTGCATTTTATATTTCAGTACTAACTATTCACATCAATATTTTGGACAAAACATGCAGATTCAGGGTCATGCTGAGTATAGGTTGATTGGTTGGTTTGGTTTGTCGGGTGATTGTCATTTTGTCTGGATTAGTTGCTTTGGGTTCCTTGTGCTTGCCATGTGGTCTAGGTCATGTAGTCAACACTGCACTCCACCTGGCTCTCTCTCACCTGGACCAAAAGGACACATATGTTAGGATGCTGTTCATCGACTTCAGCTCAGCATTCAACACCATCATCCCTCAACAGCTCATAACAAAACTAGGTGAACTTGGACTCAACACAACACTCCGGAACTGGATCCTGGACTTCCTGGTAGGCAGACCCCAAGCAGTCAGGATCGGAAACAAGACATCCAGCACAACAGTACTGAGCACAGGAGCTCCCCAGGGCTGCGTGCTCAGTCCGCTGTTGTTCACACTCCTCACCCATGACTGTGTGGCAACGCACAGCTCAAACCACATCATCAAGTTTGCTGATGACACGACCGTGGTGGGCCTGATCAGCGGAGGCAACGAAGCCCTGTACAGAGAGGAGGTGGCACAACTCAGCAGCTGGTGTACTGACAACAACCTGCTCCTCAACGTGGTCAAAACAAAGGAGCTGGTTATCGACTTCAGACGGTCATCGCACACACACACCCCACTGTGCATTGACAATCACCCAGTGCAGATCGTCCAGAGCACAAAGTTTCTGGGCGTTCACATAACAGACGACCTCTCATGGACTAAGAACACCACACACATCATAAAGAAAGCCCAGCAGCGTATGTACTTCCTAAGAAGACTGCGCAAAGCCCATCTCCCAACCTCCATCCTCACAACTTTCTACAGAGGGACGATTGAGAGCATCCTCAGCGGCGCCATCACATCATGGTATGGCAACTGCACTGCTGCAGACCGCAAGGCCCTGCAGCGGATTGTGAGGACAGCAGAGAGGATCACCGGAGTCTCTCTGCCCCCCCTCTCAGACATTTACAGCTCCCGCTGCCTGCGGAAAGCTGTAAACATCATCAAAGACACTACCCACCCCTCCCAAGGACTATTCACGCTGCTACCATCAGGTAGAAGGCTCCGCAGCATCACTGCCCGCACCTCCAGGATGGGGAAGAGCTTCTTCCCCCAGGCAGTCAGACTGCTAAACAACACCAGGACTATTGGACTGTAGTCTACATACCAGTCCAACCAGCACACTGCACCTTATGCACTTTCTTTTATCATATTTCATATCATATATATTTTTTATCACCTTTCATTATCTAGCACTATCTACCTCATATTTATTAGGACAGTCTGTGCAATCTGGGAAATATCATATTTATCAGGACAGTCTGTGCAATCTGTGTAACCACACCACTAGCCACAGTGCTCTGCAAAAAAGTCACTTTTGTTTACTGGGTTTGTTTACTGTGTTTTTAACTCATGTCTTACAACACAAATGAGTGTGTGGGTGGAGGATGTATGTATAATGTATGTATAATGTATGGGTGGGTGAGGATGAGGGCGTGAGTGAGTGAGTGTGTGTGTGAGTGTGTGTGTGGGTGTGTGTGTGCGTGTGTGTGTGTGTGTGTATGTAAGATAAAGTATGTATGCAGGTATGTTTGTGTATAGACACTGTGTGTTTTAATCTGTTCAGTGCATTTAGGCACTTTTTATTTTCTTTTTTATCACCAATTGCTCTCGGTGGAACGCTGTCTCGTCTCACTATATACTGTGTATATGGCTGTAACGACAAATAAAAAACCTTGAACCTTGAACCTTGAACCTTGAACCTAGGGGCAAAGGGAGGAAATGTGTGTTGCTTCCTGCTGAGCTGGTTTGGTGGTGCCAGCAGTGGAGGGGTGCTACTGCTGTGGTGGGCGTGTCGTGTGTGGTTTCCTTGTTCAGTGTTTGGGGACGTTTTGCATGTTTTGTGGTGGTCATGGAGGAATCCAAGGTGTGATTTGTGAAGATAAATGGCTGTAGATGTTTGTCGGATTGAGTCTCCCCTGTAATGTGGTTTGACCCAGCAGAGGCAGTTGGTTTATTGTGTGGTGTCAGAGAGAGAAGGCATGAGGTGTGCAGGAAACTGTGCCCAATTTTTTTTTTTTTCTGTTGAAGTTGAGTTCAGTTTCTAAATCAAGCTGTGTTACCTTTCCACTTTTTTGTAAATACTTAATAATTTTGTGAAATATTAAACATGAGAAGATAAGCATTTTTGTTTGCACCTGTAAAAAGTGAATGACAGGAAGTGATAGGCCATGTAAACTGATGAAGCGCAGGTCGATCAGTGAATGCTCAGGATGCCAACTCACCGTTACATTAGCAAGCAGAAGATTTGAATTTCCAAATAAAACCTTTGGATTTGCAAAAAGGACAAAAAAAATAGAATTTTAATCAATCAATTTTGTTTAATTACAGTCTTGATTCTTTTACTCTCTTTTGTTTTGATGGGAACACCTATTATTTTTGATTCCAAGAAATAAATGTCTCTCCAAACAACAATAACACTGGGACATGTATGTGACCGAATGCATAAGTTCTACAACTGACACCATGTAGTGCCAAAGAAAAGGGCTGTTTGACAGTAAAGTGAAGCTTTGCAAATATTCTAAATATAACAGGAACATAAACTGATGTTGATTTTGCTGCTGGCGCTGTCCACAGCAGCAAATGGCTTAACCTCTGTTTTAGTTATCTTCCCTGCCTCTTCACAAAACGTGAACAGTGCCTTTAACAGTGCACCCCTCCCTCCACCCCCCACCCCGTAACACAGATTCCCTGATGCAATTTTGACCCTCTTGTCAAGCCACATCCTCGCGATGAATGGTGAACAGTCTTTTGCATAGCTTATTTTAACCACAAGGAGACCAAGAGATGTCATGTTGTCTTGTGGTCGTGGTTTTCTGCCATAACTGCTTCATATCAGACACTTATGATAGCAACCTGTACAGAGTGCTGTCAGCTCTTGGTGGACCTTCATCAGTTCTCTAACAGCCTGTCATACACGTTCAATTCAGATTGTCCTCACCTCTTTACAAGTCGTCCAAGGGTTCCATCTGGCCCATTCACCTTCACTTCAGGTGTCAGCAAAACATATGTCTCACACATGTGACAATGGCTTGGTTTGTGGTTTGGATCGTGCATTTTGCTTGTAAACCTTTTTGTAGATCAAGAAATTCAATTTGTGGAACAATTCAAATTAACCCAGCAGTCATGAAGAGCACACAACATGTAGGAGGCCCCTACAGAGGAATGCAAAGGGTGTAAGGAGGCCATCTTCTTCTGAGTAATCTCCGAAAAAATAGAGACTCCAAAATACCAATCCACCGTAGCTTATCACTTGACTTCCTGGATCACATTTCTGAATTCAAACACTAGAATGCACCAGGAGTGGCTGTTGTTTCATGAGACGCTGTAAGAAACTGTAATGAGATTTCAAGCATGTTTAGGGTGGTAGTTGGTGTTGTTGGGTTCCTTATGGGTTCCTTTTATTTTGATTTTAATACATATGGTTAAAAAGATTTTCATCCTTTTTCTGAGGTGAAGGTGTTATGTTGACAGCTCAGATATTCATAGTTACAGTTATTAACTGTAGATAATGTTTTCAAAGGCCCAAAACAAGGAATCTTAATGATTCCTTGTTTTGGGCCTTTAAGCTTCGCTTTAAGCTTATTTACACACTAAGTCAGACACTGAGAAGCACTTTATGAGGTGCAAGAGTTTGTAGAGAAAGACCTTTTCCTGTTGTGGTCTACAACCTTGGATGTCTCCCCATGCTAAAAACAAAAGTGTTGGCTCATTGACATTAATCGACACAACTTATTAGGTCTTAAACAAATGTTTGAGTTGTGATAAGCACTAAAGAAATCATGTTCAACCAATGAAGTACATTGAGTTCGGATAGTTACATTTTTTTCTCTAAAATCAAAATTATTACTGATCCAAATAGATTTTTCCTATATTAAGCATATATATATATATATTTTACATTAACCTAAGTACCACAATTGTGAACAAAACATCCATCCATCCATCCATTTTCTATCCCGCTTATTCCTTTTCAGGGTCGCAGGGGTCTGCTGGAGCCTATCCCAGCGCATTTATGGCGAGAGGCAGGGATACACCCCAGATGGTCGCCAGCCAATCGTGGGGCACACACACCATTCACACACCATTCTCTCACACACTCACACCTATGGGCAATTTAGAGTTGCCAATTAGCCTGGGCATGTTTTGTATTGTGGGAGGAAGCCGGAGTACCCGGTGAAAACCCACGCAGACACGGGGAGAACATGCAAACTCCACACAGAAAGGTCCCAGACCCAGGCCCAAGGCGGTCTTGAACCTGCGACCTTCTTGCTGTGAGGCAACAGTGCTACCCACTGCTCCACCGTGTCGCCCGTGAACAAAACATTTTATCTGGAAAACCATTTTTAAAATCAGGATCCTTCAATCAGATGTTTTTATTACTTTAAACTTTTTATATTAGTAATTTTAGAAAATGATTTAATTCAATAACAAACTTGTTTGGCAACTAACTATATTGTTTACTGTGTAGCCTTTAAAGAAAGCATTCGAATGCACACTGATTAAATATTGCAAATAATAAACAAAGGACATAAAAAAGAACATTTTAAATGATAGTTCACTTTAAATGTAAATTCAGTGATCATCCAATAACACTCATGCTGATGAGAAGTCCGTTGGGGTATTGTAATCTTCTAACATTGAAACAGTGCCAGGGTGAGGCTGTATTCCAGTACTTTTTTTTTCTTTTTCAAACAACAAACATTTATTGTAGACCAGAGATTAAAATGTAATTAAAGATACAATGAAATCCTCCTGCGTGTGTGACCCAATCCTTATGTCCTGAAGCTGCTGCATGCACATTCAGAGCACCTTGGTATATCCTTTTATTTTGGCTCCTTCCTCTGTGATTGTTGCCATCTTGTGGGCAGACGCTGCCGTGGACTGGTCACCGACGATAGAAATACAACCCCTAGCAAAAAGCATGGAATCACCAGTCTTGGATGAGCACTCACTCAGACATTTTATTCTTTAGAACAAAATCATATCAAAAGCATGAAACAATTTTATAGTCACTCAAAAGTGCAACTCCTTGGCATTCAGAAACACTAAAGGAAATGAATGGTCAGTAAATGTTACTTCTATAGACCAAGCACAAAGAAAAAAATATGGAATCACTCCATTCTGAGGAGAAAAATATGGAATCATAAAAAAACAGAAGTTGGAGCCTCACTGTGGACCATTTTTTTCAATTTCCACCACAGGTTTTCATTTGGGTTGTGTTCTGGGCTATTTGCAAACCATCACATTGACTGGATGCGTTTTTCTCCAAGGAATGCTTTCACAGGTTTTGCTCTATGGCATGGTGCATTGTCATCTTGAAAAATTATTTCATCATCCCCAAACATCTTTTCAATTGATAAGATGTCAAAATGTCAATTTAAACTTGTGCATTTATTGAAGATTTAACCCAAGACATCTCCCCAGCTCCTTTGCCTGACATGCAGCCCCATATCATCAAGAAATGTGGACATTTTTATATTTTCTTTAGACACTCCTCTTGGTAAATCTCACTGGAACAGCACCAAACAAAGGTTCCAGCATCATCACCTTATCCAATGCAGATTCGTGATTCATCACTGAAGATAACCTTCATCCAGTCATCCACTGTCCATGATTGACTCTCCTTAGCCCATTGCAGTCTTGTTCTTTTCTGTTAAGGCGTCAATGATGGTTTTCTTTGGGCTTTCCTGCTTTCCCTTTAGGTGATTTTTCCACACATATATTGACTCCAGGGCGACACGGTGGAGCAGTGGGTAGCACTGTTGCCTCACAGCAAGAAGGTCGCAGGTTCAAGACCGCCTTGGGGCCTGGGTCTGGGACCTTTCTGTGTGGAGTTTGCATGTTCTCCCCGTGTCTGCGTGGGTTTTCACCGGGTACTCCGGCTTCCTCCCACAATACAAAACATGCTCAGGTTAATTGGCAAATCTAAATTGCCCATAGGTGTGAGTGTGTGTGTGAATGGTGTGTGAATGGTGTGTGTGCCCCACGATTGGCTGGCGACCATCTGGGGTGTATCCCTGCCTCTCGCCATAAATGCGCTGGGATAGGCTCCAGCAGACCCCTGCGACCCTGAAAAGGAATAAGCGGGATAGAAAATGGATGGATGGATATTGACTCCAGCATCCAACCATTTCTTGTTCATTTGTCCTGTTGTACAATATTTGCTTTCAAGACCTTTAGTTTTTGGTCTTGACGCTTAGATGTCCTCCTTTGCCTACCAGTACGTTGACTTAACAACCTGCCCATGCTGTTTCTACTTGGTCCGTATCACAGCTGACTGTGTACAAACCACATCTTCGGCAACCATACATGAAGAGTTACCATCTGCAAGAATTTTAACAATCGTCTCTTTGGTTTCAAGAGACATCTCTCTTGTTGGATCCATCACTTTTGCAAATCCACTTGGTCCAGCAGCCCTCCAAGGTGCACTGCTGACTAACTAGCAGATCTAATCTGAGGCAGGTGCCCAGTGAAATTGACTTGGTGCCTTTTTATTTTCTACCTCAAAATTGAGTGTTTCCATATATTCTTCCTCAGAATGGAGTGATTCCATATTGTTTTCCCTGTGCTTGGTATGTAAAAGTGACCACCACAATAGTTTTTATTCATTTCCTTTAGTGTTTCTGAATGCCAAGGAGTTGCACTTTTGAATGACTTCATTATTGTTTCATGCTTTGATGCAAGTTTGTTCTACAGAATAAAATGTCTGAGTGAGTGCTCATCCAGACTGGTGATTCCATACTTTTTGTTAGGGGTTGTAGTCAATGCTTTGCAATCGAAGCCTGTCTTCTCCTGCATCCTTGTAAAGCAAATTTGCATGTTAAACATAATAGATTGGATGGTGATTGCTGACTTTTTAGACCACCAGTCTAATGCAGCTGATCAAAAAAACAGGCAGACTGAATGACTAATGCAATGCTCAGTTTCTTAGTACCAATACAATCAATAAATATTGGTTATTGAAGGAATGCAAATTGATATGTCGATGTAGTAGATGTATCATTACACCCATACTTTTCACCATTCTTTTTGCCCTAATCTAAAAAGTACAGCACATTCTGCACTTTTGCTACATGTACAATGCTCTGAGTATATGCCAAGGACTGGTCATATTGAAAATAAGAATATGCCAACTTCTTGTCTTCAGTAGGATTTATTCGTAAATAAAATACTCACTGAATAAAACACTGAACACACAAATTCCTGTTGAGAAGAACCACAGTTATATGTTAGGTAAATTACTAACATTGTTAGATCAGCACGACTCATTAAACAATGTTCATAATTAAACGAAAAAGAAATGAATAAAACTATGATTAAAAAGTGTATCTAAATCCATCAACTTGAATTTTCATCTTGCAAAAATGCATTCAATTAAGTGGTGGAAACTATTCCTCTGAATTCCTTTTTCAAGTGGAATTTTATTTTGTAAAACCTCATCAGTCTCTAAACATTGAAAGGAAAATAAACTCGTATAGGAAGGACGAATCATTCAATATTTGATTAAAACATGTTTCTTTGGAACTGCCGTTATTGAGGCTTCATGTGGTGATGATTAACAACTTTAATACCAAAAATGCTAATTTAATCTTAATTAAACTAGAGTAATCTAATATTTAGGTCTATTATGGGTATTAATGATGCTCTGCTCTCTAAAGGTAAAGTGAAAGAAGGAACCGAACAGACAAAACAAGAGATGGGATTTTCAACAGCTGGTGTTTTTTCAGAACAAAAAAGGAAAAAAAAATGTTTTTTAGTTGGTGATTTATTTATTTATTTATTTATTTATTTATTTATTTATTTATTTATTTATTTATTTATTTATTTATTTATTTATTTATTTATTTATACCAACTGAGATCAAGGTGTTTCTCATGGAGGGGTAAATGATCAAATGACATTTCTCTCACATGAAGAACGTCGTAAAAATATTGTTTTGGGATATGTTTAAAGAGAGCAATATGTCGAGGCTCCTCCTTGTAAGAGGTCTGTGCAGCAAGCCCTTCAATAACAGTTTTAACAAACGTAAAAACAAATTTAAACATTGCTATTGGTTCTAATTGTGTCTGAATACATTGCATTATATCTGGTGATGGGTTTGTTGTCATATGGTAACCTAGTACCGTAGGGGGTTAAAGAATGCTAATGAAAAAAGTATTATAACAAGAACATTAGTTTTTTTAGTTCTTTTTGCACTTGTACTCTTTGTGCTACTCAAGAACAAACATAATGGAACATGGAGTTTTTTTTCTTTGTTTGCATGGCAACCGTTGTTACCTGAAACAATTACTGGCCAAAAAAACTCAGCCACTTTCCAGTGTTTAATATATATATTTTTTTGCTACAACAGTCATGTCACATGCTTGCTGCAGCCTGGATAGTGGCCTTCGTACATGGATGAGCCGCTCCCTGGTAGCTGATTGGAAATCCTCCCCGCCTCCCAGCCAACCTCTCTTGTGTGTAACTGACCCGGATCTGGCTTGAAATAAATCCCCCAAAAAGATATCCGGCCACTGCAAGTCAGCAATAGCGGCCTGGACAGACGCCAGGTGTATTTTATATGTTTGTCTGAATAACTCAGAGTCCAGTTGTTTCAACTCGGCTGTGCCCGATCCACCTGAAAATGAGAACACGCACTCCAAGACTAGTTCCTACTACCTCTTCCCAGACAAACTCTCTTTCCCTTTTCTCCTCCAGTGCAGGTTATTCATTCCCCATGCGTCTGCTTTTGTCTGTTTCTATCAAGCTGTCAATAGAGATGGAGACGGTGCTGGATGAGAAGCAGAGCAGAGGCAGGCCACTTTCATTTTTATCCATCAATCGATCGCATTGCAAACGGCTGTCACGTCCATGCCGATTTTCAGCCTCTTTTTAACGGCTGCCGCTCGCTGTTTCTTTATCAAGCCCTCCCGACGACGCCGTTCTAACTCTCCGGCATGTTTATGCTCCCGCCGCTCCACTTTTCTCTTTTGTTTGCTCAGTCAAAACTTTTTTTTCTGTAGAAGCCAGAGACGGCTGCATGCACGGGCACGGATCAGGACGGAGTTTTCATTGTCAGGAGAGCAGGGGAGTGCGCTATAAATGGCCTGCTGCTGCGGAGCCATTAGCATCAATGAGTTGGACTGAGTGGCTTTGATTTCCCATATGCAGGCTTCTTTCAAACACGTTGAATACACCTGCTGTGTGATTAGGTTGTCTTTATTAAACCTGTAGGTGGGAAATTGGACAAAGGGCCTTCAGGCTCCAATACCACGATTCACAGCCACACATGCCTTTCCATCAGATACGTTTTAGGAACCTGAGAATCAGATTTACTAAAGATTCTGAGACTCCTTAGCAAGTTTTAGCTTGATTCCACTACATTCTATCCAATGGACAGCAACTCTTATCTAGGTGGATGACCCCTGTTGCTAGGTAGGACTCATTATACTTAAAGAAAAAAATTCTTCTACAATTGGTACTACTGGACATGAAAGAGAATGTAAAATTAAAAGACCTAACCGTAGAATATAATCTCTATGAGGACTGTGTTATTATGTATTCAAATAGTCAACATGAAAAAAGAACATCTCTGTTCAGTAAATACTGAGATACATTATAAATTTATCCCACAAAAGGTGTGAAAACTCAGATCCACTCGCACAGAATCACATTCATTTGCCATGTTGTTAATATTAGCTTCATGAATTTGGTATTAATGGGAGTAAAATGGCTCAGTTCTCTTTTGTTTCTGTTATTTCTAGCTGGCCTGTAAGAAGCAGTGTTGGGTAGACACAAATCTGCCACAAACATGATTCCTGTACGATAACATCTGTAGCAATTAATTAACTCATTGTCATTTCAGCCATTTTCTCCATAAGAAACTCTCCTAAGCCTCTTATTCTCCCTGAAGGTTCTTTAGGAATGGATTCATCTTTACTGGGATTTAGTTTTAACTTTGGTGGGAAATTTTAAGAAAATATCATGAATCCTAAGAATTCTCTTAGAATTAAGCTGCTAGGACCAATTCTCTCTGCAAAAAAATCTTTAGTAATAAAAAGTTGTCACATTTATGTGAATTTTGGATGAGGAAATGAAAGGAAGAGACATGCAGCCTTCATCTTATCTATTAGGAACCTAACATAATCAATGAATGTGCAGCCAGCCTCTATTACACCTGCACCACCTCTCGCCAAAATCCGCCGTGCCAGAGTCACACCAGCCACGCTCGAGAGGCACAGTTGCACCAGCTCCACTTAAATGCTTAAAGATTGATTGAGCATCCACATAACTTTTATAAAGTGCCGACCTTAGGGCTGTAAAAAACAGAAGACAGTTCATGGTGCATTCAGGTGCAGCTCATAAACACTCTACATCACTTACGGAAAAGCTGTCACGGATTGGCACAATGGAGCTGGGCCAAAAATGCAGAGACAAGGCAAGCAGGCTGTATGCAGTGAAGCAATTTAATGAAGAAATAAACAGGCAGCAAAAAAGACGAGCAGCACTGAGATGCACAGAATAACAGCAGACTATTTAGCAGTGTACACAAAGTACACAAAGAGCTAATGACAAACAAACTAATGGGAACAAGACACATGAGGTAAGCGACAATGGGGAGGGAAACACTGGAAGTCAAGGGAAACAAAGCACAAGGAGAAGACATTAGGGGAAAAAATAAATATAATTACATTGTGACAGAATCTTGACAAAAAGGTGAGAGATTTCATGGTGCGTTCAGTTGCACCTTGTAAACTCAGAAATCTGAAACTTGAATATCCACGAAGGTCGTTTGAAATGGACCTGTTGTACTCTTTTTATTATTTCGATATATCTATATATTTGGTGACCATATTTTCTACAGTGAGTGGCCAATTTGAAGGTTTCAATAGCCAAATGATTTTAAAAATCAAACAGAGGAGAGAGAAGGTTGAGAACAGGTATTAGGCAAGTGTATATATATATATATATATATATTTATTTATTTTTTTTGCATTTTGAGAAATACTAGATGTACTTGACATTTCATGATTAAATTTACATGCATCTCAGTATTGGTAAGCTGTTCACAACTTCAGTTATCCAGATCCCCATGAACAGCACTGGTCATTGAATAATATTATATTAGTGGCCAAATGGTGGTTCTACAGCATTGACCCAGAATAAAGCTGATTGATTCTGATTTGGAAGCTTTTTTTTCACATTTATCTGCAAATTTCATAAAAAAATAAACAGCATCCAACCTCCAACGTTTTATCCAAATTATATTATAGAACCATGCAGTTATTAAGTTTATATTATTTATATTTTCTCATGCCTTTGTGTGTTCAGTAGAGAGTAACACAGAGTAATACTGTGACATATATTTGATTAAATATTAAAAAGACAATTCATCCTATTTTTGGGTCGAAACGTAATAATATTTATAATATACATAGTAAAAGGCACCCCCCTCCTAACTTGATGGATTTTTTAACTTTTGGAGTGAACCAGGCTAGCTGTTTCCTACCACTTCCAGCCTTTATGCTAAGCTAGGCAAACCACACACTTGTTCAAGTTCTGATGTTCAAAAGAAAAATGATGTTCTGATGTTCCAAGCTGTCAAAAAGTTCTTTAATTTGCTGTAGCACACAGCGTGTCCTGCTCAGTGACGATCATGATTATGGTTTTATAGCAGTGTGACTATTTTTTAGAGGTGACAGTGTGCAGCCGCTCCACTTCAGTGGTTAAGGATCGCCTTCCTTGCTCAGGGGCATCTCAACAGTAATTATTGAGTTAAGAAGGTTATTCAATGACTTCGTCCTGTCAGATAGTTCCTCTGCTACTCCAGGATTTCTAGCCACCCCCAGGCCGTTCGGATCCTCACTCACAACACTTGTATTCCCTGCTCGTGTCAAGTATTACCATATCAAGGCCTAGTGGGGGTGCTGAAACCAAAGTTCAGTATACTTTCAACATTTTATTTTAAGATAGCATTATTATAATTCACAGTTTGAAGACAACAATGTAATTATGAAGAGAGATAAAAGAGATATATTTTTGGATATGTGATTGAATGGTCAACACGGTGGAGCAGTGGGTAGTGCTGTTGCCTCACAGCAAGAAGGTCGCAGGTTCAAGACCTCCTTGGTCCTGGGTCTGGGACCTTTCTGTGTGGAGTTTGCATGTTCTCCCCGTGTCTGCGTGGGTTTTCACCGGGTACTCCGGCTTCCTCCCACAGTCCAAAAACATGCTCAGGTTAATTGGCAACTCTAAAATTGCCCGTAGGTGTGAGTGTGTGAGTAAATGGTGTGTGTGCCCCACGATTGGCTGGCGACCATCTGGGGTGTATCCCTGCCTCTCGCCGTAACGCGCTGGGATAGGCTCCAGCAGACCCCTGCGACCCTAATGAGGAATAAGCAGGTATAGAAAATGGATGGATGGATGGATGATTGAATGGTTGTTATCAATGGTCATCAGCTTCATAAATATGGGTGAGAGAAGGGGCCTTCTACACCTTGTAATAAGTGTATAGGAGCCTATTGCTTGGAATAGGACTACAATATGCTTCTATGTTACATCACAGAAGCATGCAAGCAAGGCAAGTGTTTTTGCAGAGCACATTTCAACATCAAGGTAATTCACAGTGCTGTGCATCAAACATTAAAAGCACTAAGAATGTGAATTATTAATTAAGAGAGAATAGCATAATAATTAATAAATTGGAATTGGACAATTAAAATAACAATAAGAAATAAAAGTTGCAGTGTAAGCACAGTCGTAGGCAGAAACATCCTCATCCTAGACATTAAAATAACTGAGATTTTATTTTTTGGGAGTTTGTTCCAGATTATGTGGACCACAAAGGTGAACATTGCTTCTTCCAGGTTACTGTAAGCATGCAGAGCTTTATAAACCAGCAGTAGTACGAGCAGCCAGTGTTTTTTTATTTTATTATTTAAGACCTCCACATACCATACACATACATGATTCAGACAATTCAAATAAATCAACATAAATACAGAGGTGGCCTGAATTATTTAAAAAAAGAGAATTGAGGGAAAATCTTGGTACCACCCTTTTACTAAAATTAAAAATGAATGGAAGAAAATGCATGACTCCCAAAAGACCCTAAACCCTGAGTATTAGTAACAAAAGATTTTTCTAATTGAGGCAAAACCCTGACAAAAAAGAAAGGACCAGTTTCAAAGCTAGTCAGAAACACAGAGATTTCATCAGCTATGAAGGTCAAGGCCTCAGAAGTCCTCACCCGTCTCCTCCCCGAAGCTGGCTCCAGTTATTGCTGTGTGTCATTGACATTTTAGTAAATTCTCATTCCATTGAGGACTTTCTCCATCTCTGCTCATCTTTTGACTCAGTATTATTGCTGATTTTTTAGACTGATACATTTTTGAACTCTTTTTGGAAGGAGAACAGACTTTTATTTTAACTTTTTACAGAGACCTTTAAAGACCTTGTAATATCACAGTAGTGACATTTGCTGAAGATAAATCCATAGACAAGTTGACCCAACTCCAGCTGAGAAATAAGTCCTTTAATTCTTGATATAATATTCAGGTGGTAGTAGGCTGACATTGTAATTGTTGTAATGTGGCTATTGAGATTCAGGCCTGAGTCTATGACTACAATGTGAACTCTGGTTTAGTTTGTGCTACTGTGGTACATAGTAACTTTTAAAAACAATAGTATTGTATGGCATGACAACACTGTAGTTAAGGTTGAGATATAGATATATCCAAGAGGAATACATACTTCTTTTTGTGTTTTCTTTTTTCTCTTTTTTTTGGTACTTTATCTCACAATTTCGATGTTGGACGTGCACCATCAATGATGGTCCATCCATGTGTGGCAAGCTCCATCACTATGGCAACTTATGTTAAATGTCTAACCTGCTTTGGAGTGCTTTCAAAGGACAGGAATAAAATTGACTGATCAAGTTACTGGAAAATCAAAAAAGGAGTCATTCATTATCTATCTATCTAAAATATGAACAATATAAAAAAACAAAATTTATTTGTATGTATTTTATACATCAGTAGAAACATCTGATTGTTCCAGGCTTAAAACAGAGAGATAGATTGATTAAGACACTAAGTGATTATGTTTCAGCTGCATTTTAATTTTGCAAAATTAATTTGAATCCCAGATTGAAAGATGATAGTGTGAATGATTTTATACTACAAATATGTGAGGAAAACAATAATGCACACTGTTAATCATCATAATTGTAAATGCAACATTTGGGTCAGATAGACCTCATCATAATTCTTTTTTACACTATGTTTTACTCTATATTTAAGTCACATATAACAATAACATAATGTATTTAAGGGTTAGCCTTATATTATATTACAAATTATATCACTCACTTATTTATAGTGTTTCTGCATCTTCTTTTTTCATGCAATTTCCTATTCATCCATCCATCCATTGTCTATCCCGCTTATTCCGTTTCGGGGTCGCAGGGGTCTGCTGGAGCCTATCCCAGCGCGTTAAGGCGAGAGGCAGGGATACACCCCAGATGGTCGCCAGCCAATCGTGGGGCACACACACCATTCACACACCATTCACTCTCACACTCACACCTATGGGCAATTTAGAGTTTACCAATTAACCTGAGCATGTTTTTTGTATTGTGGGAGGAAACCGGAGTACCCGGTGAAAACCCACGCAGACACGGGGAGAACATGCAAACTCCACACAGAAAGGCCCCAGACCCAGGCCCAAGGCGGTCTTGAACCTGCGACCTTCTTGCTGTGAGGCAACAGTGCTACCCACCGCACCACCGTGTCGCCCCAATTTCCTATTCATTTCAATGAATATAACTTCTCCTTTCCTAAAGTGCAATTTATTTGTAGAAAGATTATAATTGCATGAATTATATCTCATATCGCATTGGGTACATCGATCATGTTACTGATGATGTTACTTGTAATTAACAACCATCTTTGTAAAACCCATAATCCCAGATGACCAATGATACGCAGCTGACACCAAGATATACTGGATACATAAATCCTTCAGTGTCTGTTAGACAACAAAAAAATCTTCAGTGGCTTGAAGGTCAACACGTATCATCTTTCACTAACCTGAACCAAAGTGCTTCTGTTGTGTAAACCTGACCACGCACAGGATGCACAGACTCAGCATGTGAACCCTGCTCTCTGCTGTGACTCCTGCATCTTGGCTGACTGATCCACCCCCATGAGTGGGATACATAAATGTAACACTTCATTCGTCTTGAAGAAATGTTCCAAGGCTGCAACTGGAAGAAATATGTGTGGAAATCCATCAGCAAAAGAAGGAAAACAGTCCCTCTGAGCATAAAATAGAACAAAACTTTGCATCTCTTTCAGTAAATATCCCCTCATGCCTGAATAGAGTCACCAGGAACAATAATGTAAGCAATGCCTACCACATTGTTACAATCCAGGCAACACTGCTGCTGCTAAAATGTATTAATCACTCAGTAAAGTTATGCAATTGCTGGAAGAGAGATGTCCTGCCCCTTAGAGAGCTTGGGTTACAATTAATTATCTACTCCTTTTGTGACATCACAACAAGAGCCATTTGTAAATGGCTTGTGTTCAGCCAGCTTTCAGTAGCACTACAAAATGAATGGATGCTCTTATTTCACAGTGGGTGTGTTAGCAAGAACACAGAGAACCAATTATTTGCACACACACACACTAACAAACACTAAAGGTGTCCTTTTGAAAATAGGGCCCCTATTTATATAATACATTTTTATTTATTTTATTTTTTTTCAATTGTGATCTATGTATCAATTATTTGACTCAGTATAACAGACTAAACTTGGGTTGAGAGCAGGAAGAGCAGGTTCAGATGATAAAAGAGAATCACATCAGGTTATCACATCAGTGTAAGTGTTTGAACAAAGATAAAATGATAAAAACTACTCACACAACAGGAAGTGTGTAACCCTGCTTATCTGATCCGGTCTACAGGGAAGCAGAGCTCTGACATGACACAAATATCAATCACTGTGTGTACATATGAAGTCTTTTAAGTCTTTTTTTCCACACATTCATTCGTCCTTGTGTCATTTTTTTTACATATCCAAACACCATCTTATTATACTCGTACAGACAAAGCTGCAGTACATTTGTGATGATCATCCCTGTCCCAACTAATTGAGATGCTGTAGAATCACTCAGCGAGCCCAAATTAAATTCTGGCATGGGTATGATCACTGCTGGGAAATCCATGCAACTAAAGCACTTTAACTGAAACTCAAGAACAGAGCACAAAAACAAACAGTCTCCTGAGGAAGATATTTTATTATTTTTGTCCTCACTCATTTACAAGCAGGAGTGTGTTTTTGTCCTTCTTTTGTTTGATGGTCACAGCAACCTTTTCCCTACAGAGCAGAAACAAAACAAACAAAAAAAACAACCATGCACGAATCTACTGGGGTAGCACAGGAATGCCCCCCCCCTCCTAAAATATGAATGGCCACCCTGTGTGCCCCCATAATGCTCCTAACTAAAAAAAACTACATTACAAACAGACGAATTAGACAAACTACTTGCAGGCCCAGAAAAGAAGAATGTGTGGGAGTGTCAGAGAAAATATTTTCAGATTTTTCTCACAGAAAATAAACCAAGGCCAATGAATCTAATACTATTTATTAGTAATAATAATAATAATGAAGATTAATATTATTATATGTATCATTTATTCCTAATTAAAAAACTGACCATGGGTCACACAGGCCTGAAGACCTTGTAAGGGTTAAGTCACTGCACAGTGCTGCTTCAGAATAAACTGGTGTGTTAATGTATGACTTATGACTCAGAGTAACTGACATTTCTAAGTAATTTCACTGACTTTATGATCCGACATGTTATACCCAATATAGCATGTCATAGATATATCTTTAATGGTAGAAAAGGAGTAGCAGGTTGAACCTCAGCCGGAGACATGTGACCTTTCAATCCTTGCTCTCAGGCTTTCTTATTAATGACGCTTTAGAAGCATCTGATTCTAGAATGTCTTTGCAAACTCAAAATTTCATTAGTTCGTAATTACAAATCTTTGACCATTGACTTATGACGCTCAGAAAAATAATGAACAATATACGGATGAAACATGCTGGTGAAGGCAAATTATAATGATTTTGGTCACCTCCTGACCTTCTCCTTTAGTGTCACAATTACGTTTGAAATTTGCAATAGAAGTCTAATTGTGTGTAAATGTTAATATTTGAATAAAAAAAGGTATGCTGGTTAATGCATGTTTGGAGTCTGCTGTCCACCAGGTAGCAGGCTAGCTGGCTGTTTCTATACACCTGTCTGATTGACAGATAATGGGGCTGCTCATACACAGTTCTATAAAAGAGTGTGACAATACTTGTGTAATGTATTGGGCTCTCTGGTTATATTTGTTCTCTCAAAGGTCAGTGCTGTCAGGGTGGTTTGTGGATCAAAACACAACCAATTTAAACTATAGACAAAAGTTCAGCTCCATTGATCTTGGCAATTATATTCGAACAAACATATTTTGATCAGAACTGCAGCTGAACTATGTGATCACAGTTTGCAAGTCGCACTTCATTTTACGGTATCCTAATAAGATGTAATAGGCATACTTTGTGTCAATTTTGACACAATTAAAACCAAATGAGAAATAACATGTTCTTGATGAGACGGTTGTCTAAATAGGCATATCCTAATAAGGCATAATGAAGTAATTTGAATCAAATTAGACAAAAAAAGTAAAAGTAATATATTCTGTTTAATAAAATGTGACAAACCATAATTTGTATGAAATTAGACACAATTGGACACAAACTAGAAATCAGTTCTTTATTTGACATACAAATCTAAATAGTGATGTAAATAAAAATGGTATATAATGCCATATTTGACCTAAAATATACCATAGCTAGTAAAAAAAATATCAATCTGTATAGGAAATCCTAACACTGTTATTACACAACATATTGCAAACTAATAAATAAATAATAAGTGGTTTGGGTACACAGTCTTTTGGTTGTCCCAGTGTTGCAAAGGATCCTGGAACCTGGTAACGTTGCTCTCTGCCAGGTATCGCTGCACCTCCTGGATGGAATCAGCTGTGGCCCTTGTGGTCTGCCTGCTCACTTCCATGTCTAAATGTTGCCAAAGGTTATCTAAAAAACAACAAATTGACACAAAAAAGACCGCAACCACAGCAGAAGACAATGCTCATTTCGATCAGCTGGTCGGTTGTCGTCTTTCAGAAGTCATAGAAGAAGGAGTAGGTCAGTTAAGGTTAGGGTACAAGTCTTCACAAAGCAGTGACTGAATTGGAGTGACTGCAAATATGTGTACTGAGAGATGTGTGCGATTTGGGACACAGTCACTGGTCTGGTCACTACCTTGCATGTCCCTCATAGCTTCGATGCTCTGCAGAGTCCTGTAGATTTTGTAGGTAGATTATATAGTATAATGCAGCAGCCTTTGATTCATCACCCACTCACCCACACCAGTTACACTCCAAACCTTTTACTTCATGTCCCTATCCCCCTAATATGGAAGATGCCAGGACATTGCATCTTTATTTCAGTTGCAGTTACCCTTGGATAAAGTTCAATAACATCGTAACAGAAATGAACTGTTCTCCGCTGTTTGAATTAGAATTTATTACAGGCTAATTTGCACATCTCATCAGAACGGCACTGCAGAATAAAGACAAATGAATCTTGAATCTGCGCTGTTAAAGCACCCCTATATTAGATAAATATAAGTATATATTTATAAATTCATACAATTTATGGCTTGTTTATGCCTTGTTATGCTTGTTATGTATTTCTTACAAGAATAGGTTATTTCTACTTTGTGTATAAATGATTACTTTTTAGATTTTATTAGGGTTACATTAGGATATGTCTCAGACTACTGTCTAATGAAGAACATTATATTTATAGGTCTATTCTGAAGCAAAGTACATCTTATTAGTCTACTGCTAAAATAAATTTGCTAAGGAAGGACTGGGTGATGAATATTGCTAAGCTAAGCTTCACACTAGTGATTTATAAGAGTTAGAACATGTGTCTAATGATGAGGCAGATGGGTATACTTACACTGATGTAAGCTAAAGGCCTGGTCTCATACAGATGCCTTTTTGTGTTTGTATCAGACAATGAGCAGTATGTACCCAGTTCTGTACACAGTAAACATGATGAGATCAATAACTATCCGAACATCCCTTAGCACTTATCTGAGAGAAAATGAAAATGTGTATTTCCAGGAACGTTGAACATAGTCATATATTCAATTACTAATCACTGACATAGAGTTTGGGAAAAAACCTAGACTTCGCATATGACAAATGGACTGACACAAAAGTAAAGCAATAATAAAGGGGAGGAAAAAGTCTGTATTTATCATGTATTGTGCAGTTGGCTGGTGACAGAAAATAAAAAAGGATAAAAAACTAAATAATAAAATAAAATGTGTGTGTATACGTATGTGTGCATGCAAGTGTGTGAGCTTGTTTGTGTGTGTGTGTGTGTGTGTGAGGGGGGTGGTCCAGCAGGCCGGAGCTTGTGTGTGACACTCATCATTCTGTCACACTGGATGACTCCTGATGCGACAGCGGCTGCTCTGGCCTCAAACACCCCTGAGACAGGGGGAAGAAAGGCAGATGGATGGATGATGGAAGGGACAGAAAGAACAAGAGTGATATACAGAAGAGAAGAGAAAGTAGATTGTGTGTGTGCGTGTGTGTGTGTGTGTGTGTGTGTGTGTGTGTGTGTGTGTGGAGAGAGAGGTGTGTCAGCAAAGGGCCTCGATTTCCCCAGAGATGGACTGACAGAGAGACAGATAGATGGAAACAAAGAGTTAGGGTTTTGGAAAGCAGAAAAGTGTTGATTTTTCCTCCTAAAGTGGATGATTTCCAGGAGGCCCTGCGGCAACATACAGCAGCAAGGAACTGATCTGAGACATGTATGTATACACTCACTGGTCACTTTTAGGTAAACCTGTGCATCTGCTCATTGATGCAAATTTCTAATCAGCTAATCACATGGCAGCAACTTAATGCATTTAGGTATATGGGTATATGGTCAAAAATCTGCTGCAGTTCAAACCAAGCATCAGTATGGGGAAGAAAGGCGAGTAAAGTGACTTTGAATGTGATACTGTTGTTGGTTCCAGACGGGCTGATGTGAGTATTTTAGAAATTGCTTATCTACTGCAATTTTCACGCACAACCATCTCAAGGGTTTACAGATAATGGTCAGTGGAGAATGGCTAGACTGGTTTGAGCTGATAGAAAGGTAACTTAAATAAGCACTTGTTAAAACCATGGTATGCAGAAGAGCCTCTCTGAAGGCATAGCAACCTTTAAGGCAGATGCTATTGAGTTGCTGCCGTGTGATTGGCTGATTAGAAAATTGGGTTAACAAGCCTTCGGAAAGGTCTACTTAATAAAGTGGCTGGTAAGTGTATATTATCTTCATCATAAAGAAAATAAGCAAGTCAACATTGAGACACTGAGATTTCCCAGGACTGTAGACCACTATTAGTGGTTAAGATAAAGGTTTAGATAATGTGCTACAGATAGCGACTGAAATTCATTTACATAAAATAAATGTTAATTAATTACGAAACCTGCAATTAATTAGATATATTTTTTTTAATCAAGTCTCACCATGTCCCACAATGTCAGTCTGCCCATCACTGTCCATCCAGAGCAAGATCTATGGTCCCCTGAGGGTGATTTAAATGATCAGCCTTATCCTGTGATCTCCAGAGAATTTTTTAATTTGCAAGAAAGATGGACTACAGACAACCGATCCAATAGAAATCCTATGTTCTCTGCCTGCAGATTTGTTTCTAGTATTGCTAGAGCCCTTACATTATTCGATATTACCGTAAATTATCATACTATTTATTGTGTCCAGACCTGCTTTTAACTCACCCACCGGCCATTGAAATCTATAGATTGTACTGTGCTTCAAATTACACACAATTAGACCCAAACTACATCTGTTTTTGTTAATGGGGCAGGCTGAGAAATGATTGAGAGAAGCTTGTCATAAAATATCAGCCTTGTAAACAGATATTCTATTGATGAACTACCCCCTGTAGGTGGCAGTAGATGGATTCTTTGATGGGAGATACTGTAAGTAGAGATTGTATAGGAAGAAGATGAGGCAGAAGACAAGGATTGAGAAAAAACATATGTGGAGTCATTGCAACTCTGATGAGTTGAGGTACATCACGCTTGGCCAGAGGATGTGTCATGGTTAAAGTTTGGATCCTAAGAGTGTCGCAATCTTGAAAAAAGACATTAGATCGGATTGTATATAATAAGATTTATTTACAGAAGATGTTGCTCCGGAGATCAACCTGACCTGAATGGGAGGCTTTGTACCTCGCACACTGTTTTGGTAACACCGTAGCCCAGCCCAGCAGCCAGTAAGTAATGAGTATTTGATGTGTTAGTGAACCAACACCAAAATGCACTGCATGTAAGTCCTGTTGTGTCCCCCTTTGCATCAAGAAGAAGGGTGTTTCACATCTGACTACACAAAGGTGAATTATTCGGTACATAGGTGGACACACACACACACACACACACACACACACACACACACACACAAACCATACACGAATAATCTCTGTAGCTGCAACAGCACAGACATGCATACTGACTTGTATATAATTATATTTTTGTTGTATGTTCTGCCTATATAGTCAAATTCATATATAGCTAATTAAGCAGAAAAGCACCAAATATTTTAAAGGAATTCACCAATAATAAATGATCTCAATCAATATAAACACATATCCATCGTTAGTTGATTCCATAGAGTGTGTAACGTAACTAACGCGAGCATCGGAGCTGTGCTCTAATGCAACAGTGATATTCTGATGCAACATGATTTCACACTCTGCTAAACATCAGGGAAATTGTTTGGTTTTGTTTCAATGGAACCATGCTGGAGTCAAAAAGAAGGAGTCCGACAGGATGCAACGCACAGACTTGCAACAAAACAAAATAACAGGGACCAAATCAACAGCAATAAACATCAGACGGGTAAAGTAGGCTTTCTTGTGTTTGTTGTTTTCTTTAGACATCAGTGGTTGATAGATGGATTTTTTATGGGATCTGGTGATTTTCATGGGTGGCATTCGTGAGTGCCCCCTTATAAAATGCTTCCGAAATGCGTCAAGTAGGCCAGCTTGTGCAGCGAAGGACGGAACAAAGCTGTTTTGCTTACATTTGGCTTTGCTTACCTGCCCTGTGGAATCCAAGAGGTAAGAGTGACTGTGTTTTACTTGTAAACTCAAAGGACCTGGGGAGTTGTGTTTATCCAGGGCTACCAATAGTTTTGTAATACAACACAATTGGACATCACCTTCCAAGTGTCTTAGGATTTCTACATGCAATACAGTTGCTTGGACAGCTAGTCCTCACATTATGTTAAAAACACGCCATGCCAGAAATGTTAATCTCCCTACTTTGTGTCTTTGCTTCTGTGGTGAAAAGTCTCTAAACCAAAACATGGTGCAATCGTCTTGAGTTAAGTATTTAGGGGCTGACTCTTAAGTCTAGGCTTCCAATACTAAACCAGGATTTCATTCTCAGTTTGCAAAACAGCAGAGCTGGAGACATCAATAAACAGTGGAAGATACCATCAGGTATAGATAAAAATACGCTGAGCACACTAAACACAGAAAAAGTAAACTTAGTGCAAGAGAGGAAAGAAAGATGGGACCAAGACAGCGGCTGACACCGAACATCACAAGACAGAAACCCCTGCCTCCGGTTATCCAGAGAAATGTACACTCAATGTGCAATAAATTGGATGATCTACAGGCCAATGTTTGTTGGCCACCTGCAAGAGTCCAGGAAGGCATGTATCATGGCTTTCAATTAGATGCGGCTGGACAGTCAGGTTTCTAACTCAGATTCTGTATATTGAAGGCTTCGACACAGAGATAAGACCATCACCACTGAGCTGTGTCAAGAAATTAGATTTCCCCCCTCAACAATAAACCAACATCGGGTAGCACAGGATTTATAAAGCAGCCTCAATAAAAAATAAAAGGATATATTTTTGTGGGATACTTGAAGGAAGGAACAAGGTTAATAAAGGACATAAAAATGCTGTGCTGATGAACTGACTGGATGTGTTTCAAAGCATAAAACAGATGAAAAGTGTCATAATTACTTTTCAGTTTTAAAAGAAGCATATGTTGTCTACTTAATCCTTGAATTTTTCTGCCAATACACAAAAACAGTTTTTTCTTTTATTCAAAGTAATAAGAGCAAGACAACATTGCTTGTCTAGAATGAATCAAACACACACCATGACTCTGGTAGAATTTGGATTATTATTACTTCAAGTGAACACATCATACTTTCAAATCATGATGATAATCGCATAATTTTCAATTTTTTTCCCAGACTTTATATGTATAAGCTGTATTTGTTATTCTGAATGGCTACTATACTACATTTAGCAATATGTTTTATGAATCCTAAATAGATTCAATATTATGGCTTTTATAGGGAGGCAATTACAACCAAAAAGCATGAGAAAAACACACGTTCTTCATAATATGAATATATTTTACTAAGCTTTCCCACTATGCAACATTTCCTCTTTTGAAGACAAAGAACTCATGATTACTGCGTCTATAAAGTTATTTGTGGTTGTCGTATACCGCCCACCAGGGTGCCAACTAGGGACCTTTATAATCACATCAGGAGTATAGTGACCCATGCGATGCCAGTACCAGCATCAAAGCAGTGACAGACAGATCACTTACCAATTAACATCTTCTTTTTTTATCCTTTGTGTGCATGTATGAGTCAGGTGAGAATCTATTCATGTTTCTACAGCTGAAGGCCAGGTATATTTGATGCATATACAGTATCTTTGTACTAAGTTGGTAATGTTGATAAGTTTTTTTCATCTGAGTACCAAGGGTCACATTTGTTATTATGGTTGGACAGCTTTTTTATTTGATGTGATATTGCAGATTTCTAATTATATATGTTTGTACTTAAAGAGGCCCTCTTTTTAGACCTAATTAGTTTCATACCATCAATGCAGTCTGACTCCTTACATATACTACAAAAAGGGGGCATTCAGAGTACTTTGTCCCAGGCCTATCCAATGCTGTCAAAGGCCCTGAAAAGTACTGAGTAACATTTTATTTGTCCTGTGTGTGAGAGCTTATCTTGAGAAACATGCAGGGACATGCTGCATTTTGGTGAAGCCGGGTGCAAAACATAACATGTTTTGTGTAAGGGCGAGATGTTCAAGGAGGAAAAGCACATCACCGCAAAAGTGTGTGTAAGCAGCACCATGTTGACCGCAAGGATGGATGATTTTTACCACTGCGGCTCTGGTGGAGTCATTTCTGCTGTAGTGTTGTGACAAATCAGCTGTTAACAGAGGCAGTGCTGACTGAATCACACAGACATCAGTCTACATCAACACATATATTAGATTAAGAAAGGGTGTTACTACAGAAAGAGAGACTGCATTTGACTATTTTCTGTAGACAACATTTTTAAACCACATATCATGACTTTAATCGGCATATAAATCATATGCTGACTTGTGAGTGAAAGAATGGGAATGTGCTGTACTGACAATGTGTGTATACAAGCTGATTTCCTGAAGGAAAAAAATAAAAAAATAATGTATGCCTCCCATCGATGCTGTGCCCATATAACATGAGGCACAGCAGCATAAATTCACCTTGGAAAGGCCAAATGTTACACACACACAGTCCAGAAGTTAGAACAAAACAGTTTGGAGTAAACCAGCTGCTCTCTGATTAATCCTCAATTTATGTCAAGTAGCAAAATCTGCTCATGAGATTTATTTATTGTGTTGTATTGATGTATCAGTGTTTTCTGTAATAATTTAATAATGTACTGTGTACTGATTTGAGAAATGCAATTAATGTGGGAACATTTTTGCAGAAAACTATTCAGTTCCTGATGGAGTGATAATGCAGGAGAATGATCAGATACGTTTGATGCTGCAGGACCATACACCTCAAGTAGATCGTGTGTGTGTTTGGTAAAAGTAACTTGCCTGTAGAAAACAAGTATACCAGTGAATGGGGTAAGCACGCATTTCATTTTTGGCTACTGTTTGATTTTGGGCTACAAGCAAATTCACTCGGATTCGCATTTGACCTACTAGTCAACAGAAAAGGCCAGAGAAAGAAAAATAAACAGAGAAGCAAACAGAGAAATAGAGAGATTGGCAGGGAAACAAAAGAAGAAAGAGGGAGAGGGGAACAGCAACAGACAGCATAAGAACTGCAACAGTTTCTATACGTCGCCTCACACATTTTTAAAGGACTAAAAGTAATTGGACAATTAGCTGCTCAGCTGTTCCATGGCCAGGTGTGTGTTATTCTCTCATTATCTCAATTACAAGGAGTAGATAAAAGGCCTAAATTTAATTTCAACTGTTTTAGTTGCATTTGGAATCAGTTGCTGTCTCTCTCTCAAATTGAATCGTAGGCAACAATGACTAGTATGCAACGATGTAGGCATCTGTGACAAGTCTGCACTAGTCTATTACTCAGACCGACAACTAAGAACTGAAAAAAACACTTGGCTAAGAGGTAAAACATCTCCTTAGACAAATACAATTCAAATTTTCCTATGATTGAGAGAGAAAGAGAACAATGACCTGGATTCACAGACGATCTGTTGCTATAAACTCTCAATATGTGGTCCAAAGAGCTGCCGCTATCAGTGAAGCCTTCGTTAGGCTGAAAAATCAAAACAAATTCATCAAAGAGATAGTAAAACACATTAGGTGTGGCAAAATCAACTGTGGTGAGGTCAGCAAAAAGGCCGGATAAAGCATGGAAAACAACTTTGTTGAATTTCCGCAGAGGAAAAACCCCTTTACAACAGTTGTGGCTGGAATTTTCAAATGTTGGATTACTCCCCTGAGGGGCCTGTTAAGGCCTGTTTAGCCCACAGCCTTGTACCCTGTACAGGAGGCCACATGACTTGCAGACAAACAAAGACCATGCAGGGGAGCCTGTGTGCATTTAGACGCAACCTCATGCAGATTTGTGTTTTCCTGTCGATTTTAACGCCTCTGTGAGGACTTTACAACCTCGGGGATAAATTATGAGGGCTGCAATTTGACTAAAATGTTAAAGTGCATAAACAACAGGAGGGGACAATCGAGAAAAAAAAAGCAATCACTTTAATTGATGCTGCAGCGAGGCTGAGGGGTCAGATGGGGTTAAATGAAAACGCCATACTATAGTACATGTCCTGTATGTAAACAACTCAACAATACAGTTTGACAACTGAAAAGACTCAATCCAAACCTGACCACATCTTTTTTTGTATTTGTTGATGGTTGCATTTGTATTCATTGTTTTTAGTTAATTTGATTGTTCATGTCAACTCAATATTGAAATGTGTTTTGTATTTTTTGTTTCCTGTCAAGTCTTGCCAGTCCAACTGGCCCTATTACAAAAAAGAAAAAAAAACTTTTCTGGTGTTTCTGGTGCTGTTAACACACAAATAAGAGCAATAAGAGGATGAAAAGTGTCATGGCTGTGGAGGGGATAAGTGACCACCTCTCCATGGAGCTAGTGCCTTCCTTTTACTGACCTGAGAACTCTGAGGGCCAGGACATTCCCCTGCAGAGATATCACAACAGAGTGGGCCTTTGGTCTTGTCTTAAGAAAACAAGACAAGAAAAGAAAAATATTAAATTCACTAGAATAAAAACAATAACTAGTGATGGGACGAGCGACACTGGTGCATCAGCACTGTGCCGAGAGCTCAAGAGGGAAACCTCGTATCGGTGCGTGTATTGCTTTAAGAAAGAATCACGTGACCGATACAGGAACTGTATCGTTTGGATGTGCCGCGCCAAAGTGTGTTTATAAGGAAACAAACTGTATCAACATGTCGTGGTTTGTCGGATGGAGTTTTGTTTGATTATGGATCGTTCTAGGAAGTTTTCCCCGGTGTGGAATAATTTTGATCTCGTGACGCCAAACAAGGTAAATCTTTTTCTCCTTTATATACTCTTTTTTACGGTGGCGCATTGCACTCACTTTATTTATTTAGTTATCATGTACTTACGAGATCCTGAATGCAATGTTCTGGTAAGAGGTTTGAATTGTTTTCAGATAAATTAACTTTTTATGTTATTGTAGGTGAAGTGTCGGCTCTGCTCTACAGAGCTATCTTATATCAATAAGAGTACTTCATCAATGCTGAGGCATTATAGAGCTCGGCATGGCAATGAAGAATTGGCAGATACTCGTGAGAGTACCCCAGGTATGTTGAAAGTCTCTCTAAAAATTGTGCATGCAAACAGACAGGCTCCAGGCCTGGTATCGAACCTCCAACCCTCTTGCTGTGAGGCGACAGTGCTAACCACTACACCACCACGTCATCTCATGTCTATTTGATATTGTTTGTAAAAATTATAGTCCTTTTATTAAGCTTCTGACAAAATAGTTCCTTTTGGCTTGCAGTTCCTAACAAGCAAGCAGTGGATGAGGCAGTGGTCAATATGATCAAAGACTGTCAGCCACTCAGCTTTGTTGAAAATGAGGGATTCAGGGAGCTCCTGAAGCTTATTCTACCCTCGTATGCTCTACCAAGCAGGAAGGTATGTTTAAGAATTTTTATTATATGTTTGTACTAACTATATAACTATATTTTATTGGTATACCCACATCTTCATCAACTTGCACTTAAAACTCTCTGCTCACCATCATCGTCTGTACCATGCGAAAGAGTATTTTCCAAGGCTGGGGAGCTGGTTTGTAAGAGGAGAAATCGCCTTGGAGCAAAGACACTCCAAAAACTTTTGTTTCTCAATAAAAATTCATGAACTAATCATTTTTCTGTCTTTTATTTCATATGATTTAACAGTTAAGTTGACAAATGTGCACATAAGTTAAAAAATTGTAACTCTGAATTTTTACTCTAATTTGCTAGATTTTACATACCAACTCAGTTTTAGCATTTACACGAACAACGAATTTCTTTACCTGCAATGATTTTATAACTACTGCAGGGGTCACTATTGGGTGACCAACACAGTATCAATACAGTGCCGACACAGTTTGTTTAGTGTGTCAATACACTCCTTGAGGTATCATCGTCCCATCACTAACAATAACCAAAATAATAAATAGGCAAAATTGTCTTCCAATGAAATAAGATACAATACCTATACTCTTAGAATTTTTTTTTTCTAATGAGATTCCATTTGTTTGCAATGTAAGAATAAAGAAGGTGAAAACTGTGCTTTCAAGTAAGTACTTTCATTAGTGTAATGTAGTTAGATTCCACCACTGAGGTCTTTGTGATGAGGGCAATGATCTAGAAGACTGGAAATAGACAGAGAGGAGTAATGTTAAGACTGCTAAAAGATCATAGATAAGTTTGTGATTAAAAAACACGTTTAGGGCCCTTACATTGAGGTTTTTCTCAAAAAATGAGCATATTGTAATAAAGTTCATTATTTTTTGTAATGTACTGATAAACATTAGACGGATATATTTTAGATTCATTGCACTCAACTGAAGTAGTTCAAGCCTTTTATTGTTTTAATGTTGATGATTTTGGCATCTCC
Organism: Eupleurogrammus muticus; assembly: GCA_036785175.1. Lineage (NCBI taxonomy): Eukaryota > Metazoa > Chordata > Actinopteri > Scombriformes > Trichiuridae > Eupleurogrammus > Eupleurogrammus muticus. The sequence goes on along the minus strand of JAYKQN010000004.1, from coordinate 10,519,678 downwards.
AAAAATTAGCATATTTCATCCGACCAATAAAAGAAAAGTGTTTTTATTACAAAAAAAGTCAACCATCAAATAATTATGTTCAGTTATGCACTCAATACTTGGTTGGGAATCCTTTTGCAGAAATGACTGCTTCAATGTGGCGTGGCATGGAGGCAGTCAGTCTGTGGCACTGCTGAGGTGTTATGGAGGCCCAGGATGCTTCAATAGGCCTTAAGCTCATCCACAGTCTTGGGTCTGGCGTCTCTCAACTTTCTCTTCACAATATCCCACAGATTCTCTATGGGGTTCGGGTCAGGAGAGTTGGTGGGCCAATCGAGCACAGTAATACTATGGTCAGTAAACCATTTACCAGTTGTTTTGGCACTGTAAGCAGGTGCCAGGTTGTACTGAAAAATGAAGTCATCATCTGCATAAAGCTTTTCAGCAGAAGGAGGCATGAAGTGCTCCTAAATTTCCTGATAGCTAGCTGCATTGACCCTGCTCTTTATAAAACACAGTGGACCAACACCAGCAGCTGACATGGTGCCCCAGACCATCACTGACTTCAGGCATTTTGGCATTTCCTTCTCCCTAGTCTTCCTCCAGATTCTGGCACCTTGATTTCCGAATGACATGCAAACTTTGCTTTTATCCAAAAATAGTAGTTTGGACCACTGAGCAACAGTTCAGTGGTGTAGCCCAGTTCAGGCGCTTCTGCTGCTGTTTCTGGTTCAAAAGTGGCTTGACCTGAAGAATGCAGCACCTGTAGCCCATTTCCTGCACACAACTGTGCACAGTGGCTCTGGAAGCTTCTTGAGATGCTTCTTCAGTCCAATGCTTCCGCAGGTCCCCCAAAGTCTGTACGTCTGTTACCAACTTAAGTTGTTGCATTAGCTATTGACAAACATTGCAAAAAGCCATTATTTGAAATTTCTCAACAATGTTTTGTCACTGAGCCACATATATTCCAGTATATTTTTCTGGCTTTGACACAGTATCTGTTCTCGCTTCTAACAGGCCTGTTTTTTCTCCAGGTGTGCTGCGGACCAGTTAGCATCATTCTTAACTGGCTGAATGAAGAGTGCTAAATGGAAAAAAAGAGCAAGCCTGATCAGTTCAGGCATGACTGGTGTGTGAAAGTATCTTGAGAGCGGATAGTGCAGCGGTGCTTGAAAAAAGTCTCCAGCTGTAGCTGTGAAAACATTATAAAAAAAGAGGCTCCCTGAGATCTCAATACAGTGTTTAGTGATAGCAGGAATGCTTGTGCAGCTAATAGCTGCAGAGCCTTCGCGTCTCTTTCCGAGTCCCAGTGGAGAATTGTGAGCGTCTGAAGTGATGATCCGCTAATGTCACCGCCCAGTTCGTGCTGCACCTTGACCTTTTGCAATGACCTTGTATCAACAAGGGGCCTTTTCACACTCCTTTGGACTGCTGCTTTTTTTCTTTTTTTTTTTTTGTTATGTTTTCATGTTCGCCATCTGTATGTTTTTTTGCTATTTTCCCCACCAGTTAGGAGTGAGAAAAAGAACAAAAAAAAAAAGAAAAGAAAATGTGCAGGGGGGGGGGGTAGGAAAGGAGAAGAAAGGATGAAGGAAAGTGGAAGCAAGACAGCTCGCTGACTGTGCAGATTCCTTCCTCGGTGGCACCTTCATCCAGCCGCATCCATCACGCCCTGATGCTAATGGCTCTTACAGACCTGCACCCGCCATGCCCAAACCGTCCCACCTATCCCGCACCCCCCCCTTAGCCAGCGTGGCAAAGGAGACTTGACACAGAAATGAGTTGAAACTAATGACTCTAATGAGTCCCGCTGCCCCCCTGCCAATGTCTGCCGTCATTACCGCTGCCCCTGCAAGTGGCTCCAAATGGCTGTTTTTAGCCTGGCACACTGCCACTCCTCTTCATTGAGCAAGCGCCGGGAGGGAAGAGGATACTGCCAGAGTCATCCTGTAAACCCTGTGTCCTCAAAAGCATTCAGCCTTTTTTTCCATTTTTTTTCTTATTTAGTGGGCCTCCCAGGCTCAGCGTGGCCCACGCCAGTCCACAACGCAACGCATCGCGTATCAGAAGTGGCTCTGCCAAAAAAATGCGCCGAATCTATTTTTGACGCAGCCATGCTGAAGCCGCGTCACGCTATATAGATCACGTCGAGGCAGACAGGAAGTGAGACGCGAGAACAGTGTAAAGCATCTGGTTGTTTTTTTTAAAATAAAACACTTTTTGCAGACTGAGCCCCTGAGTTAGCCATGGTAAGAACAGACAAAAAAAGGAAAATACAGGCACAATAACCTTTTGTATTATTTCTTTCAAGTTGTTACATAGATGCTCATTTTTTTAAATTTATTCTGACCCCCTCCACTGTTGCCTTTTGCCTTTTAGAGTCCAATTTAAGATTCTTTCATTGGTTTTTAAGTTCTTAAATGGTCTCACCCCGCTGTACATCTCTGAGCTGCTCCGGCTTGGAGCCTCTGGTCAGCTGACCTGCTGCTCCTGGACGTACCGAGGTCGGGGACGGAGATCTTTACTGTTCATTTGTAAAACTCGTCTTAAAGTCCATTCTTATCCCTTGACTTTTAACCTTTTATGAGACTCTGCTCTGGTTTTTAGTGTTTTAATGTTTTTTTCTTTTCTTTTTTCTTATTTATTGTTTTATTGACTGATTGTGTCTTACAGTTTACTTTTATTTATTTTACTTCTATTTGCTTTTTATCCTATTGTTTGTTTTTTTTCAATTGTTTGGCTGCTAGGGACAGCGCTGTGTGGTGGCTGAGATTCTTTTTAAAGCACTATATAAATAAGTTAAGACAGTTGAGAGTTATTAAGCAATGTAAATAATGCAAATACATAACAGGTGAGAAAAAACATAGACAACACTTGTGTTTGGTTTTAATATTTGGTAATAAAGGTAGGTAATTACAAGCCATTAGATGACTGGGGGAATGGAATGAAAGTAGAAAGTTAAATGAATAAGAGGAAAAACAAATAATCTATCTATAAATAGTGTATATAGTTACTTGGTTGTTCAGCCACCCATCCGCTTTGCTTCTGAAGTGTTCTCGCTGGTGGTGTGAGGGATGACGCCATGTGGCATGTGGAGGACGGAGAAATGCCTCGTCAGTGCTTCCATGATTCCACCCTGTGGAACAAACGAGCCATTGGAAATTACACGGCAGCTCAGGAACAGGCAAATTAAAGCAGGCGCTTGGCAAGGGCTGAATTAAAAACTGGACTTCAATACAGACGGAGCTAATGAGGGAACAGGGAACGGGTAGGAAACCGCTTGGCTGCGGGAGACACTGACAAGGCTGATGCAGGACGGGTGTGGGAGGGGAATGAACGCAGGCTGGGGAGGAGCACAGGGGGCGACGGGAGGGAGACACGGCGGAAAGCAAAGATGCACGAAACACAGCAACAGACAGGATAGATCACAACACAACATCAAGTCAGCGTTACAAATACAAATAGATACATTTCAAATGTAGTTTAGAGCTAAATGACTGAGTCATTTGTCATGACTGTCAGTATGTTTATGACACCTTAAACATTGTAAATATGTAAGTCCAACTGAAACACACTCAGAAAATGCAATTGAAATTATGCTACTTTCTAACTAACTTGTCTGTTAACTTTTTTGTCAAAAAAGGTCAAGTGGTAAAAGCACAATACTAACAAGCCAAAGAGTGAATACGCACACATGATGTTGCGGAGGCAAAATTGGCTAAATCAATTTACCCCAAGCATGTATCCTGGGACAAGGGCAATATTCCTAGTAGACAGCTCATGTAATTGGTCTGACTGTTTCAAATTCATCCGATTTTGATCCATTTGTCCAATAATATTTAACTTGAATTGGATTTATTATGTATATAAAATATAGGCATTATATCATTACCTATTTGCTGTTGAGAACAATTTAATAATTGATTATATTAATTATAAAAAATACACACACACACACACACACACACACACTGCCTACAGTTTATGGACATCCCGAGGCAACAAAACAATGGAAAGGTGAAAAATATGGGTAGAGAGCAGCCTAGTCTCAGCATATAAATACACCACCACAAACATTTAGTGGAGTCAAAAGTGGTGATTGAGAGGGATTACTTTTGTATGAGTTTATATATTGTATTCTCTGGCTTCTTTACAAACATCCGATGTCAATCCGGTGTGTTGTACTTTAATATTCCAGTTGGACTCACACTGTCATTTTGTATCACATGCCACCTCTGAGCAACCACAGCCACTCCCATGCTGAAGCAGGAAATGGAGACCTGATAATTATCCTCCTTGCTATGGGTTACAAAGCGCTGCTACCACGTGCTAGTAGGAGTAGAAGGCTGCTATACTCCTATTGATAAGCAACGTTATCTCGCAGCCATAGCCACGGTTGAAGTGATCATTTTAACCCAAACCACAATCTTTACTTATCCTAACCTAAATTGTGTTTCGTTCTTAAACCTAAGCAGACTTAAATCACACGTCGTCACATCATTTAAAAACATTATTTTGTAATGTGACAGCATATTATAGTCATAGTCCAAGGTGTTAAATATGTAGTAGGCTCCTCCTAACCCATATTTATGAGGGTGACAACTTATTGACAGTTTAATGGGCTGATAACATTTAAAATGGGTTTTTTTGTTAGAAAAGTTATGCTGTGCATACTCACAGATTCTACTGCCTCGGGCTGTCTCTTTTATTCATTTTATTTTGTTATTTATTAATTTATTTTTTTTCTTAAATATAATCTTCTGCCTGTTCATGTGAAGAAGGAATAAGATACAAGAGTAGTGGAGTGAATGGTGCACATCTCTCCACGCTTCCCTGAATGCATCCCTACACATGTGTGTGAGTGTGTATTTCCATATCTGTGTGTGTCAGAGCCCCAGATAAACAGCCCAGGCCTCTGCTTCTTCCTCTTGGCAGCCTTTTCTCCTATTTGAACATGCCACAGTGATCCTCACCCAAAGACCATAATCCCTGCCAAACCCTCCCAGCGCCGTCAGCGCTGGCTCCCAGCCACGGACCCGAGATGCCAGTGCCGGGGTCCCTGCTGGGTGGCCCCCACTGGTCTGCCAAGGTCAAGTGTATTTAGCTCCACTTCTCAGTTCAATGGGCGGGTTGGTGTAAGGTGGGGGTGAGGAGTGGTACTAGTAGTAGTAGTAGTCTGGTGGGAGACCTAGAGAGGAAAATAATGCAGGCCAGAGAAAAAGAAAATTAAAGAAAAGAAAGCTAGTGTAACAGCATAGGAACAGAAGCTGGGTTCCAGACAAGCTTTCTGTTTGGTTCTGGTGAGTTATGACGATCTTATAAAGATAGAGCCCTCCCACCCCACCACCCCCTACACACACACACACACACACACACACACACACATACACACTCAAAATGTCTACATTTGCAGATGTGAATTACCCTGATCTTTAGTTGATGAGCAGTTTCGATTTTGGACCCTGTATGGTAGGCCCAGTAAATCCGATACTAGCTTTTTTTGCAAAAACATACACCTATAAGGCCAATGCTAGGAGGTTGCTAAAGGAGTCAAAGTATCATTGATGTTGAAATCATGGGCAGAATAAGCAGCATCAGTGACATGGTGGATGGCTTGTCTGGCTGTTAAATCAAGGGCAGCATGATAAGGGCGAGTACATTTCTCTCATACTGCCAATGAGATAAACTGATGACAAGGAACACCATCAATATGTTTATAGGGTAGCCAGTACTTATGATGACTTATTCAGTGTTATTCGCCTGCTTATTTCACACACCACAACACTGCTGACAAACACGTACACACACCAATCTAGTCAGTGCAGCAAAGCAGGCCTGTCCACACAGGAATACGTGTGCCCCAGCAGTGCCTGTGCATTGCTGAACTTCTGCATTTAGCATGCTGTGGCATCCACACAGTCTGTTTCTGCTGCGGGGCAGCTGCTGCCAGCCCTATCTTTCTATACTGGGTTTGCCTTTGATAAAGGCCTTCAAAATAAATCATGTTAGAGAAACAACTGATGATTTCTTTGCAAACAAGTGCTGGACAGCTTTTTCTTTTTGAATCAGATAGAGAAAGTGTTGAGTTAAACGTTTTCATGCTTATGGGAGGTAACCCTGGTCCTAGAGAGCATTGGGCACATAAACTATCACCAGTGGAGTTACAGTGAAGAGATTGATGATTTATTTAACATTACTTGAAGCAAATGTGAGTCTAGAAGCAATTTAAAGAAAAGTTGGTGTTTTCTAAATTGGTGGTATAACCCATTTTAAAGAAAAGTTGGTGTTGTCCCACATCCGTTTAGAGCAAATCTTATCTAATGTAGCATACCTCATATGACACATGCTTCTACAAAACTAGTGGCCAAATCCACTAATAACACCACCACAGGTGATTATTTGTTAAGTACCTGTCTAGCTATTCTACTCTGTGCAAATGAAACATGCTTCCCAAAAAAAAATCCAAATTCTTTGACATATTGTATTTTTATTTATTTATTTTTTAAGTAATGCAAATAGGTATTCTTCATAGTTACAATTAATTTTATAATAGAGTATTTCTTTTCTGTATTTTTCTTTGTATAGTTTTCAAATGAATCTGTGCATGTCCTTCATGCAGTTATTGTGGACATTCAATATTCATGCAATGATTTCTTCTACTCTTTGGCCCCTTTTTATTTATTTGTTTTGTATTTTTTTCAAAGAAATCACAAGTGTGATTTTCTCCTGTGTCATTTTTTTAATCTATCTAACTAACTGTGGAAAGAAACTAGTCACTATTACTTATTTAAAGTAACATGCCCAACATTGTTGGTATATGTCGATATATCCGTGAAGGTTCTCAGGTCATCCTTGTCTTGTAGAGTTCTACAGAAAAATAACTGGAGTTCTTAATGTAGTTGAAGATGTTTTACCTCTCATCCAAGAGGCTTTTAAGTTCTATGAGATCTGAAACGCTAAATAATAAATAATAAACAGAAGAAAATAAACATAAAGGCTGACGTTACATGCTGGGTAGTTTGTACTGGTGTATGCTGTGCTGAATAAAATAAAGGCTCTGTTATATCAGTCACATGAGACAGACGAATTGTGTGGACCTGTAAATTTGCAAACACTTAACTATCATTCATTAATTTGCATATAGCTTTGCTGTACTCTTCTCAGTATCTCAGAGGTTCTCAATTATTTTTTTTTCTCTAATTAGGAGCTGCTTACCTGCAGACATTTGTGGTGCACTCACCACATTGATATCTCCATAGAATACAACTTATTAGGACCAGAGCACCGAGTGGAGCAAAGACCCCATTGTTATTCTATTATTGTAACTCTTAGAATAACAATAGTGCCTTTGCACAGTGTATTCATAATGAGAAAACTCATGAAACATTGCACATGGTCCTATGGATATGGGTATTGTGGTAAAACAGCTCAATGGCGTTCCCTAAATATTTTCAAGATCAATGGCATATTTACATTGACAAAACGTTTATTCGTTCCAAAACTATAGTAAAGGCTTATGTAGCCATATCTCGAGTCTAAGGCATTTTTACTCGGCTGCTAGCATTTTTGCCATTTGCAGACATCATACTTTAGAAGACTCCTTTCTTAGAAATTCACCAGAACACTTTCAAATTTAGGCTTTGCCATCTAAAACTTTTGTGAATTAAGAATTTGATGATGACATATGGTAAAGCGAGAGTTTTCCCTGAATGGCATTTTCATAATGAAAAAAGAGAGATAGAGGTAAATGTCAAATGCTTGCTAAAAGTCCTGGCCTGTATACCTCTACATCTACCTTACTTTCCATACTTACTTTTTAACTAACAAGATGTATGTGTTTTAGGTTCCAAAAAATGTATGTGGGGTGAGGATTAAGCATTTTGTCTTCTTTCAGATCGGTGGGAGGAACAAAAGAATTCTCCTGCACAAATCTGTCTGATCAAAACATGTTAATATCCTTTATATTAGCAGCCAAACATGAGAGAATAAGGGTTACACGGTGCTAAACTCTAAAATCTCTTTGGCTCTTTTTAAACTCAGGCAGAAATCTCAACTTCAGTGATTTCAGGATTTATTCGTATATCATTCATAGCCTGAATCATGGAAACTGTTTATTCCACAAAACAGAGCAAAAAGAATGTTTAGGACTTTTAGACACTATTTTTCCAGATTTTTCGAAGTGATTAAAATCTAATTTAATTTGTATGAAGCTGTGGCTCTAATGTGTAAGCAAAATGAAACAGGAATTTTAAATCTGGCTTTAACTAATGTTGGGATTTCTCTTGTGGAAATGTGTGAAAATCAGTAAATATTTACTTGATAATGACTTCATATTCAAACATAATCGAATTGCAAAACACCTTTAACAAAAGAAATAGAAAACAAGGAAAATGTTTGAATGTAAAGAATTCAAGCAGGGATATCTTTCAGTTAACAGTTTGTCTTTTTAATTTTTTTATTCACCTGTTGTATCTCCTTAAAATTAGACTCTTATATAATGGGACCTTAAGTTGACCCACATAACTGACCTACTCATCTTAAACTAATGAAGCTTTTTGAACAGTGAAGCTCATAGGACCTCATCACATCTCTTCATAACACTTACAAATCCATCAGCAGAAACCTGTTTTTGGCACAAATTAAAGTATTTTACTGAAACAGAGCTTGTATGACTTATAAAAAAAACGTTATAAAAGATAGTGCTTTTCAACCATTGTGCCGCGTCACACTGGTGTGCCATCAGATATTGTCGGATGCAGCAGGTGGCGTTGTGGATAGCAGGACAACGGTGAAAGTACTGGTTACGTTTTTGAAGACAAAAAAATGCTGATTCTGAACTAGACCTAGATGAAGATCCTAGTATGAGCGAAGGTCAAAAGAAAGCGACAAAGGTGGTGACACTGGTGGTGAAAATTATCACGTTATTTCGTGATATGGTATTTTCACGTTATAAGGAGAAGAAACCATGCTATAACGTGAAACTATCACATTAAAACATGATACTTAATTATCATGTTATAACGTGATAAGAAACTATCACATTATTTCATGATACTTAATTATCACGTTATAACGTGATACTGAGCCAAAATATTTTTACTTAGGTGGCAGCTGTGAGCTTCCGTACTTCCCTTTCACTTCCCCTCGCAGCAGCGCTTACACTTATTGTATGAGAATCATAGCTGAAAACGTGGATTCTCCACTATCAAGACTTGTCCAATGTTGGTGTGTACCAGATGACTGCCTCATTAGAATGGAGCAAGATCATGTAGGTGTATTTTACTGTAGCATGTGATACATACTTATCACATTATAAAGTGATAAGAAATTATCACGTTATTTCATGATACATAATTAACACGTTATTTCAAGATATGCAACTATTGCTATAGCTACAGTTCTAAGAATAATAAAGGATGGTGAATATCTGAAGCACAATGATCATGTTTTTGTTTATCCATCATTTTTTATTTAGTCCGGTTAAATTATTGGGCATGTATCTGATAGTAATATTAGGTGCTGTCCCACACAGTGCAGTGGACAATCAGTGCTATGGCCTTTGGAAGACTATCTATTATAGTATTCACATTTAAAACTCATTAACATAAGGCAACAGGCCTGCTTTGTTTAAATTTGACAGTATAAAATTCTCTGCTTCAATATCTAAAAACATGTTGAACAACAGTATAATGAAAAAAGAGAAAAAGAGACAAAGTAAATGCTGATAGAACTTTTAAATGATTTCTGTTCAGACATTCAAACATCCATAATACTCTGCTCCTGTTACCATCAGATGAAGTGACTATATCATAGTAAATTTACACAATGGAAAATTCAAAAGAGGTATTATGAATCCGTCTGATGTCAAATGCAGTGCGTAGTTCAGGACAGGAGGCGTATGTCCAGCAGTTCCACAATCAGGCCAGCATGCAAGTCCATATGCAAATGTAAAAATATAGACTATACAATAAATGAAAATCCTTCTGAAAATAAATAAAATACTTTTTATCTCTACTGTTTAGAACGCCTATGTCCGGTCTAGTTTATTCTCGGTCTATGGCGCAGCTACTCTCTCCTCTTCTGGAGCTAGCATTAATGCTAATTAGCTTGCGGTTTTGATAGCGCAGGCGGTCAACAACATGGTCTTAATCCATGAAAATAGAAAAACACAGACATGTGAGAGTTTACAGACTTATAAAGATTATAGCTGACATAAAAGCATTTGCTGAATTTTAGCGGAGATGCGCACAGCAACACTGCCAATCGACTCGCTAGCGTGTAGCCATATTCGGCTAACGCCAAATTTGAGAACGTAATGCTACAGTAAAACACTTATATGATCTTGCTCCATTTGATCGAGGCAGTCATCCAGTCGAGTTATACCGTGCTAGTTAAACCGACGTAGCACGACGAAGTCTACAAGTGACTGTGAAAGCGAGTGACCTGCCCGGCTTCACTGCAACCATCACACCACCGGACTTTAATACTCGACAGCACAGTTGGTCAGCGGTGACGACGACGGCTACTGCTACAGCATCGCCAGCACTGCGAGGCTACAGAGGGTTCGCTAGCGTCGACCACCAGCAACCAGTGAGTTTTTTTTTTTTTCCTGCGCTAAGGCGCGAAGTGGCCATTTTGTTTAAGGTCTCCACGCTCGCAAGCTACACCACAGGCCTGCATCGCTCTGAACTAACACCTAATTTGGTTGGGCACCCTTTTTCTTTATGCGTGTGATATTACCTGCTCATTTTTCATAAAGGTTAGATAGCCTGCCGACATTAGTAGGTATTTAGGAGCAGTTCTGAGTTGCTATATCCTTAAGAGTGAATTGTGTTGAAAAGAACTGAACTGTATTGATAACTGAACTGTGTTGAAAAGAACTGAAACGAAAAGAAACAAAATTTGGTTTAACGTTTTATATATATATATATATATATATACACCCTGTCAACTCCATTCTTATCTTTCCACTTGTCTATGTATCTGTTAATTTTGATTGCCACCAGATTGCCGCTTATTTTTTCCAGACACTTCACAACATAGGCAAAACATCTACGTGGTGTTCGACCACAATAATGAAGGATGTTTTGCCTATGTTGTGAAGTGTCTGGAAAAAATAAGCGGCCACCTTGGGGCAATCAAGATTAATAAATACATCTACAAATCCAAAGATCAGAACGAGGATGACTTGCTGCAGGGCATTAGAGCTCCTAACCTTGAGAAGGAAAACCTGGCAAGGATGTTGGATGATTTCCAGGTACATGGCTTTTCTTGCCTTGTATTTGAGCTGCTGGACATGAACCTTCATGAAATGATGAAGGACCATGTCAGGTTCTTGTGGCATTGCAAGCCCTGAAACGTATTTGTGTCATTCATACAGACATGAACCAACATTGTCCTTATCCATCGCAGGAGGGGAGTGCATGCGGCGACAGCACAGCGGCGAGTTCCCCCACCCCTCAGCTTCCACCAACCCCCCCCCCCCCCCCATGTGGTATGTCCCCCTCCCCCTCTTCTGGCGCTGTGCTGTCGCCAGAATCACTCCCCTCAAACCATCCCACCACACCCCCATTACCATCCCACCACACCCCCATTACACCTACACCAGCATTTATTGCTCCTCCTGACCAAGACTGAGCAGATCTATTACCTAGTACCACAGGTAGAGTTCCTAGGTAATGTAAGTCTGAACCAATACAAATACACACATATATTGTATGTGTATATATATGTGTGTGTATGTAGCCCTGTGGGATTTTTTTTTTTTCAATAAGTTATTGTTCTTATTGAAAAACTTTTTTTTCAATAAGAGTTATTGTTTTTTTCAACTGATGTATTTTTAATTTGTTTTTCTATTGAAATGTGAATGTCATTATGTTGAAAATGATGTGTAAACGATGTGTGTATTGTGGGGAAAAAAATAAATAATTTTATGTACAACGCACTTACCTGTTACAGGGCCAATCAGGAAGAGGCAGGAAGTGTGTGGGCGGGGGCAGAGCAGGGGGAAGACAAACAAAGACGGACACGGAGAATTTGCAGGTTAAAAAAAGGAGCGCCTGAAGTTGGCAAAACGCTAATTTTGTTTTATGAACAGTTAAGGTTTAAGTGACAAACGAACAGTGAGTCTCTTAGCAACTGTTTACCCGAGTATTTGTATGTCATCTGTGTTAGTGGAGGACTTTGGTAAAAAGTTCCATCGAGTTATACCGTGCTAGTTAAACCGACATAGCACGACGAAGTCTACAAGTGACTGTGAAAGCGAGTGACCTGCCCGGCTTCACTGCAACCATCACACCACCGGACTTTAATACTCGACAGCACAGTTGGTCAGCGGTGACGACGACAGCTACTGCTACAGCATCGCCAGCACTGCGAGGCTACAGAGGGTTCGCTAGCGTCGACCACCAGCAACCAGTGAGTTTTTTTTTTTTCCTGCGCTAAGGCGCGAAGTGGCCATTTTGTTTAAGGTCTCCACGCTCGCAAACTACACCACAGGCCTGCATCGCTCTGAACTAACACCTAATTTGGTTGGGTACCCTTTTTCTTTATGCGTGTGATATTACCTGCTCATTTTTCATAAAGGTTAGATAGCCTGCCGGCATTAGTAGGTATTTAGGAGCAGTTCTGAGTTGCTATATCCTTAAGAGTGAATTGTGTTGAAAAGAAATGAAACGAAAAGATAACAAAATTTGGTTTAACGTTTTATATATATATATATAAAAATATATATATTTATATACACCCTGTCAACTCCATTCTTATCTTTCCACTTGTCTATGTATCTGTTAATTTTGATTGCCACCAGATTGACGCTTATTTTTTCCAGACACTTCACAACATAGGCAAAACATCTACGTGGTGTTCGACCACAATAATGAAGGATGTTTTGCCTATGTTGTGAAGTTTCTGGAAAAAATAAGCGGCAATCTGGTGGCAATCAAGATAAATAAAACAAAATAAAACCTGAAAGACTGTGCAACCAAAGGGATACAGGGCTCCAGAGGTGACCTTGGGCCTCCCAATATCTGAAGCCATTGATGTGTCTGGATTGGGATGTGTCATTGATTTCCTGTACTTTTCAAATGATCTTTTTGCCATTCATTGTGCATATAATGCCATGAGAGTTATTAACCATTTGTTTGATTAACCAAAATCTCACCTGCTTGTCATGTGACATGCGGCGACAGCACAGCGGCGAGTTCCCCCACCCCTCAGCTTCCACCAACCCCCCCCCCATGTGGTGTCCCCCCTCCCCCTCTTCTGGCGCTGTGCTGTCGCCAGAATCACTCCCCTCAAACCATCCCACCACACCCCATTCCCATCCCACCACACCCCCATTACACCTACACCAGCATTTATTGCTCCTCCTGACCAAGACTGAGCAGATCTATTACCTAGTACCACAGGTAGAGTTCCTAGGTAATCTAAGTCTGAACCAATACAAATACACATATATATTGTGTATATATATGTATGTGTATATACATATATATATATATATATATATATATATATATATATATATATATATATATATATATATATATATATATATATGTGTGTGTGTATGTAGCCCTGTGGGATTTTGTTTTTTTTTTCAATAAGTTATTGTTTTTTTCAACTGATGTTGTATTTTTAATTTGTTTGATTTCTATTGAAATGTGAATGTCATTATGTTGAAAATGATGTGTAAACGATGTGTGTATTGTGGGGAAAAAATAAATAATTTTATGTAAAACGCACTTGCCTGTTACAGGGCCAATCAGGAAGAGGCAGGAAGTGTGTGGGCGGGGGCAGAGTAGGGGGAAGACAAACAAAGACGGACACGGAGAATTTGCAGGTTAAAAAAAAGGAGCGCCTGAAGTTGGCAAAACGCTAATTTTGTTTTATGAACAGTTAAGGTTTAAGTGACAAACGAACAGTGAGTCTCTTAGCAACTGTTTACCCGAGTATTTGTATGTCATCTGTTTTAGTGGAGGACTTTGGTAAAAAGTTCCATCGAGTTATACCGTGCTAGTTAAACCGACGTAGCACGACGAAGTCTACAAGTGACTGTGAAAGCGAGTGACCTGCCCGGCTTCACTGCAACCATCACACCACCGGACTTTAATACTCGACAGCACAGTTGGTCAGCGGTGACGACGACAGCTACTGCTACAGCATCGCCAGCACTGCGAGGCTACAGAGGGTTCGCTAGCGTCGACCACCAGCAACCAGTGAGTTTTTTTTTTTCCTGCGCTAAGGCGCGAAGTGGCCATTTTGTTTAAGGTCTCCACGCTCGCAAACTACACCACAGGCCTGCATCGCTCTGAACTAACACCTAATTTGGTTGGGTACCCTTTTTCTTTATGCGTGTGATATTACCTGCTCATTTTTCATATAGGTTAGATAGCCTGCCGGCATTAGTAGGTATTTAGCAGCAGTTCTGAGTTGCTATATCCTTAAGAGTGAATTGTGTTGAAAAGAACTGAAACGAAAAGATAACAAAATTTGGTTTAACGTTTTTTATATATATATATATATATATATATATATATATATATATATATACACACACCCTGTCAACTCCATTCTTATCTTTCCACTTGTCTATGTATCTGTTAATTTTGATTGCCACCAGATTGCCGCTTATTTTTTCCAGACACTTCACAACATAGGCAAAACATCTATGTGGTGTTCGACCACAATAATGAAGGATGTTTTGCCTATGTTGTGAAGTTTCTGGAAAAAATAAGCGGCAATCTGGTGGCAATCAAGATAAATAAAACAAAATAAAACCTGAAAGACTGTGCAACCAAAGGGATACAGGGCTCCAGAGGTGACCTTGGGCCTCCCAATATCTGAAGCCATTGATGTGTCGGGATTGGGATGTGTCATTGATTTCCTGTACTTTTCAAATGATCTTTTTGCCATTCATTGTGCATATAATGCCATGAGAGTTATTAACCATTTGTTTGATTAACCAAAATCAAACTGCTTGTCATGTGACATGCGGCGACAGCACAGCGGCGAGTTCCCCCACCCCTCAGCTTCCACCAACCCCCCCCCCCCCCATGTGGTGTCCCCCCCTCCCCCTCTTCTGGCGCTGTGCTGTCGCCAGAATCACTCCCCTCAAACCATCCCACCACACCCCATTCCCATCCCACCACACCCCCATTACACCTACACCAGCATTTGTTGCTCCTCCTGACCAAGACTGAGCAGATCTATTACCTAGTACCACAGGTAGAGTTCCTAGGTAATGTAAGTCTGAACCAATACAAATACACATATATATTGTATATATATATATTGTGTGTATGTATGTATATGTATGTATGTATGTATGTATATGTATGTATGTGTGTGTATAAATGTGTGTGTGTGTGTATGTAGCCCTGTGGGATTTTGTTTTTTTTTTCAATAAGTTATTGTTTTTTTCAACTGATGTTGTATTTTTAATTTGTTTGATTTCTATTGAAATGTGAATGTCATTATGTCGAAAATGATGTGTAAACGATGTGTGTGATGTGTGTCATTGATTTCCTGTACTTTTCAAATCATCTTTTTGCTATTCATTGTGCATATAATGGCATGAGAGTGATTAACCATTTGTTTGATCAACCAAAATCTCACCTGCTGAATGCTGCAAGAAACATCAGATACTATTTCAGCAGGGTGCAGAGTTTAATCAAAACAGGATGGAGATTCAACTCACCAGAAGAGTTTGGGCAGGACACTGGACTGGAGCCAGATCTTTTAGAGTCATGGTCAGATGGCTTCAAAGATTTGGAAGATGCTGTGAAGAGAGTTAGAGGACCTGCGATCACTCTTGAGGCTATAGACATGGTGACACATTCACCAGGGATAAACCATCTTCTGCAACTAACCAGAAAACAGTTCCACATGAATCTGAATACTGCCATTTAGGGTGTTGTGTCGGGGTGTTCCTGACACAACACCCTGGTCCTGAGATCTATGGTGGGCCTGTACATTGAATTTTGTATGCTCATGATGTCAGGTTCTTGTGGCATTGCAAGCCCTGAAACGTATTTGTGTCATTCATACAGACATGAACCAACATTGTCCTTATCCATCGCAGGAGGGGAGTGCATGCGGCGACAGCACAGCGGCGAATTCCCCCACCCCTCAGCTTCCACCAACCCCCCCCATGTGGTGTGTCCCCCTCCCCCTCCTCTGGCGCTGTGGTGTCGCCAGAATCACTCCCCTCAAACCACCCCACCACACCCCCATTACCATCCCACCACACCCCCATTACACCTACACCACCACACCTCCTCCTGACCAAGACTGAGCAGATCTATTACCTAGTATCACAGGTAGAGTTCCTAGGTAATGTAAGTCTGAACTAATACAAATACACACATATATTGTATGTGTATATATATGTGTGTGTGTATATATATATGTATAAGTATGTGTATATATATGTGTGTGTGTGTATATATATATATGTATATGTATATATATATATATGTGTGTATGTAGCCCTTGAGGATTTTGTTTTTTTTCAATAAGTTATTGTTCTTATTAAAAAAACTCTTTTTTTCCAATAAGTTATTGTTTTTTTCAACTGATGTTGTATTTTTAATTTGTTTGATTTCTATTGAAATGTGAATGTCATTATGTTGAAAATGATGTGTAAACGATGTGTGTATTGTGGGAAAAAAATAAATAATTTAATGTTAAACGCACTTACCTGTTACAGGGCCAATCAGGAAGAGGCAGGAAGTGTGTGGGCGGGGGCAGAGTAGGGGGAAGACAAACAAAGACGGACACGGAGAATTTGCAGGTTAAAAAAAAGGAGCGCCTGAAGTTGGCAAAACGCTAATTTTGTTTTATGAACAGTTAAGGTTTAAGTGACAAACGAACAGTGAGTCTCTTAGCAACTGTTTACCCGAGTATTTGTATGTCATCTGTTTTAGTGGAGGACTTTGGTAAAAAGTTCCATCGAGTTATACCGTGCTAGTTAAACCGACGTAGCACGACGAAGTCTACAAGTGACTGTGAAAGCGAGTGACCTGCCCGGCTTCACTGCAACCATCACACCACCGGACTTTAATACTCGACAGCACAGTTGGTCAGCGGTGACGACGACAGCTACTGCTACAGCATCGCCAGCACTGCGAGGCTACAGAGGGTTCGCTAGCGTCGACCACCAGCAACCAGTGAGTTTTTTTTTTCCTGCGCTAAGGCGCGAAGTGGCCATTTTGTTTAAGGTCTCCACGCTCGCAAGCTACACCACAGGCCTGCATCGCTCTGAACTAACACCTAATTTGGTTGGGTACCCTTTTTCTTTATGCGTGTGATATTACCTGCTCATTTTTCATAAAGGTTAGATAGCCTGCCGGCATTAGTAGGTATTTAGGAGCAGTTCTGAGTTGCTATATCCTTAAGAGTGAATTGTGTTGAAAAGAATTGAACTGTATTGATAACTGAACTGTGTTGAAAAGAACTGAAACGAAAAGATAACAAAATTTGGTTTAACGTTTTATATATATATATATATACACCCTGTCAACTCCATTCTTATCTTTCCACTTGTCTATGTATCTGTTAATTTTGATTGCCACCAGATTGCCGCTTATTTTTTCCAGACACTTCACAACATAGGCAAAACATCTACGTGGTGTTCGACCACAATAATGAAGGATGTTTTGCCTATGTTGTGAAGTGTCTGGAAAAAATAAGCGGCCACCTTGGGGCAATCAAGATTAATAAATACATCTACAAATCCAAAGATCAGAACGAGGATGACTTGCTGCAGGGCATTAGAGCTCCTAACCTTGAGAAGGAAAACCTGGCAAGGATGTTGGATGATTTCCAGGTACATGGCTTTTCTTGCCTTGTATTTGAGCTGCTGGACATGAACCTTCATGAAATGATGAAGGACCATGTCAGGTTCTTGTGGCATTGCAAGCCCTGAAACGTATTTGTGTCATTCATACAGACATGAACCAACATTGTCCTTATCCATCGCAGGAGGGGAGTGCATGCGGCGACAGCACAGCGGCGAGTTCCCCCACCCCTCAGCTTCCACCAACCCCCCCCCATGTGGTGTGTCCCCCTCCCCCTCTTCTGGCGCTGTGCTGTCGCCAGAATCACTCCCCTCAAACCATCCCACCACACCCCCATTACCATCCCACCACACCCCCATTACACCTACACCAGCATTTATTGCTCCTCCTGACCAAGACTGAGCAGATCTATTACCTAGTACCACAGGTAGAGTTCCTAGGTAATCTAAGTCTGAACCAATACAAATACACATATATATATTGTGTATATATATGTATGTGTATATATATATATTATATATATATATATGTGTGTGTGTGTGTATGTAGCCCTGTGGGATTTTGTTTTTTTTTTCAATAAGTTATTGTTTTTTTCAACTGATGTTGTATTTTTAATTTGTTTGATTTCTATTGAAATGTGAATGTCATTATGTTGAAAATGATGTGTAAACGATGTGTGTATTGTGGGGAAAAAATAAATAATTTTATGTAAAACGCACTTACCTGTTACAGGGCCAATCAGGAAGAGGCAGGAAGTGTGTGGGCGGGGGCAGAGTAGGGGGAAGACAAACAAAGACGGACACGGAGAATTTGCAGGTTAAAAAAAAGGAGCGCCTGAAGTTGGCAAAACGCTAATTTTGTTTTATGAACAGTTAAGGTTTAAGTGACAAACGAACAGTGAGTCTCTTAGCAACTGTTTACCCAAGTATTTGTATGTCATCTGTTTTAGTGGAGGACTTTGGTAAAAAGTTCCATCGAGTTATACCGTGCTAGTTAAACCGACGTAGCACGACGAAGTCTACAAGTGACTGTGAAAGCGAGTGACCTGCCCGGCTTCACTGCAACCATCACACCACCGGACTTTAATACTCGACAGCACAGTTGGTCAGCGGTGACGACGACAGCTACTGCTACAGCATCGCCAGCACTGCGAGGCTACAGAGGGTTCGCTAGCGTCGACCACCAGCAACCAGTGAGTTTTTTTTTCCTGCGCTAAGGCGCGAAGTGGCCATTTTGTTTAAGGTCTCCACGCTCGCAAACTACACCACAGGCCTGCATCGCTCTGAACTAACACCTAATTTGGTTGGGTACCCTTTTTCTTTATGCGTGTGATATTACCTGCTCATTTTTCATATAGGTTAGATAGCCTGCCGGCATTAGTAGGTATTTAGGAGCAGTTCTGAGTTGCTATATCCTTAAGAGTGAATTGTGTTGAAAAGAACTGAAACGAAAAGATAACAAAATTTGGTTTAACGTTTTTTATATATATATATATATATATATATATACATACACACACCCTGTCAACTCCATTCTTATCTTTCCACTTGTCTATGTATCTGTTAATTTTGATTGCCACCAGATTGACGCTTATTTTTTCCAGACACTTCACAACATAGGCAAAACATCTACGTGGTGTTCGACCACAATAATGAAGGATGTTTTGCCTATGTTGTGAAGTTTCTGGAAAAAATAAGCGGCAATCTGGTGGCAATCAAGATAAATAAAACAAAATAAAACCTGAAAGACTGTGCAACCAAAGGGATACAGGGCTCCAGAGGTGACCTTGGGCCTCCCAATATCTGAAGCCATTGATGTGTCTGGATTGGGATGTGTCATTGATTTCCTGTACTTTTCAAATGATCTTTTTGCCATTCATTGTGCATATAATGCCATGAGAGTTATTAACCATTTGTTTGATTAACCAAAATCAAACTGCTTGTCATGTGACATGCGGCGACAGCACAGCGGCGAGTTCCACCAACCCCCCCTCCCCCTCTTCTGGCGCTGTGCTGTCGCCAGAATCACTCCCCTCAAACCATCCCACCACACCCCATTCCCATCCCACCACACCCCCATTACACCTACACCAGCATTTGTTGCTCCTCCTGACCAAGACTGAGCAGATCTATTACCTAGTACCACAGGTAGAGTTCCTAGGTAATGTAAGTCTGAACCAATACAAATACACATATATATTGTATATATATATATTGTGTGTATGTATGTATATGTATGTATGTGTGTGTGTGTGTGTGTGTGTGTGTGTGTGTGTGTGTGTGTGTGTGTATATATATGTGTGTGTGTGTGTATGTAGCCCTGTGGGATTTTGTTTTTTTTTCAATAAGTTATTGTTTTTTTCAACTGATGTTGTATTTTTAATTTGTTTGATTTCTATTGAAATGTGAATGTCATTATGTCGAAAATGATGTGTAAACGATGTGTGTGATGTGTGTCATTGATTTCCTGTACTTTTCAAATCATCTTTTTGCTATTCATTGTGCATATAATGGCATGAGAGTGATTAACCATTTGTTTGATCAACCAAAATCTCACCTGCTGAATGCTGCAAGAAACATCAGATACTATTTCAGCAGGGTGCAGAGTTTAATCAAAACAGGATGGAGATTCAACTCACCAGAAGAGTTTGGGCAGGACACTGGACTGGAGCCAGATCTTTTAGAGTCATGGTCAGATGGCTTCAAAGATTTGGAAGATGCTGTGAAGAGAGTTAGAGGACCTGCGATCACTCTTGAGGCTATAGACATGGTGACACATTCACCAGGGATAAACCATCTTCTGCAACTAACCAGAAAACAGTTCCACATGAATCTGAATACTGCCATTTAGGGTGTTGTGTCGGGGTGTTCCTGACACAACACCCTGGTCCTGAGATCTATGGTGGGCCTGTACATTGAATTTTGTATGCTCATGATGTCAGGTTCTTGTGGCATTGCAAGCCCTGAAACGTATTTGTGTCATTCATACAGACATGAACCAACATTGTCCTTATCCATCGCAGGAGGGGAGTGCATGCGGCGACAGCACAGCGGCGAATTCCCCCACCCCTCAGCTTCCACCAACCCCCCCCATGTGGTGTGTCCCCCTCCCCCTCCTCTGGCGCTGTGGTGTCGCCAGAATCACTCCCCTCAAACCACCCCACCACACCCCCATTACCATCCCACCACACCCCCATTACACCTACACCACCACACCTCCTCCTGACCAAGACTGAGCAGATCTATTACCTAGTATCACAGGTAGAGTTCCTAGGTAATGTAAGTCTGAACTAATACAAATACACACATATATTGTATGTGTATATATATGTGTGTGTGTATATATATATGTATAAGTATGTGTATATATATGTGTGTGTGTATATTAGTGATGGGACGATGATACCTCAAGGAGTGTATTGACACACTAAACAAACTGTGTCGGCACTGTATTGATACTGTGTTGGTCACCCAATAGTGACCCCTGCAGTAGTTATAAAATCATTGCAGGTAAAGAAATTCGTTGTTCGTGTAAATGCTAAAACTGAGTTGGTATGTAAAATCTAGCAAATTAGAGTAAAAATTCAGAGTTACAATTTTTTAACTTATGTGCACATTTGTCAACTTAACTGTTAAATCATATGAAATAAAAGACAGAAAAATGATTAGTTCATGAATTTTTATTGAGAAACAAAAGTTTTTGGAGTGTCTTTGCTCCAAGGCGATTTCTCCTCTTACAAACCAGCTCCCCAGCCTTGGAAAATACTCTTTCGCATGGTACAGACGATGATGGTGAGCAGAGAGTTTTAAGTGCAAGTTGATGAAGATGTGGGTATACCAATAAAATATAGTTATATAGTTAGTACAAACATATAATAAAAATTCTTAAACATACCTTCCTGCTTGGTAGAGCATACGAGGGTAGAATAAGCTTCAGGAGCTCCCTGAATCCCTCATTTTCAACAAAGCTGAGTGGCTGACAGTCTTTGATCATATTGACCACTGCCTCATCCACTGCTTGCTTGTTAGGAACTGCAAGCCAAAAGGAACTATTTTGTCAGAAGCTTAATAAAAGGACTATAATTTTTACAAACAATATCAAATAGACATGAGATGACGTGGTGGTGTAGTGGTTAGCACTGTCGCCTCACAGCAAGAGGGTTGGAGGTTCGATACCAGGCCTGGAGCCTGTCTGTTTGCATGCACAATTTTTAGAGAGACTTTCAACATACCTGGGGTACTCTCACGAGTATCTGCCAATTCTTCATTGCCATGCCGAGCTCTATAATGCCTCAGCATTGATGAAGTACTCTTATTGATATAAGATAGCTCTGTAGAGCAGAGCCGACACTTCACCTACAATAACATAAAAAGTTAATTTATCTGAAAACAATTCAAACCTCTTACCAGAACATTGCATTCAGGATCTCGTAAGTACATGATAACTAAATAAATAAAGTGAGTGCAATGCGCCACCGTAAAAAAGAGTATATAAAGGAGAAAAAGATTTACCTTGTTTGGCGTCACGAGATCAAAATTATTCCACACCGGGGAAAACTTCCTAGAACGATCCATAATCAAACAAAACTCCATCCGACAAACCACGACATGTTGATACAGTTTGTTTCCTTATAAACACACTTTGGCGCGGCACATCCAAACGATACAGTTCCTGTATCGGTCACGTGATTCTTTCTTAAAGCAATACACGCACCGATACGAGGTTTCCCTCTTGAGCTCTCGGCACAGTGCTGATGCACCAGTGTCGCTCGTCCCATCACTAGTGTATATATATATATGTATATGTATATATATATATGTGTGTATGTAGCCCTTGAGGATTTTGTTTTTTTTCAATAAGTTATTGTTCTTATTAAAAAAACTCTTTTTTTCCAATAAGTTATTGTTTT
This sequence comes from Eupleurogrammus muticus, assembly GCA_036785175.1. Taxonomy (NCBI): domain Eukaryota; kingdom Metazoa; phylum Chordata; class Actinopteri; order Scombriformes; family Trichiuridae; genus Eupleurogrammus; species Eupleurogrammus muticus. The sequence continues at coordinate 10,496,989 of JAYKQN010000004.1, read as the reverse complement.
TTTCAACTGATGTTGTATTTTTAATTTGTTTGATTTCTATTGAAATGTGAATGTCATTATGTTGAAAATGATGTGTAAACGATGTGTGTATTGTGGGAAAAAAATAAATAATTTAATGTTAAACGCACTTACCTGTTACAGGGCCAATCAGGAAGAGGCAGGAAGTGTGTGGGCGGGGGCAGAGTAGGGGGAAGACAAACAAAGACGGACACGGAGAATTTGCAGGTTAAAAAAAAGGAGCGCCTGAAGTTGGCAAAACGCTAATTTTGTTTTATGAACAGTTAAGGTTTAAGTGACAAACGAACAGTGAGTCTCTTAGCAACTGTTTACCCGAGTATTTGTATGTCATCTGTTTTAGTGGAGGACTTTGGTAAAAAGTTCCATCGAGTTATACCGTGCTAGTTAAACCGACGTAGCACGACGAAGTCTACAAGTGACTGTGAAAGCGAGTGACCTGCCCGGCTTCACTGCAACCATCACACCACCGGACTTTAATACTCGACAGCACAGTTGGTCAGCGGTGACGACGACAGCTACTGCTACAGCATCGCCAGCACTGCGAGGCTACAGAGGGTTCGCTAGCGTCGACCACCAGCAACCAGTGAGTTTTTTTTTCCTGCGCTAAGGCGCGAAGTGGCCATTTTGTTTAAGGTCTCCACGCTCGCAAGCTACACCACAGGCCTGCATCGTTCTGAACTAACACCTAATTTGGTTGGGTACCCTTTTTCTTTATGCGTGTGATATTACCTGCTCATTTTTCATAAAGGTTAGATAGCCTGCCGGCATTAGTAGGTATTTAGGAGCAGTTCTGAGTTGCTATATCCTTAAGAGTGAATTGTGTTGAAAAGAATTGAACTGTATTGATAACTGAACTGTGTTGAAAAGAACTGAAATGAAAAGATAACAAAATTTGGTTTAACGTTTTATATATATATATATATATACACACCCTGTCAACTCCATTCTTATCTTTCCACTTGTCTATGTATCTGTTAATTTTGATTGCCACCAGATTGCCGCTTATTTTTTCCAGACACTTCACAACATAGGCAAAACATCTACGTGGTGTTCGACCACAATAATGAAGGATGTTTTGCCTATGTTGTGAAGTGTCTGGAAAAAATAAGCGGCCACCTTGGGGCAATCAAGATTAATAAATACATCTACAAATCCAAAGATCAGAACGAGGATGACTTGCTGCAGGGCATTAGAGCTCCTAACCTTGAGAAGGAAAACCTGGCAAGGATGTTGGATGATTTCCAGGTACATGGCTTTTCTTGCCTTGTATTTGAGCTGCTGGACATGAACCTTCATGAAATGATGAAGGACCATGTCAGGTTCTTGTGGCATTGCAAGCCCTGAAACGTATTTGTGTCATTCATACAGACATGAACCAACATTGTCCTTATCCATCGCAGGAGGGGAGTGCATGCGGCGACAGCACAGCGGCGAGTTCCCCCACCCCTCAGCTTCCACCAACCCCCCCCCCCCCCCATGTGGTGTGTCCCCCTCCCCCTCTTCTGGCGCTGTGCTGTCGCCAGAATCACTCCCCTCAAACCATCCCACCACACCCCCATTACCATCCCACCACACCCCCATTACACCTACACCAGCATTTATTGCTCCTCCTGACCAAGACTGAGCAGATCTATTACCTAGTACCACAGGTAGAGTTCCTAGGTAATCTAAGTCTGAACCAATACAAATACACATATATATATTGTGTATATATATGTATGTGTATATATATATATTATATATATATATATATGTGTGTGTGTGTATGTAGCCCTGTGGGATTTTGTTTTTTTTTTCAATAAGTTATTGTTTTTTTCAACTGATGTTGTATTTTTAATTTTTTTGATTTCTATTGAAATGTGAATGTCATTATGTTGAAAATGATGTGTAAACGATGTGTGTATTGTGGGGAAAAAATAAATAATTTAATGTAAAACGCACTTACCTGTTACAGGGCCAATCAGGAAGAGGCAGGAAGTGTGTGGGCGGGGGCAGAGCAGGGGGAAGACAAACAAAGACGGACACGGAGAATTTGCAGGTTAAAAAAAAGGAGCGCCTGAAGTTGGCAAAACGCTAATTTTGTTTTATGAACAGTTAAGGTTTAAGTGACAAACGAACAGTGAGTCTCTTAGCAACTGTTTACCCGAGTATTTGTATGTCATCTGTTTTAGTGGAGGACTTTGGTAAAAAGTTCCATCGAGTTATACCGTGCTAGTTAAACCGACATAGCACGACGAAGTCTACAAGTGACTGTGAAAGCGAGTGACCTGCCCGGCTTCACTGCAACCATCACACCACCGGACTTTAATACTCGACAGCACAGTTGGTCAGCGGTGACGACGACAGCTACTGCTACAGCATCGCCAGCACTGCGAGGCTACAGAGGGTTCGCTAGCGTCGACCACCAGCAACCAGTGAGTTTTTTTTTCCTGCGCTAAGGCGCGAAGTGGCCATTTTGTTTAAGGTCTCCACGCTTGCAAACTACACCACAGGCCTGCATCGCTCTGAACTAACACCTAATTTGGTTGGGTACCCTTTTTCTTTATGCGTGTGATATTACCTGCTCATTTTTCATAAAGGTTAGATAGCCTGCCGGCATTAGTAGGTATTTAGGAGCAGTTCTGAGTTGCTATATCCTTAAGAGTGAATTGTGTTGAAAAGAATTGAACTGTATTGATAACTGAACTGTGTTGAAAAGAACTGAAACGAAAAGATAACAAAATTTGGTTTAACGTTTTATATATATATATATATATATATATATATATATATATACATACACACACCCTGTCAACTCCATTCTTATCTTTCCACTTGTCTATGTATCTGTTAATTTTGATTGCCACCAGATTGACGCTTATTTTTTCCAGACACTTCACAACATAGGCAAAACATCTACGTGGTGTTCGACCACAATAATGAAGGATGTTTTGCCTATGTTGTGAAGTTTCTGGAAAAAATAAGCGGCAATCTGGTGGCAATCAAGATAAATAAAACAAAATAAAACCTGAAAGACTGTGCAACCAAAGGGATACAGGGCTCCAGAGGTGACCTTGGGCCTCCCAATATCTGAAGCCATTGATGTGTCTGGATTGGGATGTGTCATTGATTTCCTGTACTTTTCAAATGATCTTTTTGCCATTCATTGTGCATATAATGCCATGAGAGTTATTAACCATTTGTTTGATTAACCAAAATCAAACTGCTTGTCATGTGACATGCGGCGACAGCACAGCGGCGAGTTCCACCAACCCCCCCTCCCCCTCTTCTGGCGCTGTGCTGTCGCCAGAATCACTCCCCTCAAACCATCCCACCACACCCCATTCCCATCCCACCACACCCCCATTACACCTACACCAGCATTTGTTGCTCCTCCTGACCAAGACTGAGCAGATCTATTACCTAGTACCACAGGTAGAGTTCCTAGGTAATGTAAGTCTGAACCAATACAAATACACATATATATTGTATATATATATATTGTGTGTATGTATGTATATGTATGTATGTGTGTGTGTGTGTGTGTGTGTGTGTGTGTGTGTGTGTGTGTGTGTGTGTGTATATATGTGTGTGTGTGTGTATGTAGCCCTGTGGGATTTTGTTTTTTTTTCAATAAGTTATTGTTTTTTTCAACTGATGTTGTATTTTTAATTTGTTTGATTTCTATTGAAATGTGAATGTCATTATGTCGAAAATGATGTGTAAACGATGTGTGTGATGTGTGTCATTGATTTCCTGTACTTTTCAAATCATCTTTTTGCTATTCATTGTGCATATAATGGCATGAGAGTGATTAACCATTTGTTTGATCAACCAAAATCTCACCTGCTGAATGCTGCAAGAAACATCAGATACTATTTCAGCAGGGTGCAGAGTTTAATCAAAACAGGATGGAGATTCAACTCACCAGAAGAGTTTGGGCAGGACACTGGACTGGAGCCAGATCTTTTAGAGTCATGGTCAGATGGCTTCAAAGATTTGGAAGATGCTGTGAAGAGAGTTAGAGGACCTGCGATCACTCTTGAGGCTATAGACATGGTGACACATTCACCAGGGATAAACCATCTTCTGCAACTAACCAGAAAACAGTTCCACATGAATCTGAATACTGCCATTTAGGGTGTTGTGTCGGGGTGTTCCTGACACAACACCCTGGTCCTGAGATCTATGGTGGGCCTGTACATTGAATTTTGTATGCTCATGATGTCAGGTTCTTGTGGCATTGCAAGCCCTGAAACGTATTTGTGTCATTCATACAGACATGAACCAACATTGTCCTTATCCATCGCAGGAGGGGAGTGCATGCGGCGACAGCACAGCGGCGAATTCCCCCACCCCTCAGCTTCCACCAACCCCCCCCATGTGGTGTGTCCCCCTCCCCCTCCTCTGACGCTGTGGTGTCGCCAGAATCACTCCCCTCAAACCACCCCACCACACCCCCATTACCATCCCACCACACCCCCATTACACCTACACCACCACACCTCCTCCTGACCAAGACTGAGCAGATCTATTACCTAGTATCACAGGTAGAGTTCCTAGGTAATGTAAGTCTGAACTAATACAAATACACACATATATTGTATGTGTATATATATATGTGTGTGTGTATATATATATGTATATGTATGTGTATATATATATGTGTGTGTGTGTATATATATATATGTATATGTATATATATATATATGTGTGTATGTAGCCCTTGGGGATTTTGTTTTTTTTCAATAAGTTATTGTTCTTATTAAAAAAACTTTTTTTCCAATAAGTTATTGTTTTTTTCAACTGATGTTGTATTTTTAATTTGTTTGATTTCTATTGAAATGTGAATGTCATTATGTTGAAAATGATGTGTAAACGATGTGTGTATTGTGGGAAAAAAATAAATAATTTAATGTAAAACGCACTTACCTGTTACAGGGCCAATCAGGAAGAGGCAGGAAGTGTGTGGGCGGGGGCAGAGCAGGGGGAAGACAAACAAAGACGGACACGGAGAATTTGCAGGTTAAAAAAAAGGAGCGCCTGAAGTTGGCAAAACGCTAATTTTGTTTTATGAACAGTTAAGGTTTAAGTGACAAACGAACAGTGAGTCTCTTAGCAACTGTTTACCCGAGTATTTGTATGTCATCTGTTTTAGTGGAGGACTTTGGTAAAAAGTTCCATCGAGTTATACCGTGCTAGTTAAACCGACGTAGCACGACGAAGTCTACAAGTGACTGTGAAAGCGAGTGACCTGCCCGGCTTCACTGCAACCATCACACCACCGGACTTTAATACTCGACAGCACAGTTGGTCAGCGGTGACGACGACAGCTACTGCTACAGCATCGCCAGCACTGCGAGGCTACAGAGGGTTCGCTAGCGTCGACCACCAGCAACCAGTGAGTTTTTTTTTCCTGCGCTAAGGCGCGAAGTGGCCATTTTGTTTAAGGTCTCCACGCTCGCAAGCTACACCACAGGCCTGCATCGCTCTGAACTAACACCTAATTTGGTTGGGTACCCTTTTTCTTTATGCGTGTGATATTACCTGCTCATTTTTCATAAAGGTTAGATAGCCTGTCGGCATTAGTAGGTATTTAGGAGCAGTTCTGAGTTGCTATATCCTTAAGAGTGAATTGTGTTGAAAAGAATTGAACTGTATTGATAACTGAACTGTGTTGAAAAGAACTGAAACGAAAAGATAACTAAATTTGGTTTAACGTTTTATATATATATATATATATATATATATATATATATATATACACCCTGTCAACTCCATTCTTATCTTTCCACTTGTCTATGTATCTGTTAATTTTGATTGCCACCAGATTGCCGCTTATTTTTTCCAGACACTTCACAACATAGGCAAAACATCTACGTGGTGTTCGACCACAATAATGAAGGATGTTTTGCCTATGTTGTGAAGTGTCTGGAAAAAATAAGCGGCCACCTTGGGGCAATCAAGATTAATAAATACATCTACAAATCCAAAGATCAGAACGAGGATGACTTGCTGCAGGGCATTAGAGCTCCTAACCTTGAGAAGGAAAACCTGGCAAGGATGTTGGATGATTTCCAGGTACATGGCTTTTCTTGCCTTGTATTTGAGCTGCTGGACATGAACCTTCATGAAATGATGAAGGACCATGTCAGGTTCTTGTGGCATTGCAAGCCCTGAAACGTATTTGTGTCATTCATACAGACATGAACCAACATTGTCCTTATCCATCGCAGGAGGGGAGTGCATGCGGCGACAGCACAGCGGCGAGTTCCCCCACCCCTCAGCTTCCACCAACCCCCCCCCATGTGGTGTGTCCCCCTCCCCCTCTTCTGGCGCTGTGCTGTCGCCAGAATCACTCCCCTCAAACCATCCCACCACACCCCCATTACCATCCCACCACACCCCCATTACACCTACACCAGCATTTATTGCTCCTCCTGACCAAGACTGAGCAGATCTATTACCTAGTACCACAGGTAGAGTTCCTAGGTAATCTAAGTCTGAACCAATACAAATACACATATATATATTGTGTATATATATGTATGTGTATATATATATATTATATATATATATATATGTGTGTGTGTGTATGTAGCCCTGTGGGATTTTGTTTTTTTTTTCAATAAGTTATTGTTTTTTTCAACTGATGTTGTATTTTTAATTTGTTTGATTTCTATTGAAATGTGAATGTCATTATGTTGAAAATGATGTGTAAACGATGTGTGTATTGTGGGGAAAAAATAAATAATTTTATGTAAAACGCACTTACCTGTTACAGGGCCAATCAGGAAGAGGCAGGAAGTGTGTGGGCGGGGGCAGAGTAGGGGGAAGACAAACAAAGACGGACACGGAGAATTTGCAGGTTAAAAAAAAGGAGCGCCTGAAGTTGGCAAAACGCTAATTTTGTTTTATGAACAGTTAAGGTTTAAGTGACAAACGAACAGTGAGTCTCTTAGCAACTGTTTACCCAAGTATTTGTATGTCATCTGTTTTAGTGGAGGACTTTGGTAAAAAGTTCCATCGAGTTATACCGTGCTAGTTAAACCGACGTAGCACGACGAAGTCTACAAGTGACTGTGAAAGCGAGTGACCTGCCCGGCTTCACTGCAACCATCACACCACCGGACTTTAATACTCGACAGCACAGTTGGTCAGCGGTGACGACGACAGCTACTGCTACAGCATCGCCAGCACTGCGAGGCTACAGAGGGTTCGCTAGCGTCGACCACCAGCAACCAGTGAGTTTTTTTTTCCTGCGCTAAGGCGCGAAGTGGCCATTTTGTTTAAGGTCTCCACGCTCGCAAGCTACACCACAGGCCTGCATCGCTCTGAACTAACACCTAATTTGGTTGGGTACCCTTTTTCTTTATGCGTGTGATATTACCTGCTCATTTTTCATAAAGGTTAGATAGCCTGTCGGCATTAGTAGGTATTTAGGAGCAGTTCTGAGTTGCTATATCCTTAAGAGTGAATTGTGTTGAAAAGAATTGAACTGTATTGATAACTGAACTGTGTTGAAAAGAACTGAAACGAAAAGATAACTAAATTTGGTTTAACGTTTTATATATATATATATATATATATATATATATATATATATATATATATATACACCCTGTCAACTCCATTCTTATCTTTCCACTTGTCTATGTATCTGTTAATTTTGATTGCCACCAGATTGCCGCTTATTTTTTCCAGACACTTCACAACATAGGCAAAACATCTACGTGGTGTTCGACCACAATAATGAAGGATGTTTTGCCTATGTTGTGAAGTGTCTGGAAAAAATAAGCGGCCACCTTGGGGCAATCAAGATTAATAAATACATCTACAAATCCAAAGATCAGAACGAGGATGACTTGCTGCAGGGCATTAGAGCTCCTAACCTTGAGAAGGAAAACCTGGCAAGGATGTTGGATGATTTCCAGGTACATGGCTTTTCTTGCCTTGTATTTGAGCTGCTGGACATGAACCTTCATGAAATGATGAAGGACCATGTCAGGTTCTTGTGGCATTGCAAGCCCTGAAACGTATTTGTGTCATTCATACAGACATGAACCAACATTGTCCTTATCCATCGCAGGAGGGGAGTGCATGCGGCGACAGCACAGCGGCGAGTTCCCCCACCCCTCAGCTTCCACCAACCCCCCCCCATGTGGTGTGTCCCCCTCCCCCTCTTCTGGCGCTGTGCTGTCGCCAGAATCACTCCCCTCAAACCATCCCACCACACCCCCATTACCATCCCACCACACCCCCATTACACCTACACCAGCATTTATTGCTCCTCCTGACCAAGACTGAGCAGATCTATTACCTAGTACCACAGGTAGAGTTCCTAGGTAATCTAAGTCTGAACCAATACAAATACACATATATATATTGTGTATATATATGTATGTGTATATATATATATTATATATATATATATATGTGTGTGTGTGTATGTAGCCCTGTGGGATTTTGTTTTTTTTTTCAATAAGTTATTGTTTTTTTCAACTGATGTTGTATTTTTAATTTGTTTGATTTCTATTGAAATGTGAATGTCATTATGTTGAAAATGATGTGTAAACGATGTGTGTATTGTGGGGAAAAAATAAATAATTTTATGTAAAACGCACTTACCTGTTACAGGGCCAATCAGGAAGAGGCAGGAAGTGTGTGGGCGGGGGCAGAGTAGGGGGAAGACAAACAAAGACGGACACGGAGAATTTGCAGGTTAAAAAAAAGGAGCGCCTGAAGTTGGCAAAACGCTAATTTTGTTTTATGAACAGTTAAGGTTTAAGTGACAAACGAACAGTGAGTCTCTTAGCAACTGTTTACCCGAGTATTTGTATGTCATCTGTTTTAGTGGAGGACTTTGGTAAAAAGTTCCATCGAGTTATACCGTGCTAGTTAAACCGACATAGCACGACGAAGTCTACAAGTGACTGTGAAAGCGAGTGACCTGCCCGGCTTCACTGCAACCATCACACCACCGGACTTTAATACTCGACAGCACAGTTGGTCAGCGGTGACGACGACAGCTACTGCTACAGCATCGCCAGCACTGCGAGGCTACAGAGGGTTCGCTAGCGTCGACCACCAGCAACCAGTGAGTTTTTTTTTCCTGCGCTAAGGCGCGAAGTGGCCATTTTGTTTAAGGTCTCCACGCTTGCAAACTACACCACAGGCCTGCATCGCTCTGAACTAACACCTAATTTGGTTGGGTACCCTTTTTCTTTATGCGTGTGATATTACCTGCTCATTTTTCATATAGGTTAGATAGCCTGCCGGCATTAGTAGGTATTTAGCAGCAGTTCTGAGTTGCTATATCCTTAAGAGTGAATTGTGTTGAAAAGAACTGAAACGAAAAGATAACAAAATTTGGTTTAACGTTTTTTATATATATATATATATATATATATATATATATATATACATACACACACCCTGTCAACTCCATTCTTATCTTTCCACTTGTCTATGTATCTGTTAATTTTGATTGCCACCAGATTGACGCTTATTTTTTCCAGACACTTCACAACATAGGCAAAACATCTACGTGGTGTTCGACCACAATAATGAAGGATGTTTTGCCTATGTTGTGAAGTTTCTGGAAAAAATAAGCGGCAATCTGGTGGCAATCAAGATAAATAAAACAAAATAAAACCTGAAAGACTGTGCAACCAAAGGGATACAGGGCTCCAGAGGTGACCTTGGGCCTCCCAATATCTGAAGCCATTGATGTGTCTGGATTGGGATGTGTCATTGATTTCCTGTACTTTTCAAATGATCTTTTTGCCATTCATTGTGCATATAATGCCATGAGAGTTATTAACCATTTGTTTGATTAACCAAAATCAAACTGCTTGTCATGTGACATGCGGCGACAGCACAGCGGCGAGTTCCACCAACCCCCCCTCCCCCTCTTCTGGCGCTGTGCTGTCGCCAGAATCACTCCCCTCAAACCATCCCACCACACCCCATTCCCATCCCACCACACCCCCATTACACCTACACCAGCATTTGTTGCTCCTCCTGACCAAGACTGAGCAGATCTATTACCTAGTACCACAGGTAGAGTTCCTAGGTAATGTAAGTCTGAACCAATACAAATACACATATATATTGTATATATATATATTGTGTGTATGTATGTATATGTATGTATGTGTGTGTGTGTGTGTGTGTGTGTGTGTGTGTGTGTGTGTGTGTGTGTGTGTGTGTGTGTGTGTGTGTGTGTGTGTGTATATATGTGTGTGTGTGTGTATGTAGCCCTGTGGGATTTTGTTTTTTTTTCAATAAGTTATTGTTTTTTTCAACTGATGTTGTATTTTTAATTTGTTTGATTTCTATTGAAATGTGAATGTCATTATGTCGAAAATGATGTGTAAACGATGTGTGTGATGTGTGTCATTGATTTCCTGTACTTTTCAAATCATCTTTTTGCTATTCATTGTGCATATAATGGCATGAGAGTGATTAACCATTTGTTTGATCAACCAAAATCTCACCTGCTGAATGCTGCAAGAAACATCAGATACTATTTCAGCAGGGTGCAGAGTTTAATCAAAACAGGATGGAGATTCAACTCACCAGAAGAGTTTGGGCAGGACACTGGACTGGAGCCAGATCTTTTAGAGTCATGGTCAGATGGCTTCAAAGATTTGGAAGATGCTGTGAAGAGAGTTAGAGGACCTGCGATCACTCTTGAGGCTATAGACATGGTGACACATTCACCAGGGATAAACCATCTTCTGCAACTAACCAGAAAACAGTTCCACATGAATCTGAATACTGCCATTTAGGGTGTTGTGTCGGGGTGTTCCTGACACAACACCCTGGTCCTGAGATCTATGGTGGGCCTGTACATTGAATTTTGTATGCTCATGATGTCAGGTTCTTGTGGCATTGCAAGCCCTGAAACGTATTTGTGTCATTCATACAGACATGAACCAACATTGTCCTTATCCATCGCAGGAGGGGAGTGCATGCGGCGACAGCACAGCGGCGAATTCCCCCACCCCTCAGCTTCCACCAACCCCCCCCATGTGGTGTGTCCCCCTCCCCCTCCTCTGACGCTGTGGTGTCGCCAGAATCACTCCCCTCAAACCACCCCACCACACCCCCATTACACCTACACCACCACACCTCCTCCTGACCAAGACTGAGCAGATCTATTACCTAGTATCACAGGTAGAGTTCCTAGGTAATGTAAGTCTGAACTAATACAAATACACACATATATTGTATGTGTATATATATATGTGTGTGTGTATATATATATGTATATGTATGTGTATATATATATGTGTGTGTGTGTATATATATATATGTATATGTATATATATATATATGTGTGTATGTAGCCCTTGGGGATTTTGTTTTTTTTCAATAAGTTATTGTTCTTATTAAAAAAACTTTTTTTCCAATAAGTTATTGTTTTTTTCAACTGATGTTGTATTTTTAATTTGTTTGATTTCTATTGAAATGTGAATGTCATTATGTTGAAAATGATGTGTAAACGATGTGTGTATTGTGGGAAAAAAATAAATAATTTAATGTAAAACGCACTTACCTGTTACAGGGCCAATCAGGAAGAGGCAGGAAGTGTGTGGGCGGGGGCAGAGCAGGGGGAAGACAAACAAAGACGGACACGGAGAATTTGCAGGTTAAAAAAAAGGAGCGCCTGAAGTTGGCAAAACGCTAATTTTGTTTTATGAACAGTTAAGGTTTAAGTGACAAACGAACAGTGAGTCTCTTAGCAACTGTTTACCCGAGTATTTGTATGTCATCTGTTTTAGTGGAGGACTTTGGTAAAAAGTTCCATCGAGTTATACCGTGCTAGTTAAACCGACGTAGCACGACGAAGTCTACAAGTGACTGTGAAAGCGAGTGACCTGCCCGGCTTCACTGCAACCATCACACCACCGGACTTTAATACTCGACAGCACAGTTGGTCAGCGGTGACGACGACAGCTACTGCTACAGCATCGCCAGCACTGCGAGGCTACAGAGGGTTCGCTAGCGTCGACCACCAGCAACCAGTGAGTTTTTTTTTCCTGCGCTAAGGCGCGAAGTGGCCATTTTGTTTAAGGTCTCCACGCTCGCAAGCTACACCACAGGCCTGCATCGCTCTGAACTAACACCTAATTTGGTTGGGTACCCTTTTTCTTTATGCGTGTGATATTACCTGCTCATTTTTCATAAAGGTTAGATAGCCTGTCGGCATTAGTAGGTATTTAGGAGCAGTTCTGAGTTGCTATATCCTTAAGAGTGAATTGTGTTGAAAAGAATTGAACTGTATTGATAACTGAACTGTGTTGAAAAGAACTGAAACGAAAAGATAACTAAATTTGGTTTAACGTTTTATATATATATATATATATATATATATATATATATATACACCCTGTCAACTCCATTCTTATCTTTCCACTTGTCTATGTATCTGTTAATTTTGATTGCCACCAGATTGCTGCTTATTTTTTCCAGACACTTCACAACATAGGCAAAACATCTACGTGGTGTTCGACCACAATAATGAAGGATGTTTTGCCTATGTTGTGAAGTGTCTGGAAAAAATAAGCGGCCACCTTGGGGCAATCAAGATTAATAAATACATCTACAAATCCAAAGATCAGAACGAGGATGACTTGCTGCAGGGCATTAGAGCTCCTAACCTTGAGAAGGAAAACCTGGCAAGGATGTTGGATGATTTCCAGGTACATGGCTTTTCTTGCCTTGTATTTGAGCTGCTGGACATGAACCTTCATGAAATGATGAAGGACCATGTCAGGTTCTTGTGGCATTGCAAGCCCTGAAACGTATTTGTGTCATTCATACAGACATGAACCAACATTGTCCTTATCCATCGCAGGAGGGGAGTGCATGCGGCGACAGCACAGCGGCGAGTTCCCCCACCCCTCAGCTTCCACCAACCCCCCCCCATGTGGTGTGTCCCCCTCCCCCTCTTCTGGCGCTGTGCTGTCGCCAGAATCACTCCCCTCAAACCATCCCACCACACCCCCATTACCATCCCACCACACCCCCATTACACCTACACCAGCATTTATTGCTCCTCCTGACCAAGACTGAGCAGATCTATTACCTAGTACCACAGGTAGAGTTCCTAGGTAATCTAAGTCTGAACCAATACAAATACACATATATATATTGTGTATATATATGTATGTGTATATATATATATTATATATATATATATATGTGTGTGTGTGTATGTAGCCCTGTGGGATTTTGTTTTTTTTTTCAATAAGTTATTGTTTTTTTCAACTGATGTTGTATTTTTAATTTGTTTGATTTCTATTGAAATGTGAATGTCATTATGTTGAAAATGATGTGTAAACGATGTGTGTATTGTGGGGAAAAAATAAATAATTTTATGTAAAACGCACTTACCTGTTACAGGGCCAATCAGGAAGAGGCAGGAAGTGTGTGGGCGGGGGCAGAGTAGGGGGAAGACAAACAAAGACGGACACGGAGAATTTGCAGGTTAAAAAAAAGGAGCGCCTGAAGTTGGCAAAACGCTAATTTTGTTTTATGAACAGTTAAGGTTTAAGTGACAAACGAACAGTGAGTCTCTTAGCAACTGTTTACCCGAGTATTTGTATGTCATCTGTTTTAGTGGAGGACTTTGGTAAAAAGTTCCATCGAGTTATACCGTGCTAGTTAAACCGACATAGCACGACGAAGTCTACAAGTGACTGTGAAAGCGAGTGACCTGCCCGGCTTCACTGCAACCATCACACCACCGGACTTTAATACTCGACAGCACAGTTGGTCAGCGGTGACGACGACAGCTACTGCTACAGCATCGCCAGCACTGCGAGGCTACAGAGGGTTCGCTAGCGTCGACCACCAGCAACCAGTGAGTTTTTTTTTCCTGCGCTAAGGCGCGAAGTGGCCATTTTGTTTAAGGTCTCCACGCTTGCAAACTACACCACAGGCCTGCATCGCTCTGAACTAACACCTAATTTGGTTGGGTACCCTTTTTCTTTATGCGTGTGATATTACCTGCTCATTTTTCATAAAGGTTAGATAGCCTGCCGGCATTAGTAGGTATTTAGGAGCAGTTCTGAGTTGCTATATCCTTAAGAGTGAATTGTGTTGAAAAGAATTGAACTGTATTGATAACTGAACTGTGTTGAAAAGAACTGAAACGAAAAGATAACAAAATTTGGTTTAACGTTTTATATATATATATATATATATATATATATACATACACACACCCTGTCAACTCCATTCTTATCTTTCCACTTGTCTATGTATCTGTTAATTTTGATTGCCACCAGATTGACGCTTATTTTTTCCAGACACTTCACAACATAGGCAAAACATCTACGTGGTGTTCGACCACAATAATGAAGGATGTTTTGCCTATGTTGTGAAGTTTCTGGAAAAAATAAGCGGCAATCTGGTGGCAATCAAGATAAATAAAACAAAATAAAACCTGAAAGACTGTGCAACCAAAGGGATACAGGGCTCCAGAGGTGACCTTGGGCCTCCCAATATCTGAAGCCATTGATGTGTCTGGATTGGGATGTGTCATTGATTTCCTGTACTTTTCAAATGATCTTTTTGCCATTCATTGTGCATATAATGCCATGAGAGTTATTAACCATTTGTTTGATTAACCAAAATCAAACTGCTTGTCATGTGACATGCGGCGACAGCACAGCGGCGAGTTCCACCAACCCCCCCTCCCCCTCTTCTGGCGCTGTGCTGTCGCCAGAATCACTCCCCTCAAACCATCCCACCACACCCCATTCCCATCCCACCACACCCCCATTACACCTACACCAGCATTTGTTGCTCCTCCTGACCAAGACTGAGCAGATCTATTACCTAGTACCACAGGTAGAGTTCCTAGGTAATGTAAGTCTGAACCAATACAAATACACATATATATTGTATATATATATATTGTGTGTATGTATGTATATGTATGTATGTGTGTGTGTGTGTGTGTGTGTGTGTGTGTGTGTGTGTGTGTGTATATATGTGTGTGTGTGTGTATGTAGCCCTGTGGGATTTTGTTTTTTTTTCAATAAGTTATTGTTTTTTTCAACTGATGTTGTATTTTTAATTTGTTTGATTTCTATTGAAATGTGAATGTCATTATGTCGAAAATGATGTGTAAACGATGTGTGTGATGTGTGTCATTGATTTCCTGTACTTTTCAAATCATCTTTTTGCTATTCATTGTGCATATAATGGCATGAGAGTGATTAACCATTTGTTTGATCAACCAAAATCTCACCTGCTGAATGCTGCAAGAAACATCAGATACTATTTCAGCAGGGTGCAGAGTTTAATCAAAACAGGATGGAGATTCAACTCACCAGAAGAGTTTGGGCAGGACACTGGACTGGAGCCAGATCTTTTAGAGTCATGGTCAGATGGCTTCAAAGATTTGGAAGATGCTGTGAAGAGAGTTAGAGGACCTGCGATCACTCTTGAGGCTATAGACATGGTGACACATTCACCAGGGATAAACCATCTTCTGCAACTAACCAGAAAACAGTTCCACATGAATCTGAATACTGCCATTTAGGGTGTTGTGTCGGGGTGTTCCTGACACAACACCCTGGTCCTGAGATCTATGGTGGGCCTGTACATTGAATTTTGTATGCTCATGATGTCAGGTTCTTGTGGCATTGCAAGCCCTGAAACGTATTTGTGTCATTCATACAGACATGAACCAACATTGTCCTTATCCATCGCAGGAGGGGAGTGCATGCGGCGACAGCACAGCGGCGAATTCCCCCACCCCTCAGCTTCCACCAACCCCCCCCATGTGGTGTGTCCCCCTCCCCCTCCTCTGGCGCTGTGGTGTCGCCAGAATCACTCCCCTCAAACCACCCCACCACACCCCCATTACCATCCCACCACACCCCCATTACACCTACACCACCACACCTCCTCCTGACCAAGACTGAGCAGATCTATTACCTAGTATCACAGGTAGAGTTCCTAGGTAATGTAAGTCTGAACTAATACAAATACACACATATATTGTATGTGTATATATATGTGTGTGTGTATATATATATGTATAAGTATGTGTATATATATGTGTGTGTGTGTATATATATATATGTATATGTATATATATATATGTGTGTATGTAGCCCTTGAGGATTTTGTTTTTTTTCAATAAGTTATTGTTCTTATTAAAAAAACTCTTTTTTTCCAATAAGTTATTGTTTTTTTCAACTGATGTTGTATTTTTAATTTGTTTGATTTCTATTGAAATGTGAATGTCATTATGTTGAAAATGATGTGTAAACGATGTGTGTATTGTGGGAAAAAAATAAATAATTTAATGTTAAACGCACTTACCTGTTACAGGGCCAATCAGGAAGAGGCAGGAAGTGTGTGGGCGGGGGCAGAGTAGGGGGAAGACAAACAAAGACGGACACGGAGAATTTGCAGGTTAAAAAAAAAGGAGCGCCTGAAGTTGGCAAAACGCTAATTTTGTTTTATGAACAGTTAAGGTTTAAGTGACAAACGAACAGTGAGTCTCTTAGCAACTGTTTACCCGAGTATTTGTATGTCATCTGTTTTAGTGGAGGACTTTGGTAAAAAGTTCCATCGAGTTATACCGTGCTAGTTAAACCGACGTAGCACGACGAAGTCTACAAGTGACTGTGAAAGCGAGTGACCTGCCCGGCTTCACTGCAACCATCACACCACCGGACTTTAATACTCGACAGCACAGTTGGTCAGCGGTGACGACGACAGCTACTGCTACAGCATCGCCAGCACTGCGAGGCTACAGAGGGTTCGCTAGCGTCGACCACCAGCAACCAGTGAGTTTTTTTTTTCCTGCGCTAAGTCGCGAAGTGGCCATTTTGTTTAAGGTCTCCACGCTCGCAAGCTACACCACAGGCCTGCATCGCTCTGAACTAACACCTAATTTGGTTGGGTACCCTTTTTCTTTATGCGTGTGATATTACCTGCTCATTTTTCATAAAGGTTAGATAGCCTGCCGGCATTAGTAGGTATTTAGGAGCAGTTCTGAGTTGCTATATCCTTAAGAGTGAATTGTGTTGAAAAGAATTGAACTGTATTGATAACTGAACTGTGTTGAAAAGAACTGAAATGAAAAGATAACAAAATTTGGTTTAACGTTTTATATATATATATATATATACACACCCTGTCAACTCCATTCTTATCTTTCCACTTGTCTATGTATCTGTTAATTTTGATTGCCACCAGATTGCCGCTTATTTTTTCCAGACACTTCACAACATAGGCAAAACATCTACGTGGTGTTCGACCACAATAATGAAGGATGTTTTGCCTATGTTGTGAAGTGTCTGGAAAAAATAAGCGGCCACCTTGGGGCAATCAAGATTAATAAATACATCTACAAATCCAAAGATCAGAACGAGGATGACTTGCTGCAGGGCATTAGAGCTCCTAACCTTGAGAAGGAAAACCTGGCAAGGATGTTGGATGATTTCCAGGTACATGGCTTTTCTTGCCTTGTATTTGAGCTGCTGGACATGAACCTTCATGAAATGATGAAGGACCATGTCAGGTTCTTGTGGCATTGCAAGCCCTGAAACGTATTTGTGTCATTCATACAGACATGAACCAACATTGTCCTTATCCATCGCAGGAGGGGAGTGCATGCGGCGACAGCACAGCGGCGAGTTCCCCCACCCCTCAGCTTCCACCAACCCACCCCCCCCCCCCCATGTGGTGTGTCCCCCTCCCCCTCTTCTGGCGCTGTGCTGTCGCCAGAATCACTCCCCTCAAACCATCCCACCACACCCCCATTACCATCCCACCACACCCCCATTACACCTACACCAGCATTTATTGCTCCTCCTGACCAAGACTGAGCAGATCTATTACCTAGTACCACAGGTAGAGTTCCTAGGTAATCTAAGTCTGAACCAATACAAATACACATATATATATTGTGTATATATATGTATGTGTATATATATATATTATATATATATATATATGTGTGTGTGTGTATGTAGCCCTGTGGGATTTTGTTTTTTTTTTCAATAAGTTATTGTTTTTTTCAACTGATGTTGTATTTTTAATTTGTTTGATTTCTATTGAAATGTGAATGTCATTATGTTGAAAATGATGTGTAAACGATGTGTGTATTGTGGGGAAAAAATAAATAATTTTATGTAAAACGCACTTACCTGTTACAGGGCCAATCAGGAAGAGGCAGGAAGTGTGTGGGCGGGGGCAGAGTAGGGGGAAGACAAACAAAGACGGACACGGAGAATTTGCAGGTTAAAAAAAAGGAGCGCCTGAAGTTGGCAAAACGCTAATTTTGTTTTATGAACAGTTAAGGTTTAAGTGACAAACGAACAGTGAGTCTCTTAGCAACTGTTTACCCGAGTATTTGTATGTCATCTGTTTTAGTGGAGGACTTTGGTAAAAAGTTCCATCGAGTTATACCGTGCTAGTTAAACCGACATAGCACGACGAAGTCTACAAGTGACTGTGAAAGCGAGTGACCTGCCCGGCTTCACTGCAACCATCACACCACCGGACTTTAATACTCGACAGCACAGTTGGTCAGCGGTGACGACGACAGCTACTGCTACAGCATCGCCAGCACTGCGAGGCTACAGAGGGTTCGCTAGCGTCGACCACCAGCAACCAGTGAGTTTTTTTTTCCTGCGCTAAGGCGCGAAGTGGCCATTTTGTTTAAGGTCTCCACGCTTGCAAACTACACCACAGGCCTGCATCGCTCTGAACTAACACCTAATTTGGTTGGGTACCCTTTTTCTTTATGCGTGTGATATTACCTGCTCATTTTTCATAAAGGTTAGATAGCCTGCCGGCATTAGTAGGTATTTAGGAGCAGTTCTGAGTTGCTATATCCTTAAGAGTGAATTGTGTTGAAAAGAATTGAACTGTATTGATAACTGAACTGTGTTGAAAAGAACTGAAACGAAAAGATAACAAAATTTGGTTTAACGTTTTATATATATATATATATATATATATATATATACATACACACACCCTGTCAACTCCATTCTTATCTTTCCACTTGTCTATGTATCTGTTAATTTTGATTGCCACCAGATTGACGCTTATTTTTTCCAGACACTTCACAACATAGGCAAAACATCTACGTGGTGTTCGACCACAATAATGAAGGATGTTTTGCCTATGTTGTGAAGTTTCTGGAAAAAATAAGCGGCAATCTGGTGGCAATCAAGATAAATAAAACAAAATAAAACCTGAAAGACTGTGCAACCAAAGGGATACAGGGCTCCAGAGGTGACCTTGGGCCTCCCAATATCTGAAGCCATTGATGTGTCTGGATTGGGATGTGTCATTGATTTCCTGTACTTTTCAAATGATCTTTTTGCCATTCATTGTGCATATAATGCCATGAGAGTTATTAACCATTTGTTTGATTAACCAAAATCAAACTGCTTGTCATGTGACATGCGGCGACAGCACAGCGGCGAGTTCCACCAACCCCCCCTCCCCCTCTTCTGGCGCTGTGCTGTCGCCAGAATCACTCCCCTCAAACCATCCCACCACACCCCATTCCCATCCCACCACACCCCCATTACACCTACACCAGCATTTGTTGCTCCTCCTGACCAAGACTGAGCAGATCTATTACCTAGTACCACAGGTAGAGTTCCTAGGTAATGTAAGTCTGAACCAATACAAATACACATATATATTGTATATATATATATTGTGTGTATGTATGTATATGTATGTATGTGTGTGTGTGTGTGTGTGTGTGTGTGTGTGTGTGTGTGTGTGTGTGTATATATGTGTGTGTGTGTGTATGTAGCCCTGTGGGATTTTGTTTTTTTTTCAATAAGTTATTGTTTTTTTCAACTGATGTTGTATTTTTAATTTGTTTGATTTCTATTGAAATGTGAATGTCATTATGTCGAAAATGATGTGTAAACGATGTGTGTGATGTGTGTCATTGATTTCCTGTACTTTTCAAATCATCTTTTTGCTATTCATTGTGCATATAATGGCATGAGAGTGATTAACCATTTGTTTGATCAACCAAAATCTCACCTGCTGAATGCTGCAAGAAACATCAGATACTATTTCAGCAGGGTGCAGAGTTTAATCAAAACAGGATGGAGATTCAACTCACCAGAAGAGTTTGGGCAGGACACTGGACTGGAGCCAGATCTTTTAGAGTCATGGTCAGATGGCTTCAAAGATTTGGAAGATGCTGTGAAGAGAGTTAGAGGACCTGCGATCACTCTTGAGGCTATAGACATGGTGACACATTCACCAGGGATAAACCATCTTCTGCAACTAACCAGAAAACAGTTCCACATGAATCTGAATACTGCCATTTAGGGTGTTGTGTCGGGGTGTTCCTGACACAACACCCTGGTCCTGAGATCTATGGTGGGCCTGTACATTGAATTTTGTATGCTCATGATGTCAGGTTCTTGTGGCATTGCAAGCCCTGAAACGTATTTGTGTCATTCATACAGACATGAACCAACATTGTCCTTATCCATCGCAGGAGGGGAGTGCATGCGGCGACAGCACAGCGGCGAATTCCCCCACCCCTCAGCTTCCACCAACCCCCCCCATGTGGTGTGTCCCCCTCCCCCTCCTCTGACGCTGTGGTGTCGCCAGAATCACTCCCCTCAAACCACCCCACCACACCCCCATTACCATCCCACCACACCCCCATTACACCTACACCACCACACCTCCTCCTGACCAAGACTGAGCAGATCTATTACCTAGTATCACAGGTAGAGTTCCTAGGTAATGTAAGTCTGAACTAATACAAATACACACATATATTGTATGTGTATATATATATGTGTGTGTGTATATATATATGTATATGTATGTGTATATATATATGTGTGTGTGTGTATATATATATATGTATATGTATATATATATATGTGTGTATGTAGCCCTTGGGGATTTTGTTTTTTTTCAATAAGTTATTGTTCTTATTAAAAAAACTTTTTTTCCAATAAGTTATTGTTTTTTTCAACTGATGTTGTATTTTTAATTTGTTTGATTTCTATTGAAATGTGAATGTCATTATGTTGAAAATGATGTGTAAACGATGTGTGTATTGTGGGAAAAAAATAAATAATTTAATGTAAAACGCACTTACCTGTTACAGGGCCAATCAGGAAGAGGCAGGAAGTGTGTGGGCGGGGGCAGAGCAGGGGGAAGACAAACAAAGACGGACACGGAGAATTTGCAGGTTAAAAAAAAGGAGCGCCTGAAGTTGGCAAAACGCTAATTTTGTTTTATGAACAGTTAAGGTTTAAGTGACAAACGAACAGTGAGTCTCTTAGCAACTGTTTACCCGAGTATTTGTATGTCATCTGTTTTAGTGGAGGACTTTGGTAAAAAGTTCCATCGAGTTATACCGTGCTAGTTAAACCGACGTAGCACGACGAAGTCTACAAGTGACTGTGAAAGCGAGTGACCTGCCCGGCTTCACTGCAACCATCACACCACCGGACTTTAATACTCGACAGCACAGTTGGTCAGCGGTGACGACGACAGCTACTGCTACAGCATCGCCAGCACTGCGAGGCTACAGAGGGTTCGCTAGCGTCGACCACCAGCAACCAGTGAGTTTTTTTTTCCTGCGCTAAGGCGCGAAGTGGCCATTTTGTTTAAGGTCTCCACGCTCGCAAGCTACACCACAGGCCTGCATCGCTCTGAACTAACACCTAATTTGGTTGGGTACCCTTTTTCTTTATGCGTGTGATATTACCTGCTCATTTTTCATAAAGGTTAGATAGCCTGTCGGCATTAGTAGGTATTTAGGAGCAGTTCTGAGTTGCTATATCCTTAAGAGTGAATTGTGTTGAAAAGAATTGAACTGTATTGATAACTGAACTGTGTTGAAAAGAACTGAAACGAAAAGATAACTAAATTTGGTTTAACGTTTTATATATATATATATATATATATATATATATATATATATATATATATATATATATATATATATATATATATATATATACACCCTGTCAACTCCATTCTTATCTTTCCACTTGTCTATGTATCTGTTAATTTTGATTGCCACCAGATTGCCGCTTATTTTTTCCAGACACTTCACAACATAGGCAAAACATCTACGTGGTGTTCGACCACAATAATGAAGGATGTTTTGCCTATGTTGTGAAGTGTCTGGAAAAAATAAGCGGCCACCTTGGGGCAATCAAGATTAATAAATACATCTACAAATCCAAAGATCAGAACGAGGATGACTTGCTGCAGGGCATTAGAGCTCCTAACCTTGAGAAGGAAAACCTGGCAAGGATGTTGGATGATTTCCAGGTACATGGCTTTTCTTGCCTTGTATTTGAGCTGCTGGACATGAACCTTCATGAAATGATGAAGGACCATGTCAGGTTCTTGTGGCATTGCAAGCCCTGAAACGTATTTGTGTCATTCATACAGACATGAACCAACATTGTCCTTATCCATCGCAGGAGGGGAGTGCATGCGGCGACAGCACAGCGGCGAGTTCCCCCACCCCTCAGCTTCCACCAACCCCCCCCCATGTGGTGTGTCCCCCTCCCCCTCTTCTGGCGCTGTGCTGTCGCCAGAATCACTCCCCTCAAACCATCCCACCACACCCCCATTACCATCCCACCACACCCCCATTACACCTACACCAGCATTTATTGCTCCTCCTGACCAAGACTGAGCAGATCTATTACCTAGTACCACAGGTAGAGTTCCTAGGTAATCTAAGTCTGAACCAATACAAATACACATATATATATTGTGTATATATATGTATGTGTATATATATATATTATATATATATATATATGTGTGTGTGTGTATGTAGCCCTGTGGGATTTTGTTTTTTTTTTCAATAAGTTATTGTTTTTTTCAACTGATGTTGTATTTTTAATTTGTTTGATTTCTATTGAAATGTGAATGTCATTATGTTGAAAATGATGTGTAAACGATGTGTGTATTGTGGGGAAAAAATAAATAATTTTATGTAAAACGCACTTACCTGTTACAGGGCCAATCAGGAAGAGGCAGGAAGTGTGTGGGCGGGGGCAGAGTAGGGGGAAGACAAACAAAGACGGACACGGAGAATTTGCAGGTTAAAAAAAAGGAGCGCCTGAAGTTGGCAAAACGCTAATTTTGTTTTATGAACAGTTAAGGTTTAAGTGACAAACGAACAGTGAGTCTCTTAGCAACTGTTTACCCGAGTATTTGTATGTCATCTGTTTTAGTGGAGGACTTTGGTAAAAAGTTCCATCGAGTTATACCGTGCTAGTTAAACCGACATAGCACGACGAAGTCTACAAGTGACTGTGAAAGCGAGTGACCTGCCCGGCTTCACTGCAACCATCACACCACCGGACTTTAATACTCGACAGCACAGTTGGTCAGCGGTGACGACGACAGCTACTGCTACAGCATCGCCAGCACTGCGAGGCTACAGAGGGTTCGCTAGCGTCGACCACCAGCAACCAGTGAGTTTTTTTTTCCTGCGCTAAGGCGCGAAGTGGCCATTTTGTTTAAGGTCTCCACGCTTGCAAACTACACCACAGGCCTGCATCGCTCTGAACTAACACCTAATTTGGTTGGGTACCCTTTTTCTTTATGCGTGTGATATTACCTGCTCATTTTTCATATAGGTTAGATAGCCTGCCGGCATTAGTAGGTATTTAGCAGCAGTTCTGAGTTGCTATATCCTTAAGAGTGAATTGTGTTGAAAAGAACTGAAACGAAAAGATAACAAAATTTGGTTTAACGTTTTTTATATATATATATATATATATATATATATATATATATACATACACACACCCTGTCAACTCCATTCTTATCTTTCCACTTGTCTATGTATCTGTTAATTTTGATTGCCACCAGATTGACGCTTATTTTTTCCAGACACTTCACAACATAGGCAAAACATCTACGTGGTGTTCGACCACAATAATGAAGGATGTTTTGCCTATGTTGTGAAGTTTCTGGAAAAAATAAGCGGCAATCTGGTGGCAATCAAGATAAATAAAACAAAATAAAACCTGAAAGACTGTGCAACCAAAGGGATACAGGGCTCCAGAGGTGACCTTGGGCCTCCCAATATCTGAAGCCATTGATGTGTCTGGATTGGGATGTGTCATTGATTTCCTGTACTTTTCAAATGATCTTTTTGCCATTCATTGTGCATATAATGCCATGAGAGTTATTAACCATTTGTTTGATTAACCAAAATCAAACTGCTTGTCATGTGACATGCGGCGACAGCACAGCGGCGAGTTCCACCAACCCCCCCTCCCCCTCTTCTGGCGCTGTGCTGTCGCCAGAATCACTCCCCTCAAACCATCCCACCACACCCCATTCCCATCCCACCACACCCCCATTACACCTACACCAGCATTTGTTGCTCCTCCTGACCAAGACTGAGCAGATCTATTACCTAGTACCACAGGTAGAGTTCCTAGGTAATGTAAGTCTGAACCAATACAAATACACATATATATTGTATATATATATATTGTGTGTATGTATGTATATGTATGTATGTGTGTGTGTGTGTGTGTGTGTGTGTGTGTGTGTGTGTGTGTGTGTGTGTGTGTGTGTGTGTGTGTGTGTGTGTGTGTGTGTGTGTGTGTGTGTGTGTGTGTGTATATATGTGTGTGTGTGTGTATGTAGCCCTGTGGGATTTTGTTTTTTTTTCAATAAGTTATTGTTTTTTTCAACTGATGTTGTATTTTTAATTTGTTTGATTTCTATTGAAATGTGAATGTCATTATGTCGAAAATGATGTGTAAACGATGTGTGTGATGTGTGTCATTGATTTCCTGTACTTTTCAAATCATCTTTTTGCTATTCATTGTGCATATAATGGCATGAGAGTGATTAACCATTTGTTTGATCAACCAAAATCTCACCTGCTGAATGCTGCAAGAAACATCAGATACTATTTCAGCAGGGTGCAGAGTTTAATCAAAACAGGATGGAGATTCAACTCACCAGAAGAGTTTGGGCAGGACACTGGACTGGAGCCAGATCTTTTAGAGTCATGGTCAGATGGCTTCAAAGATTTGGAAGATGCTGTGAAGAGAGTTAGAGGACCTGCGATCACTCTTGAGGCTATAGACATGGTGACACATTCACCAGGGATAAACCATCTTCTGCAACTAACCAGAAAACAGTTCCACATGAATCTGAATACTGCCATTTAGGGTGTTGTGTCGGGGTGTTCCTGACACAACACCCTGGTCCTGAGATCTATGGTGGGCCTGTACATTGAATTTTGTATGCTCATGATGTCAGGTTCTTGTGGCATTGCAAGCCCTGAAACGTATTTGTGTCATTCATACAGACATGAACCAACATTGTCCTTATCCATCGCAGGAGGGGAGTGCATGCGGCGACAGCACAGCGGCGAATTCCCCCACCCCTCAGCTTCCACCAACCCCCCCCATGTGGTGTGTCCCCCTCCCCCTCCTCTGACGCTGTGGTGTCGCCAGAATCACTCCCCTCAAACCACCCCACCACACCCCCATTACACCTACACCACCACACCTCCTCCTGACCAAGACTGAGCAGATCTATTACCTAGTATCACAGGTAGAGTTCCTAGGTAATGTAAGTCTGAACTAATACAAATACACACATATATTGTATGTGTATATATATATGTGTGTGTGTATATATATATGTATATGTATGTGTATATATATATGTGTGTGTGTGTATATATATATATGTATATGTATATATATATATATGTGTGTATGTAGCCCTTGGGGATTTTGTTTTTTTTCAATAAGTTATTGTTCTTATTAAAAAAACTTTTTTTCCAATAAGTTATTGTTTTTTTCAACTGATGTTGTATTTTTAATTTGTTTGATTTCTATTGAAATGTGAATGTCATTATGTTGAAAATGATGTGTAAACGATGTGTGTATTGTGGGAAAAAAATAAATAATTTAATGTAAAACGCACTTACCTGTTACAGGGCCAATCAGGAAGAGGCAGGAAGTGTGTGGGCGGGGGCAGAGCAGGGGGAAGACAAACAAAGACGGACACGGAGAATTTGCAGGTTAAAAAAAAGGAGCGCCTGAAGTTGGCAAAACGCTAATTTTGTTTTATGAACAGTTAAGGTTTAAGTGACAAACGAACAGTGAGTCTCTTAGCAACTGTTTACCCGAGTATTTGTATGTCATCTGTTTTAGTGGAGGACTTTGGTAAAAAGTTCCATCGAGTTATACCGTGCTAGTTAAACCGACGTAGCACGACGAAGTCTACAAGTGACTGTGAAAGCGAGTGACC
The DNA here is from genome assembly GCA_036785175.1 of Eupleurogrammus muticus. Lineage (NCBI taxonomy): Eukaryota > Metazoa > Chordata > Actinopteri > Scombriformes > Trichiuridae > Eupleurogrammus > Eupleurogrammus muticus. Next base: position 10,470,688 of record JAYKQN010000004.1, on the reverse strand, counting down.
TGCCCGGCTTCACTGCAACCATCACACCACCGGACTTTAATACTCGACAGCACAGTTGGTCAGCGGTGACGACGACAGCTACTGCTACAGCATCGCCAGCACTGCGAGGCTACAGAGGGTTCGCTAGCGTCGACCACCAGCAACCAGTGAGTTTTTTTTTCCTGCGCTAAGGCGCGAAGTGGCCATTTTGTTTAAGGTCTCCACGCTCGCAAGCTACACCACAGGCCTGCATCGCTCTGAACTAACACCTAATTTGGTTGGGTACCCTTTTTCTTTATGCGTGTGATATTACCTGCTCATTTTTCATAAAGGTTAGATAGCCTGTCGGCATTAGTAGGTATTTAGGAGCAGTTCTGAGTTGCTATATCCTTAAGAGTGAATTGTGTTGAAAAGAATTGAACTGTATTGATAACTGAACTGTGTTGAAAAGAACTGAAACGAAAAGATAACTAAATTTGGTTTAACGTTTTATATATATATATATATATATATATATATATATATATATATATATATATATATATATATATATATACACCCTGTCAACTCCATTCTTATCTTTCCACTTGTCTATGTATCTGTTAATTTTGATTGCCACCAGATTGCTGCTTATTTTTTCCAGACACTTCACAACATAGGCAAAACATCTACGTGGTGTTCGACCACAATAATGAAGGATGTTTTGCCTATGTTGTGAAGTGTCTGGAAAAAATAAGCGGCCACCTTGGGGCAATCAAGATTAATAAATACATCTACAAATCCAAAGATCAGAACGAGGATGACTTGCTGCAGGGCATTAGAGCTCCTAACCTTGAGAAGGAAAACCTGGCAAGGATGTTGGATGATTTCCAGGTACATGGCTTTTCTTGCCTTGTATTTGAGCTGCTGGACATGAACCTTCATGAAATGATGAAGGACCATGTCAGGTTCTTGTGGCATTGCAAGCCCTGAAACGTATTTGTGTCATTCATACAGACATGAACCAACATTGTCCTTATCCATCGCAGGAGGGGAGTGCATGCGGCGACAGCACAGCGGCGAGTTCCCCCACCCCTCAGCTTCCACCAACCCCCCCCCATGTGGTGTGTCCCCCTCCCCCTCTTCTGGCGCTGTGCTGTCGCCAGAATCACTCCCCTCAAACCATCCCACCACACCCCCATTACCATCCCACCACACCCCCATTACACCTACACCAGCATTTATTGCTCCTCCTGACCAAGACTGAGCAGATCTATTACCTAGTACCACAGGTAGAGTTCCTAGGTAATCTAAGTCTGAACCAATACAAATACACATATATATATTGTGTATATATATGTATGTGTATATATATATATTATATATATATATATATGTGTGTGTGTGTATGTAGCCCTGTGGGATTTTGTTTTTTTTTTCAATAAGTTATTGTTTTTTTCAACTGATGTTGTATTTTTAATTTGTTTGATTTCTATTGAAATGTGAATGTCATTATGTTGAAAATGATGTGTAAACGATGTGTGTATTGTGGGGAAAAAATAAATAATTTTATGTAAAACGCACTTACCTGTTACAGGGCCAATCAGGAAGAGGCAGGAAGTGTGTGGGCGGGGGCAGAGTAGGGGGAAGACAAACAAAGACGGACACGGAGAATTTGCAGGTTAAAAAAAAGGAGCGCCTGAAGTTGGCAAAACGCTAATTTTGTTTTATGAACAGTTAAGGTTTAAGTGACAAACGAACAGTGAGTCTCTTAGCAACTGTTTACCCGAGTATTTGTATGTCATCTGTTTTAGTGGAGGACTTTGGTAAAAAGTTCCATCGAGTTATACCGTGCTAGTTAAACCGACATAGCACGACGAAGTCTACAAGTGACTGTGAAAGCGAGTGACCTGCCCGGCTTCACTGCAACCATCACACCACCGGACTTTAATACTCGACAGCACAGTTGGTCAGCGGTGACGACGACAGCTACTGCTACAGCATCGCCAGCACTGCGAGGCTACAGAGGGTTCGCTAGCGTCGACCACCAGCAACCAGTGAGTTTTTTTTTCCTGCGCTAAGGCGCGAAGTGGCCATTTTGTTTAAGGTCTCCACGCTTGCAAACTACACCACAGGCCTGCATCGCTCTGAACTAACACCTAATTTGGTTGGGTACCCTTTTTCTTTATGCGTGTGATATTACCTGCTCATTTTTCATAAAGGTTAGATAGCCTGCCGGCATTAGTAGGTATTTAGGAGCAGTTCTGAGTTGCTATATCCTTAAGAGTGAATTGTGTTGAAAAGAATTGAACTGTATTGATAACTGAACTGTGTTGAAAAGAACTGAAACGAAAAGATAACAAAATTTGGTTTAACGTTTTATATATATATATATATATATATATATATACATACACACACCCTGTCAACTCCATTCTTATCTTTCCACTTGTCTATGTATCTGTTAATTTTGATTGCCACCAGATTGACGCTTATTTTTTCCAGACACTTCACAACATAGGCAAAACATCTACGTGGTGTTCGACCACAATAATGAAGGATGTTTTGCCTATGTTGTGAAGTTTCTGGAAAAAATAAGCGGCAATCTGGTGGCAATCAAGATAAATAAAACAAAATAAAACCTGAAAGACTGTGCAACCAAAGGGATACAGGGCTCCAGAGGTGACCTTGGGCCTCCCAATATCTGAAGCCATTGATGTGTCTGGATTGGGATGTGTCATTGATTTCCTGTACTTTTCAAATGATCTTTTTGCCATTCATTGTGCATATAATGCCATGAGAGTTATTAACCATTTGTTTGATTAACCAAAATCAAACTGCTTGTCATGTGACATGCGGCGACAGCACAGCGGCGAGTTCCACCAACCCCCCCTCCCCCTCTTCTGGCGCTGTGCTGTCGCCAGAATCACTCCCCTCAAACCATCCCACCACACCCCATTCCCATCCCACCACACCCCCATTACACCTACACCAGCATTTGTTGCTCCTCCTGACCAAGACTGAGCAGATCTATTACCTAGTACCACAGGTAGAGTTCCTAGGTAATGTAAGTCTGAACCAATACAAATACACATATATATTGTATATATATATATTGTGTGTATGTATGTATGTGTGTGTGTGTGTGTGTGTGTGTGTGTGTGTGTGTGTGTGTATATATGTGTGTGTGTGTGTATGTAGCCCTGTGGGATTTTGTTTTTTTTTCAATAAGTTATTGTTTTTTTCAACTGATGTTGTATTTTTAATTTGTTTGATTTCTATTGAAATGTGAATGTCATTATGTCGAAAATGATGTGTAAACGATGTGTGTGATGTGTGTCATTGATTTCCTGTACTTTTCAAATCATCTTTTTGCTATTCATTGTGCATATAATGGCATGAGAGTGATTAACCATTTGTTTGATCAACCAAAATCTCACCTGCTGAATGCTGCAAGAAACATCAGATACTATTTCAGCAGGGTGCAGAGTTTAATCAAAACAGGATGGAGATTCAACTCACCAGAAGAGTTTGGGCAGGACACTGGACTGGAGCCAGATCTTTTAGAGTCATGGTCAGATGGCTTCAAAGATTTGGAAGATGCTGTGAAGAGAGTTAGAGGACCTGCGATCACTCTTGAGGCTATAGACATGGTGACACATTCACCAGGGATAAACCATCTTCTGCAACTAACCAGAAAACAGTTCCACATGAATCTGAATACTGCCATTTAGGGTGTTGTGTCGGGGTGTTCCTGACACAACACCCTGGTCCTGAGATCTATGGTGGGCCTGTACATTGAATTTTGTATGCTCATGATGTCAGGTTCTTGTGGCATTGCAAGCCCTGAAACGTATTTGTGTCATTCATACAGACATGAACCAACATTGTCCTTATCCATCGCAGGAGGGGAGTGCATGCGGCGACAGCACAGCGGCGAATTCCCCCACCCCTCAGCTTCCACCAACCCCCCCCATGTGGTGTGTCCCCCTCCCCCTCCTCTGGCGCTGTGGTGTCGCCAGAATCACTCCCCTCAAACCACCCCACCACACCCCCATTACCATCCCACCACACCCCCATTACACCTACACCACCACACCTCCTCCTGACCAAGACTGAGCAGATCTATTACCTAGTATCACAGGTAGAGTTCCTAGGTAATGTAAGTCTGAACTAATACAAATACACACATATATTGTATGTGTATATATATGTGTGTGTGTATATATATATGTATAAGTATGTGTATATATATGTGTGTGTGTGTATATATATATATGTATATGTATATATATATATGTGTGTATGTAGCCCTTGAGGATTTTGTTTTTTTTCAATAAGTTATTGTTCTTATTAAAAAAACTCTTTTTTTCCAATAAGTTATTGTTTTTTTCAACTGATGTTGTATTTTTAATTTGTTTGATTTCTATTGAAATGTGAATGTCATTATGTTGAAAATGATGTGTAAACGATGTGTGTATTGTGGGAAAAAAATAAATAATTTAATGTTAAACGCACTTACCTGTTACAGGGCCAATCAGGAAGAGGCAGGAAGTGTGTGGGCGGGGGCAGAGTAGGGGGAAGACAAACAAAGACGGACACGGAGAATTTGCAGGTTAAAAAAAAAGGAGCGCCTGAAGTTGGCAAAACGCTAATTTTGTTTTATGAACAGTTAAGGTTTAAGTGACAAACGAACAGTGAGTCTCTTAGCAACTGTTTACCCGAGTATTTGTATGTCATCTGTTTTAGTGGAGGACTTTGGTAAAAAGTTCCATCGAGTTATACCGTGCTAGTTAAACCGACGTAGCACGACGAAGTCTACAAGTGACTGTGAAAGCGAGTGACCTGCCCGGCTTCACTGCAACCATCACACCACCGGACTTTAATACTCGACAGCACAGTTGGTCAGCGGTGACGACGACAGCTACTGCTACAGCATCGCCAGCACTGCGAGGCTACAGAGGGTTCGCTAGCGTCGACCACCAGCAACCAGTGAGTTTTTTTTTTCCTGCGCTAAGTCGCGAAGTGGCCATTTTGTTTAAGGTCTCCACGCTCGCAAGCTACACCACAGGCCTGCATCGCTCTGAACTAACACCTAATTTGGTTGGGTACCCTTTTTCTTTATGCGTGTGATATTACCTGCTCATTTTTCATAAAGGTTAGATAGCCTGCCGGCATTAGTAGGTATTTAGGAGCAGTTCTGAGTTGCTATATCCTTAAGAGTGAATTGTGTTGAAAAGAATTGAACTGTATTGATAACTGAACTGTGTTGAAAAGAACTGAAATGAAAAGATAACAAAATTTGGTTTAACGTTTTATATATATATATATATATACACACCCTGTCAACTCCATTCTTATCTTTCCACTTGTCTATGTATCTGTTAATTTTGATTGCCACCAGATTGCCGCTTATTTTTTCCAGACACTTCACAACATAGGCAAAACATCTACGTGGTGTTCGACCACAATAATGAAGGATGTTTTGCCTATGTTGTGAAGTGTCTGGAAAAAATAAGCGGCCACCTTGGGGCAATCAAGATTAATAAATACATCTACAAATCCAAAGATCAGAACGAGGATGACTTGCTGCAGGGCATTAGAGCTCCTAACCTTGAGAAGGAAAACCTGGCAAGGATGTTGGATGATTTCCAGGTACATGGCTTTTCTTGCCTTGTATTTGAGCTGCTGGACATGAACCTTCATGAAATGATGAAGGACCATGTCAGGTTCTTGTGGCATTGCAAGCCCTGAAACGTATTTGTGTCATTCATACAGACATGAACCAACATTGTCCTTATCCATCGCAGGAGGGGAGTGCATGCGGCGACAGCACAGCGGCGAGTTCCCCCACCCCTCAGCTTCCACCAACCCACCCCCCCCCCCCCATGTGGTGTGTCCCCCTCCCCCTCTTCTGGCGCTGTGCTGTCGCCAGAATCACTCCCCTCAAACCATCCCACCACACCCCCATTACCATCCCACCACACCCCCATTACACCTACACCAGCATTTATTGCTCCTCCTGACCAAGACTGAGCAGATCTATTACCTAGTACCACAGGTAGAGTTCCTAGGTAATCTAAGTCTGAACCAATACAAATACACATATATATATTGTGTATATATATGTATGTGTATATATATATATTATATATATATATATATGTGTGTGTGTGTATGTAGCCCTGTGGGATTTTGTTTTTTTTTTCAATAAGTTATTGTTTTTTTCAACTGATGTTGTATTTTTAATTTGTTTGATTTCTATTGAAATGTGAATGTCATTATGTTGAAAATGATGTGTAAACGATGTGTGTATTGTGGGGAAAAAATAAATAATTTTATGTAAAACGCACTTACCTGTTACAGGGCCAATCAGGAAGAGGCAGGAAGTGTGTGGGCGGGGGCAGAGTAGGGGGAAGACAAACAAAGACGGACACGGAGAATTTGCAGGTTAAAAAAAAGGAGCGCCTGAAGTTGGCAAAACGCTAATTTTGTTTTATGAACAGTTAAGGTTTAAGTGACAAACGAACAGTGAGTCTCTTAGCAACTGTTTACCCGAGTATTTGTATGTCATCTGTTTTAGTGGAGGACTTTGGTAAAAAGTTCCATCGAGTTATACCGTGCTAGTTAAACCGACATAGCACGACGAAGTCTACAAGTGACTGTGAAAGCGAGTGACCTGCCCGGCTTCACTGCAACCATCACACCACCGGACTTTAATACTCGACAGCACAGTTGGTCAGCGGTGACGACGACAGCTACTGCTACAGCATCGCCAGCACTGCGAGGCTACAGAGGGTTCGCTAGCGTCGACCACCAGCAACCAGTGAGTTTTTTTTTCCTGCGCTAAGGCGCGAAGTGGCCATTTTGTTTAAGGTCTCCACGCTTGCAAACTACACCACAGGCCTGCATCGCTCTGAACTAACACCTAATTTGGTTGGGTACCCTTTTTCTTTATGCGTGTGATATTACCTGCTCATTTTTCATAAAGGTTAGATAGCCTGCCGGCATTAGTAGGTATTTAGGAGCAGTTCTGAGTTGCTATATCCTTAAGAGTGAATTGTGTTGAAAAGAATTGAACTGTATTGATAACTGAACTGTGTTGAAAAGAACTGAAACGAAAAGATAACAAAATTTGGTTTAACGTTTTATATATATATATATATATATATATATATATACATACACACACCCTGTCAACTCCATTCTTATCTTTCCACTTGTCTATGTATCTGTTAATTTTGATTGCCACCAGATTGACGCTTATTTTTTCCAGACACTTCACAACATAGGCAAAACATCTACGTGGTGTTCGACCACAATAATGAAGGATGTTTTGCCTATGTTGTGAAGTTTCTGGAAAAAATAAGCGGCAATCTGGTGGCAATCAAGATAAATAAAACAAAATAAAACCTGAAAGACTGTGCAACCAAAGGGATACAGGGCTCCAGAGGTGACCTTGGGCCTCCCAATATCTGAAGCCATTGATGTGTCTGGATTGGGATGTGTCATTGATTTCCTGTACTTTTCAAATGATCTTTTTGCCATTCATTGTGCATATAATGCCATGAGAGTTATTAACCATTTGTTTGATTAACCAAAATCAAACTGCTTGTCATGTGACATGCGGCGACAGCACAGCGGCGAGTTCCACCAACCCCCCCTCCCCCTCTTCTGGCGCTGTGCTGTCGCCAGAATCACTCCCCTCAAACCATCCCACCACACCCCATTCCCATCCCACCACACCCCCATTACACCTACACCAGCATTTGTTGCTCCTCCTGACCAAGACTGAGCAGATCTATTACCTAGTACCACAGGTAGAGTTCCTAGGTAATGTAAGTCTGAACCAATACAAATACACATATATATTGTATATATATATATTGTGTGTATGTATGTATATGTATGTATGTGTGTGTGTGTGTGTGTGTGTGTGTGTGTGTGTGTGTGTGTGTGTGTGTATATATGTGTGTGTGTGTGTATGTAGCCCTGTGGGATTTTGTTTTTTTTTCAATAAGTTATTGTTTTTTTCAACTGATGTTGTATTTTTAATTTGTTTGATTTCTATTGAAATGTGAATGTCATTATGTCGAAAATGATGTGTAAACGATGTGTGTGATGTGTGTCATTGATTTCCTGTACTTTTCAAATCATCTTTTTGCTATTCATTGTGCATATAATGGCATGAGAGTGATTAACCATTTGTTTGATCAACCAAAATCTCACCTGCTGAATGCTGCAAGAAACATCAGATACTATTTCAGCAGGGTGCAGAGTTTAATCAAAACAGGATGGAGATTCAACTCACCAGAAGAGTTTGGGCAGGACACTGGACTGGAGCCAGATCTTTTAGAGTCATGGTCAGATGGCTTCAAAGATTTGGAAGATGCTGTGAAGAGAGTTAGAGGACCTGCGATCACTCTTGAGGCTATAGACATGGTGACACATTCACCAGGGATAAACCATCTTCTGCAACTAACCAGAAAACAGTTCCACATGAATCTGAATACTGCCATTTAGGGTGTTGTGTCGGGGTGTTCCTGACACAACACCCTGGTCCTGAGATCTATGGTGGGCCTGTACATTGAATTTTGTATGCTCATGATGTCAGGTTCTTGTGGCATTGCAAGCCCTGAAACGTATTTGTGTCATTCATACAGACATGAACCAACATTGTCCTTATCCATCGCAGGAGGGGAGTGCATGCGGCGACAGCACAGCGGCGAATTCCCCCACCCCTCAGCTTCCACCAACCCCCCCCATGTGGTGTGTCCCCCTCCCCCTCCTCTGACGCTGTGGTGTCGCCAGAATCACTCCCCTCAAACCACCCCACCACACCCCCATTACCATCCCACCACACCCCCATTACACCTACACCACCACACCTCCTCCTGACCAAGACTGAGCAGATCTATTACCTAGTATCACAGGTAGAGTTCCTAGGTAATGTAAGTCTGAACTAATACAAATACACACATATATTGTATGTGTATATATATATGTGTGTGTGTATATATATATGTATATGTATGTGTATATATATATGTGTGTGTGTGTATATATATATATGTATATGTATATATATATATGTGTGTATGTAGCCCTTGGGGATTTTGTTTTTTTTCAATAAGTTATTGTTCTTATTAAAAAAACTTTTTTTCCAATAAGTTATTGTTTTTTTCAACTGATGTTGTATTTTTAATTTGTTTGATTTCTATTGAAATGTGAATGTCATTATGTTGAAAATGATGTGTAAACGATGTGTGTATTGTGGGAAAAAAATAAATAATTTAATGTAAAACGCACTTACCTGTTACAGGGCCAATCAGGAAGAGGCAGGAAGTGTGTGGGCGGGGGCAGAGCAGGGGGAAGACAAACAAAGACGGACACGGAGAATTTGCAGGTTAAAAAAAAGGAGCGCCTGAAGTTGGCAAAACGCTAATTTTGTTTTATGAACAGTTAAGGTTTAAGTGACAAACGAACAGTGAGTCTCTTAGCAACTGTTTACCCGAGTATTTGTATGTCATCTGTTTTAGTGGAGGACTTTGGTAAAAAGTTCCATCGAGTTATACCGTGCTAGTTAAACCGACGTAGCACGACGAAGTCTACAAGTGACTGTGAAAGCGAGTGACCTGCCCGGCTTCACTGCAACCATCACACCACCGGACTTTAATACTCGACAGCACAGTTGGTCAGCGGTGACGACGACAGCTACTGCTACAGCATCGCCAGCACTGCGAGGCTACAGAGGGTTCGCTAGCGTCGACCACCAGCAACCAGTGAGTTTTTTTTTCCTGCGCTAAGGCGCGAAGTGGCCATTTTGTTTAAGGTCTCCACGCTCGCAAGCTACACCACAGGCCTGCATCGCTCTGAACTAACACCTAATTTGGTTGGGTACCCTTTTTCTTTATGCGTGTGATATTACCTGCTCATTTTTCATAAAGGTTAGATAGCCTGTCGGCATTAGTAGGTATTTAGGAGCAGTTCTGAGTTGCTATATCCTTAAGAGTGAATTGTGTTGAAAAGAATTGAACTGTATTGATAACTGAACTGTGTTGAAAAGAACTGAAACGAAAAGATAACTAAATTTGGTTTAACGTTTTATATATATATATATATATATATATATATATATATATATATATATATATATATATACACCCTGTCAACTCCATTCTTATCTTTCCACTTGTCTATGTATCTGTTAATTTTGATTGCCACCAGATTGCCGCTTATTTTTTCCAGACACTTCACAACATAGGCAAAACATCTACGTGGTGTTCGACCACAATAATGAAGGATGTTTTGCCTATGTTGTGAAGTGTCTGGAAAAAATAAGCGGCCACCTTGGGGCAATCAAGATTAATAAATACATCTACAAATCCAAAGATCAGAACGAGGATGACTTGCTGCAGGGCATTAGAGCTCCTAACCTTGAGAAGGAAAACCTGGCAAGGATGTTGGATGATTTCCAGGTACATGGCTTTTCTTGCCTTGTATTTGAGCTGCTGGACATGAACCTTCATGAAATGATGAAGGACCATGTCAGGTTCTTGTGGCATTGCAAGCCCTGAAACGTATTTGTGTCATTCATACAGACATGAACCAACATTGTCCTTATCCATCGCAGGAGGGGAGTGCATGCGGCGACAGCACAGCGGCGAGTTCCCCCACCCCTCAGCTTCCACCAACCCACCCCCCCCCCCCATGTGGTGTGTCCCCCTCCCCCTCTTCTGGCGCTGTGCTGTCGCCAGAATCACTCCCCTCAAACCATCCCACCACACCCCCATTACCATCCCACCACACCCCCATTACACCTACACCAGCATTTATTGCTCCTCCTGACCAAGACTGAGCAGATCTATTACCTAGTACCACAGGTAGAGTTCCTAGGTAATCTAAGTCTGAACCAATACAAATACACATATATATATTGTGTATATATATGTATGTGTATATATATATATTATATATATATATATATGTGTGTGTGTGTATGTAGCCCTGTGGGATTTTGTTTTTTTTTTCAATAAGTTATTGTTTTTTTCAACTGATGTTGTATTTTTAATTTGTTTGATTTCTATTGAAATGTGAATGTCATTATGTTGAAAATGATGTGTAAACGATGTGTGTATTGTGGGGAAAAAATAAATAATTTTATGTAAAACGCACTTACCTGTTACAGGGCCAATCAGGAAGAGGCAGGAAGTGTGTGGGCGGGGGCAGAGTAGGGGGAAGACAAACAAAGACGGACACGGAGAATTTGCAGGTTAAAAAAAAGGAGCGCCTGAAGTTGGCAAAACGCTAATTTTGTTTTATGAACAGTTAAGGTTTAAGTGACAAACGAACAGTGAGTCTCTTAGCAACTGTTTACCCGAGTATTTGTATGTCATCTGTTTTAGTGGAGGACTTTGGTAAAAAGTTCCATCGAGTTATACCGTGCTAGTTAAACCGACATAGCACGACGAAGTCTACAAGTGACTGTGAAAGCGAGTGACCTGCCCGGCTTCACTGCAACCATCACACCACCGGACTTTAATACTCGACAGCACAGTTGGTCAGCGGTGACGACGACAGCTACTGCTACAGCATCGCCAGCACTGCGAGGCTACAGAGGGTTCGCTAGCGTCGACCACCAGCAACCAGTGAGTTTTTTTTTCCTGCGCTAAGGCGCGAAGTGGCCATTTTGTTTAAGGTCTCCACGCTTGCAAACTACACCACAGGCCTGCATCGCTCTGAACTAACACCTAATTTGGTTGGGTACCCTTTTTCTTTATGCGTGTGATATTACCTGCTCATTTTTCATAAAGGTTAGATAGCCTGCCGGCATTAGTAGGTATTTAGGAGCAGTTCTGAGTTGCTATATCCTTAAGAGTGAATTGTGTTGAAAAGAATTGAACTGTATTGATAACTGAACTGTGTTGAAAAGAACTGAAACGAAAAGATAACAAAATTTGGTTTAACGTTTTATATATATATATATATATATATATATATATACATACACACACCCTGTCAACTCCATTCTTATCTTTCCACTTGTCTATGTATCTGTTAATTTTGATTGCCACCAGATTGACGCTTATTTTTTCCAGACACTTCACAACATAGGCAAAACATCTACGTGGTGTTCGACCACAATAATGAAGGATGTTTTGCCTATGTTGTGAAGTTTCTGGAAAAAATAAGCGGCAATCTGGTGGCAATCAAGATAAATAAAACAAAATAAAACCTGAAAGACTGTGCAACCAAAGGGATACAGGGCTCCAGAGGTGACCTTGGGCCTCCCAATATCTGAAGCCATTGATGTGTCTGGATTGGGATGTGTCATTGATTTCCTGTACTTTTCAAATGATCTTTTTGCCATTCATTGTGCATATAATGCCATGAGAGTTATTAACCATTTGTTTGATTAACCAAAATCAAACTGCTTGTCATGTGACATGCGGCGACAGCACAGCGGCGAGTTCCACCAACCCCCCCTCCCCCTCTTCTGGCGCTGTGCTGTCGCCAGAATCACTCCCCTCAAACCATCCCACCACACCCCATTCCCATCCCACCACACCCCCATTACACCTACACCAGCATTTGTTGCTCCTCCTGACCAAGACTGAGCAGATCTATTACCTAGTACCACAGGTAGAGTTCCTAGGTAATGTAAGTCTGAACCAATACAAATACACATATATATTGTATATATATATATTGTGTGTATGTATGTATATGTATGTATGTGTGTGTGTGTGTGTGTGTGTGTGTGTGTGTGTGTGTGTGTGTGTGTATATATGTGTGTGTGTGTGTATGTAGCCCTGTGGGATTTTGTTTTTTTTTCAATAAGTTATTGTTTTTTTCAACTGATGTTGTATTTTTAATTTGTTTGATTTCTATTGAAATGTGAATGTCATTATGTCGAAAATGATGTGTAAACGATGTGTGTGATGTGTGTCATTGATTTCCTGTACTTTTCAAATCATCTTTTTGCTATTCATTGTGCATATAATGGCATGAGAGTGATTAACCATTTGTTTGATCAACCAAAATCTCACCTGCTGAATGCTGCAAGAAACATCAGATACTATTTCAGCAGGGTGCAGAGTTTAATCAAAACAGGATGGAGATTCAACTCACCAGAAGAGTTTGGGCAGGACACTGGACTGGAGCCAGATCTTTTAGAGTCATGGTCAGATGGCTTCAAAGATTTGGAAGATGCTGTGAAGAGAGTTAGAGGACCTGCGATCACTCTTGAGGCTATAGACATGGTGACACATTCACCAGGGATAAACCATCTTCTGCAACTAACCAGAAAACAGTTCCACATGAATCTGAATACTGCCATTTAGGGTGTTGTGTCGGGGTGTTCCTGACACAACACCCTGGTCCTGAGATCTATGGTGGGCCTGTACATTGAATTTTGTATGCTCATGATGTCAGGTTCTTGTGGCATTGCAAGCCCTGAAACGTATTTGTGTCATTCATACAGACATGAACCAACATTGTCCTTATCCATCGCAGGAGGGGAGTGCATGCGGCGACAGCACAGCGGCGAATTCCCCCACCCCTCAGCTTCCACCAACCCCCCCCATGTGGTGTGTCCCCCTCCCCCTCCTCTGACGCTGTGGTGTCGCCAGAATCACTCCCCTCAAACCACCCCACCACACCCCCATTACCATCCCACCACACCCCCATTACACCTACACCACCACACCTCCTCCTGACCAAGACTGAGCAGATCTATTACCTAGTATCACAGGTAGAGTTCCTAGGTAATGTAAGTCTGAACTAATACAAATACACACATATATTGTATGTGTATATATATATGTGTGTGTGTATATATATATGTATATGTATGTGTATATATATATGTGTGTGTGTGTATATATATATATGTATATGTATATATATATATGTGTGTATGTAGCCCTTGGGGATTTTGTTTTTTTTCAATAAGTTATTGTTCTTATTAAAAAAACTTTTTTTCCAATAAGTTATTGTTTTTTTCAACTGATGTTGTATTTTTAATTTGTTTGATTTCTATTGAAATGTGAATGTCATTATGTTGAAAATGATGTGTAAACGATGTGTGTATTGTGGGAAAAAAATAAATAATTTAATGTAAAACGCACTTACCTGTTACAGGGCCAATCAGGAAGAGGCAGGAAGTGTGTGGGCGGGGGCAGAGCAGGGGGAAGACAAACAAAGACGGACACGGAGAATTTGCAGGTTAAAAAAAAGGAGCGCCTGAAGTTGGCAAAACGCTAATTTTGTTTTATGAACAGTTAAGGTTTAAGTGACAAACGAACAGTGAGTCTCTTAGCAACTGTTTACCCGAGTATTTGTATGTCATCTGTTTTAGTGGAGGACTTTGGTAAAAAGTTCCATCGAGTTATACCGTGCTAGTTAAACCGACGTAGCACGACGAAGTCTACAAGTGACTGTGAAAGCGAGTGACCTGCCCGGCTTCACTGCAACCATCACACCACCGGACTTTAATACTCGACAGCACAGTTGGTCAGCGGTGACGACGACAGCTACTGCTACAGCATCGCCAGCACTGCGAGGCTACAGAGGGTTCGCTAGCGTCGACCACCAGCAACCAGTGAGTTTTTTTTTCCTGCGCTAAGGCGCGAAGTGGCCATTTTGTTTAAGGTCTCCACGCTCGCAAGCTACACCACAGGCCTGCATCGCTCTGAACTAACACCTAATTTGGTTGGGTACCCTTTTTCTTTATGCGTGTGATATTACCTGCTCATTTTTCATAAAGGTTAGATAGCCTGTCGGCATTAGTAGGTATTTAGGAGCAGTTCTGAGTTGCTATATCCTTAAGAGTGAATTGTGTTGAAAAGAATTGAACTGTATTGATAACTGAACTGTGTTGAAAAGAACTGAAACGAAAAGATAACTAAATTTGGTTTAACGTTTTATATATATATATATATATATATATATATATATATATATATATATATATATATATATATATATATATATACACCCTGTCAACTCCATTCTTATCTTTCCACTTGTCTATGTATCTGTTAATTTTGATTGCCACCAGATTGCCGCTTATTTTTTCCAGACACTTCACAACATAGGCAAAACATCTACGTGGTGTTCGACCACAATAATGAAGGATGTTTTGCCTATGTTGTGAAGTGTCTGGAAAAAATAAGCGGCCACCTTGGGGCAATCAAGATTAATAAATACATCTACAAATCCAAAGATCAGAACGAGGATGACTTGCTGCAGGGCATTAGAGCTCCTAACCTTGAGAAGGAAAACCTGGCAAGGATGTTGGATGATTTCCAGGTACATGGCTTTTCTTGCCTTGTATTTGAGCTGCTGGACATGAACCTTCATGAAATGATGAAGGACCATGTCAGGTTCTTGTGGCATTGCAAGCCCTGAAACGTATTTGTGTCATTCATACAGACATGAACCAACATTGTCCTTATCCATCGCAGGAGGGGAGTGCATGCGGCGACAGCACAGCGGCGAGTTCCCCCACCCCTCAGCTTCCACCAACCCCCCCCCATGTGGTGTGTCCCCCTCCCCCTCTTCTGGCGCTGTGCTGTCGCCAGAATCACTCCCCTCAAACCATCCCACCACACCCCCATTACCATCCCACCACACCCCCATTACACCTACACCAGCATTTATTGCTCCTCCTGACCAAGACTGAGCAGATCTATTACCTAGTACCACAGGTAGAGTTCCTAGGTAATCTAAGTCTGAACCAATACAAATACACATATATATATTGTGTATATATATGTATGTGTATATATATATATTATATATATATATATATGTGTGTGTGTGTATGTAGCCCTGTGGGATTTTGTTTTTTTTTTCAATAAGTTATTGTTTTTTTCAACTGATGTTGTATTTTTAATTTGTTTGATTTCTATTGAAATGTGAATGTCATTATGTTGAAAATGATGTGTAAACGATGTGTGTATTGTGGGGAAAAAATAAATAATTTTATGTAAAACGCACTTACCTGTTACAGGGCCAATCAGGAAGAGGCAGGAAGTGTGTGGGCGGGGGCAGAGTAGGGGGAAGACAAACAAAGACGGACACGGAGAATTTGCAGGTTAAAAAAAAGGAGCGCCTGAAGTTGGCAAAACGCTAATTTTGTTTTATGAACAGTTAAGGTTTAAGTGACAAACGAACAGTGAGTCTCTTAGCAACTGTTTACCCGAGTATTTGTATGTCATCTGTTTTAGTGGAGGACTTTGGTAAAAAGTTCCATCGAGTTATACCGTGCTAGTTAAACCGACATAGCACGACGAAGTCTACAAGTGACTGTGAAAGCGAGTGACCTGCCCGGCTTCACTGCAACCATCACACCACCGGACTTTAATACTCGACAGCACAGTTGGTCAGCGGTGACGACGACAGCTACTGCTACAGCATCGCCAGCACTGCGAGGCTACAGAGGGTTCGCTAGCGTCGACCACCAGCAACCAGTGAGTTTTTTTTTCCTGCGCTAAGGCGCGAAGTGGCCATTTTGTTTAAGGTCTCCACGCTTGCAAACTACACCACAGGCCTGCATCGCTCTGAACTAACACCTAATTTGGTTGGGTACCCTTTTTCTTTATGCGTGTGATATTACCTGCTCATTTTTCATAAAGGTTAGATAGCCTGCCGGCATTAGTAGGTATTTAGGAGCAGTTCTGAGTTGCTATATCCTTAAGAGTGAATTGTGTTGAAAAGAATTGAACTGTATTGATAACTGAACTGTGTTGAAAAGAACTGAAACGAAAAGATAACAAAATTTGGTTTAACGTTTTATATATATATATATATATATATATATATACATACACACACCCTGTCAACTCCATTCTTATCTTTCCACTTGTCTATGTATCTGTTAATTTTGATTGCCACCAGATTGACGCTTATTTTTTCCAGACACTTCACAACATAGGCAAAACATCTACGTGGTGTTCGACCACAATAATGAAGGATGTTTTGCCTATGTTGTGAAGTTTCTGGAAAAAATAAGCGGCAATCTGGTGGCAATCAAGATAAATAAAACAAAATAAAACCTGAAAGACTGTGCAACCAAAGGGATACAGGGCTCCAGAGGTGACCTTGGGCCTCCCAATATCTGAAGCCATTGATGTGTCTGGATTGGGATGTGTCATTGATTTCCTGTACTTTTCAAATGATCTTTTTGCCATTCATTGTGCATATAATGCCATGAGAGTTATTAACCATTTGTTTGATTAACCAAAATCAAACTGCTTGTCATGTGACATGCGGCGACAGCACAGCGGCGAGTTCCACCAACCCCCCCTCCCCCTCTTCTGGCGCTGTGCTGTCGCCAGAATCACTCCCCTCAAACCATCCCACCACACCCCATTCCCATCCCACCACACCCCCATTACACCTACACCAGCATTTGTTGCTCCTCCTGACCAAGACTGAGCAGATCTATTACCTAGTACCACAGGTAGAGTTCCTAGGTAATGTAAGTCTGAACCAATACAAATACACATATATATTGTATATATATATATTGTGTGTATGTATGTATATGTATGTATGTGTGTGTGTGTGTGTGTGTGTGTGTGTGTATATATGTGTGTGTGTGTGTATGTAGCCCTGTGGGATTTTGTTTTTTTTTCAATAAGTTATTGTTTTTTTCAACTGATGTTGTATTTTTAATTTGTTTGATTTCTATTGAAATGTGAATGTCATTATGTCGAAAATGATGTGTAAACGATGTGTGTGATGTGTGTCATTGATTTCCTGTACTTTTCAAATCATCTTTTTGCTATTCATTGTGCATATAATGGCATGAGAGTGATTAACCATTTGTTTGATCAACCAAAATCTCACCTGCTGAATGCTGCAAGAAACATCAGATACTATTTCAGCAGGGTGCAGAGTTTAATCAAAACAGGATGGAGATTCAACTCACCAGAAGAGTTTGGGCAGGACACTGGACTGGAGCCAGATCTTTTAGAGTCATGGTCAGATGGCTTCAAAGATTTGGAAGATGCTGTGAAGAGAGTTAGAGGACCTGCGATCACTCTTGAGGCTATAGACATGGTGACACATTCACCAGGGATAAACCATCTTCTGCAACTAACCAGAAAACAGTTCCACATGAATCTGAATACTGCCATTTAGGGTGTTGTGTCGGGGTGTTCCTGACACAACACCCTGGTCCTGAGATCTATGGTGGGCCTGTACATTGAATTTTGTATGCTCATGATGTCAGGTTCTTGTGGCATTGCAAGCCCTGAAACGTATTTGTGTCATTCATACAGACATGAACCAACATTGTCCTTATCCATCGCAGGAGGGGAGTGCATGCGGCGACAGCACAGCGGCGAATTCCCCCACCCCTCAGCTTCCACCAACCCCCCCCATGTGGTGTGTCCCCCTCCCCCTCCTCTGGCGCTGTGGTGTCGCCAGAATCACTCCCCTCAAACCACCCCACCACACCCCCATTACCATCCCACCACACCCCCATTACACCTACACCACCACACCTCCTCCTGACCAAGACTGAGCAGATCTATTACCTAGTATCACAGGTAGAGTTCCTAGGTAATGTAAGTCTGAACTAATACAAATACACACATATATTGTATGTGTATATATATGTGTGTGTGTATATATATATGTATAAGTATGTGTATATATATGTGTGTGTGTGTATATATATATATGTATATGTATATATATATATGTGTGTATGTAGCCCTTGAGGATTTTGTTTTTTTTCAATAAGTTATTGTTCTTATTAAAAAAACTCTTTTTTTCCAATAAGTTATTGTTTTTTTCAACTGATGTTGTATTTTTAATTTGTTTGATTTCTATTGAAATGTGAATGTCATTATGTTGAAAATGATGTGTAAACGATGTGTGTATTGTGGGAAAAAAATAAATAATTTAATGTTAAACGCACTTACCTGTTACAGGGCCAATCAGGAAGAGGCAGGAAGTGTGTGGGCGGGGGCAGAGTAGGGGGAAGACAAACAAAGACGGACACGGAGAATTTGCAGGTTAAAAAAAAGGAGCGCCTGAAGTTGGCAAAACGCTAATTTTGTTTTATGAACAGTTAAGGTTTAAGTGACAAACGAACAGTGAGTCTCTTAGCAACTGTTTACCCGAGTATTTGTATGTCATCTGTTTTAGTGGAGGACTTTGGTAAAAAGTTCCATCGAGTTATACCGTGCTAGTTAAACCGACGTAGCACGACGAAGTCTACAAGTGACTGTGAAAGCGAGTGACCTGCCCGGCTTCACTGCAACCATCACACCACCGGACTTTAATACTCGACAGCACAGTTGGTCAGCGGTGACGACGACAGCTACTGCTACAGCATCGCCAGCACTGCGAGGCTACAGAGGGTTCGCTAGCGTCGACCACCAGCAACCAGTGAGTTTTTTTTTTTTTTCCTGCGCTAAGGCGCGAAGTGGCCATTTTGTTTAAGGTCTCCACGCTCGCAAGCTACACCACAGGCCTGCATCGTTCTGAACTAACACCTAATTTGGTTGGGTACCCTTTTTCTTTATGCGTGTGATATTACCTGCTCATTTTTCATAAAGGTTAGATAGCCTGCCGGCATTAGTAGGTATTTAGGAGCAGTTCTGAGTTGCTATATCCTTAAGAGTGAATTGTGTTGAAAAGAATTGAACTGTATTGATAACTGAACTGTGTTGAAAAGAACTGAAATGAAAAGATAACAAAATTTGGTTTAACGTTTTATATATATATATATATATACACACCCTGTCAACTCCATTCTTATCTTTCCACTTGTCTATGTATCTGTTAATTTTGATTGCCACCAGATTGCCGCTTATTTTTTCCAGACACTTCACAACATAGGCAAAACATCTACGTGGTGTTCGACCACAATAATGAAGGATGTTTTGCCTATGTTGTGAAGTGTCTGGAAAAAATAAGCGGCCACCTTGGGGCAATCAAGATTAATAAATACATCTACAAATCCAAAGATCAGAACGAGGATGACTTGCTGCAGGGCATTAGAGCTCCTAACCTTGAGAAGGAAAACCTGGCAAGGATGTTGGATGATTTCCAGGTACATGGCTTTTCTTGCCTTGTATTTGAGCTGCTGGACATGAACCTTCATGAAATGATGAAGGACCATGTCAGGTTCTTGTGGCATTGCAAGCCCTGAAACGTATTTGTGTCATTCATACAGACATGAACCAACATTGTCCTTATCCATCGCAGGAGGGGAGTGCATGCGGCGACAGCACAGCGGCGAGTTCCCCCACCCCTCAGCTTCCACCAACCCCCCCCCCCCCCCCCCCCCCCCCCCCCCCATGTGGTGTGTCCCCCTCCCCCTCTTCTGGCGCTGTGCTGTCGCCAGAATCACTCCCCTCAAACCATCCCACCACACCCCCATTACCATCCCACCACACCCCCATTACACCTACACCAGCATTTATTGCTCCTCCTGACCAAGACTGAGCAGATCTATTACCTAGTACCACAGGTAGAGTTCCTAGGTAATCTAAGTCTGAACCAATACAAATACACATATATATATTGTGTATATATATGTATGTGTATATATATATATTATATATATATATATATGTGTGTGTGTGTATGTAGCCCTGTGGGATTTTTTTTTTTTTTTCAATAAGTTATTGTTTTTTTCAACTGATGTTGTATTTTTAATTTGTTTGATTTCTATTGAAATGTGAATGTCATTATGTTGAAAATGATGTGTAAACGATGTGTGTATTGTGGGGAAAAAATAAATAATTTTATGTAAAACGCACTTACCTGTTACAGGGCCAATCAGGAAGAGGCAGGAAGTGTGTGGGCGGGGGCAGAGTAGGGGGAAGACAAACAAAGACGGACACGGAGAATTTGCAGGTTAAAAAAAAGGAGCGCCTGAAGTTGGCAAAACGCTAATTTTGTTTTATGAACAGTTAAGGTTTAAGTGACAAACGAACAGTGAGTCTCTTAGCAACTGTTTACCCGAGTATTTGTATGTCATCTGTTTTAGTGGAGGACTTTGGTAAAAAGTTCCATCGAGTTATACCGTGCTAGTTAAACCGACATAGCACGACGAAGTCTACAAGTGACTGTGAAAGCGAGTGACCTGCCCGGCTTCACTGCAACCATCACACCACCGGACTTTAATACTCGACAGCACAGTTGGTCAGCGGTGACGACGACAGCTACTGCTACAGCATCGCCAGCACTGCGAGGCTACAGAGGGTTCGCTAGCGTCGACCACCAGCAACCAGTGAGTTTTTTTTTCCTGCGCTAAGGCGCGAAGTGGCCATTTTGTTTAAGGTCTCCACGCTTGCAAACTACACCACAGGCCTGCATCGCTCTGAACTAACACCTAATTTGGTTGGGTACCCTTTTTCTTTATGCGTGTGATATTACCTGCTCATTTTTCATAAAGGTTAGATAGCCTGCCGGCATTAGTAGGTATTTAGGAGCAGTTCTGAGTTGCTATATCCTTAAGAGTGAATTGTGTTGAAAAGAATTGAACTGTATTGATAACTGAACTGTGTTGAAAAGAACTGAAACGAAAAGATAACAAAATTTGGTTTAACGTTTTATATATATATATATATATATATACATACACACACCCTGTCAACTCCATTCTTATCTTTCCACTTGTCTATGTATCTGTTAATTTTGATTGCCACCAGATTGACGCTTATTTTTTCCAGACACTTCACAACATAGGCAAAACATCTACGTGGTGTTCGACCACAATAATGAAGGATGTTTTGCCTATGTTGTGAAGTTTCTGGAAAAAATAAGCGGCAATCTGGTGGCAATCAAGATAAATAAAACAAAATAAAACCTGAAAGACTGTGCAACCAAAGGGATACAGGGCTCCAGAGGTGACCTTGGGCCTCCCAATATCTGAAGCCATTGATGTGTCTGGATTGGGATGTGTCATTGATTTCCTGTACTTTTCAAATGATCTTTTTGCCATTCATTGTGCATATAATGCCATGAGAGTTATTAACCATTTGTTTGATTAACCAAAATCAAACTGCTTGTCATGTGACATGCGGCGACAGCACAGCGGCGAGTTCCACCAACCCCCCCTCCCCCTCTTCTGGCGCTGTGCTGTCGCCAGAATCACTCCCCTCAAACCATCCCACCACACCCCATTCCCATCCCACCACACCCCCATTACACCTACACCAGCATTTGTTGCTCCTCCTGACCAAGACTGAGCAGATCTATTACCTAGTACCACAGGTAGAGTTCCTAGGTAATGTAAGTCTGAACCAATACAAATACACATATATATTGTATATATATATATTGTGTGTATGTATGTATATGTATGTATGTGTGTGTGTGTGTGTGTGTGTGTGTATGTAGCCCTGTGGGATTTTGTTTTTTTTTCAATAAGTTATTGTTTTTTTCAACTGATGTTGTATTTTTAATTTGTTTGATTTCTATTGAAATGTGAATGTCATTATGTCGAAAATGATGTGTAAACGATGTGTGTGATGTGTGTCATTGATTTCCTGTACTTTTCAAATCATCTTTTTGCTATTCATTGTGCATATAAGGGCATGAGAGTGATTAACCATTTGTTTGATCAACCAAAATCTCACCTGCTGAATGCTGCAAGAAACATCAGATACTATTTCAGCAGGGTGCAGAGTTTAATCAAAACAGGATGGAGATTCAACTCACCAGAAGAGTTTGGGCAGGACACTGGACTGGAGCCAGATCTTTTAGAGTCATGGTCAGATGGCTTCAAAGATTTGGAAGATGCTGTGAAGAGAGTTAGAGGACCTGCGATCACTCTTGAGGCTATAGACATGGTGACACATTCACCAGGGATAAACCATCTTCTGCAACTAACCAGAAAACAGTTCCACATGAATCTGAATACTGCCATTTAGGGTGTTGTGTCGGGGTGTTCCTGACACAACACCCTGGTCCTGAGATCTATGGTGGGCCTGTACATTGAATTTTGTATGCTCATGATGTCAGGTTCTTGTGGCATTGCAAGCCCTGAAACGTATTTGTGTCATTCATACAGACATGAACCAACATTGTCCTTATCCATCGCAGGAGGGGAGTGCATGCGGCGACAGCACAGCGGCGAATTCCCCCACCCCTCAGCTTCCACCAACCCCCCCCATGTGGTGTGTCCCCCTCCCCCTCCTCTGACGCTGTGGTGTCGCCAGAATCACTCCCCTCAAACCACCCCACCACACCCCCATTACCATCCCACCACACCCCCATTACACCTACACCACCACACCTCCTCCTGACCAAGACTGAGCAGATCTATTACCTAATATCACAGGTAGAGTTCCTAGGTAATGTAAGTCTGAACTAATACAAATACACACATATATTGTATGTGTATATATATATGTGTGTGTGTATATATATATGTATATGTATGTGTATATATATATGTGTGTGTGTGTATATATATATATGTATATGTATATATATATATATGTGTGTATGTAGCCCTTGGGGATTTTGTTTTTTTTCAATAAGTTATTGTTCTTATTAAAAAAACTTTTTTTCCAATAAGTTATTGTTTTTTTCAACTGATGTTGTATTTTTAATTTGTTTGATTTCTATTGAAATGTGAATGTCATTATGTTGAAAATGATGTGTAAACGATGTGTGTATTGTGGGAAAAAAATAAATAATTTAATGTAAAACGCACTTACCTGTTACAGGGCCAATCAGGAAGAGGCAGGAAGTGTGTGGGCGGGGGCAGAGCAGGGGGAAGACAAACAAAGACGGACACGGAGAATTTGCAGGTTAAAAAAAAGGAGCGCCTGAAGTTGGCAAAACGCTAATTTTGTTTTATGAACAGTTAAGGTTTAAGTGACAAACGAACAGTGAGTCTCTTAGCAACTGTTTACCCGAGTATTTGTATGTCATCTGTTTTAGTGGAGGACTTTGGTAAAAAGTTCCATCGAGTTATACCGTGCTAGTTAAACCGACGTAGCACGACGAAGTCTACAAGTGACTGTGAAAGCGAGTGACCTGCCCGGCTTCACTGCAACCATCACACCACCGGACTTTAATACTCGACAGCACAGTTGGTCAGCGGTGACGACGACAGCTACTGCTACAGCATCGCCAGCACTGCGAGGCTACAGAGGGTTCGCTAGCGTCGACCACCAGCAACCAGTGAGTTTTTTTTTCCTGCGCTAAGGCGCGAAGTGGCCATTTTGTTTAAGGTCTCCACGCTCGCAAGCTACACCACAGGCCTGCATCGCTCTGAACTAACACCTAATTTGGTTGGGTACCCTTTTTCTTTATGCGTGTGATATTACCTGCTCATTTTTCATAAAGGTTAGATAGCCTGTCGGCATTAGTAGGTATTTAGGAGCAGTTCTGAGTTGCTATATCCTTAAGAGTGAATTGTGTTGAAAAGAATTGAACTGTATTGATAACTGAACTGTGTTGAAAAGAACTGAAACGAAAAGATAACTAAATTTGGTTTAACGTTTTATATATATATATATATATATATATATATATATATATATACACCCTGTCAACTCCATTCTTATCTTTCCACTTGTCTATGTATCTGTTAATTTTGATTGCCACCAGATTGCCGCTTATTTTTTCCAGACACTTCACAACATAGGCAAAACATCTACGTGGTGTTCGACCACAATAATGAAGGATGTTTTGCCTATGTTGTGAAGTGTCTGGAAAAAATAAGCGGCCACCTTGGGGCAATCAAGATTAATAAATACATCTACAAATCCAAAGATCAGAACGAGGATGACTTGCTGCAGGGCATTAGAGCTCCTAACCTTGAGAAGGAAAACCTGGCAAGGATGTTGGATGATTTCCAGGTACATGGCTTTTCTTGCCTTGTATTTGAGCTGCTGGACATGAACCTTCATGAAATGATGAAGGACCATGTCAGGTTCTTGTGGCATTGCAAGCCCTGAAACGTATTTGTGTCATTCATACAGACATGAACCAACATTGTCCTTATCCATCGCAGGAGGGGAGTGCATGCGGCGACAGCACAGCGGCGAGTTCCCCCACCCCTCAGCTTCCACCAACCCCCCCCCCCCCCCCCCCCCCCCCATGTGGTGTGTCCCCCTCCCCCTCTTCTGGCGCTGTGCTGTCGCCAGAATCACTCCCCTCAAACCATCCCACCACACCCCCATTACCATCCCACCACACCCCCATTACACCTACACCAGCATTTATTGCTCCTCCTGACCAAGACTGAGCAGATCTATTACCTAGTACCACAGGTAGAGTTCCTAGGTAATCTAAGTCTGAACCAATACAAATACACATATATATATTGTGTATATATATGTATGTGTATATATATATATTATATATATATATATATGTGTGTGTGTGTATGTAGCCCTGTGGGATTTTTTTTTTTTTTTCAATAAGTTATTGTTTTTTTCAACTGATGTTGTATTTTTAATTTGTTTGATTTCTATTGAAATGTGAATGTCATTATGTTGAAAATGATGTGTAAACGATGTGTGTATTGTGGGGAAAAAATAAATAATTTTATGTAAAACGCACTTACCTGTTACAGGGCCAATCAGGAAGAGGCAGGAAGTGTGTGGGCGGGGGCAGAGTAGGGGGAAGACAAACAAAGACGGACACGGAGAATTTGCAGGTTAAAAAAAAGGAGCGCCTGAAGTTGGCAAAACGCTAATTTTGTTTTATGAACAGTTAAGGTTTAAGTGACAAACGAACAGTGAGTCTCTTAGCAACTGTTTACCCGAGTATTTGTATGTCATCTGTTTTAGTGGAGGACTTTGGTAAAAAGTTCCATCGAGTTATACCGTGCTAGTTAAACCGACATAGCACGACGAAGTCTACAAGTGACTGTGAAAGCGAGTGACCTGCCCGGCTTCACTGCAACCATCACACCACCGGACTTTAATACTCGACAGCACAGTTGGTCAGCGGTGACGACGACAGCTACTGCTACAGCATCGCCAGCACTGCGAGGCTACAGAGGGTTCGCTAGCGTCGACCACCAGCAACCAGTGAGTTTTTTTTTCCTGCGCTAAGGCGCGAAGTGGCCATTTTGTTTAAGGTCTCCACGCTTGCAAACTACACCACAGGCCTGCATCGCTCTGAACTAACACCTAATTTGGTTGGGTACCCTTTTTCTTTATGCGTGTGATATTACCTGCTCATTTTTCATAAAGGTTAGATAGCCTGCCGGCATTAGTAGGTATTTAGGAGCAGTTCTGAGTTGCTATATCCTTAAGAGTGAATTGTGTTGAAAAGAATTGAACTGTATTGATAACTGAACTGTGTTGAAAAGAACTGAAACGAAAAGATAACAAAATTTGGTTTAACGTTTTATATATATATATATATATATATATATATATATATACATACACACACCCTGTCAACTCCATTCTTATCTTTCCACTTGTCTATGTATCTGTTAATTTTGATTGCCACCAGATTGACGCTTATTTTTTCCAGACACTTCACAACATAGGCAAAACATCTACGTGGTGTTCGACCACAATAATGAAGGATGTTTTGCCTATGTTGTGAAGTTTCTGGAAAAAATAAGCGGCAATCTGGTGGCAATCAAGATAAATAAAACAAAATAAAACCTGAAAGACTGTGCAACCAAAGGGATACAGGGCTCCAGAGGTGACCTTGGGCCTCCCAATATCTGAAGCCATTGATGTGTCTGGATTGGGATGTGTCATTGATTTCCTGTACTTTTCAAATGATCTTTTTGCCATTCATTGTGCATATAATGCCATGAGAGTTATTAACCATTTGTTTGATTAACCAAAATCAAACTGCTTGTCATGTGACATGCGGCGACAGCACAGCGGCGAGTTCCACCAACCCCCCCTCCCCCTCTTCTGGCGCTGTGCTGTCGCCAGAATCACTCCCCTCAAACCATCCCACCACACCCCATTCCCATCCCACCACACCCCCATTACACCTACACCAGCATTTGTTGCTCCTCCTGACCAAGACTGAGCAGATCTATTACCTAGTACCACAGGTAGAGTTCCTAGGTAATGTAAGTCTGAACCAATACAAATACACATATATATTGTATATATATATATTGTGTGTATGTATGTATATGTATGTATGTGTGTGTGTGTGTGTGTGTGTGTGTGTGTGTATATATGTGTGTGTGTGTGTATGTAGCCCTGTGGGATTTTGTTTTTTTTTCAATAAGTTATTGTTTTTTTCAACTGATGTTGTATTTTTAATTTGTTTGATTTCTATTGAAATGTGAATGTCATTATGTCGAAAATGATGTGTAAACGATGTGTGTGATGTGTGTCATTGATTTCCTGTACTTTTCAAATCATCTTTTTGCTATTCATTGTGCATATAAGGGCATGAGAGTGATTAACCATTTGTTTGATCAACCAAAATCTCACCTGCTGAATGCTGCAAGAAACATCAGATACTATTTCAGCAGGGTGCAGAGTTTAATCAAAACAGGATGGAGATTCAACTCACCAGAAGAGTTTGGGCAGGACACTGGACTGGAGCCAGATCTTTTAGAGTCATGGTCAGATGGCTTCAAAGATTTGGAAGATGCTGTGAAGAGAGTTAGAGGACCTGCGATCACTCTTGAGGCTATAGACATGGTGACACATTCACCAGGGATAAACCATCTTCTGCAACTAACCAGAAAACAGTTCCACATGAATCTGAATACTGCCATTTAGGGTGTTGTGTCGGGGTGTTCCTGACACAACACCCTGGTCCTGAGATCTATGGTGGGCCTGTACATTGAATTTTGTATGCTCATGATGTCAGGTTCTTGTGGCATTGCAAGCCCTGAAACGTATTTGTGTCATTCATACAGACATGAACCAACATTGTCCTTATCCATCGCAGGAGGGGAGTGCATGCGGCGACAGCACAGCGGCGAATTCCCCCACCCCTCAGCTTCCACCAACCCCCCCCATGTGGTGTGTCCCCCTCCCCCTCCTCTGACGCTGTGGTGTCGCCAGAATCACTCCCCTCAAACCACCCCACCACACCCCCATTACCATCCCACCACACCCCCATTACACCTACACCACCACACCTCCTCCTGACCAAGACTGAGCAGATCTATTACCTAGTATCACAGGTAGAGTTCCTAGGTAATGTAAGTCTGAACTAATACAAATACACACATATATTGTATG
Source organism: Eupleurogrammus muticus (assembly GCA_036785175.1). Lineage (NCBI taxonomy): Eukaryota > Metazoa > Chordata > Actinopteri > Scombriformes > Trichiuridae > Eupleurogrammus > Eupleurogrammus muticus. Next base: position 10,442,555 of record JAYKQN010000004.1, on the reverse strand, counting down.
TGTATATATATATGTGTGTGTGTATATATATATGTATATGTATGTGTATATATATATGTGTGTGTGTGTATATATATATATGTATATGTATATATATATATATGTGTGTATGTAGCCCTTGGGGATTTTGTTTTTTTTCAATAAGTTATTGTTCTTATTAAAAAAACTTTTTTTCCAATAAGTTATTGTTTTTTTCAACTGATGTTGTATTTTTAATTTGTTTGATTTCTATTGAAATGTGAATGTCATTATGTTGAAAATGATGTGTAAACGATGTGTGTATTGTGGGAAAAAAATAAATAATTTAATGTAAAACGCACTTACCTGTTACAGGGCCAATCAGGAAGAGGCAGGAAGTGTGTGGGCGGGGGCAGAGCAGGGGGAAGACAAACAAAGACGGACACGGAGAATTTGCAGGTTAAAAAAAAGGAGCGCCTGAAGTTGGCAAAACGCTAATTTTGTTTTATGAACAGTTAAGGTTTAAGTGACAAACGAACAGTGAGTCTCTTAGCAACTGTTTACCCGAGTATTTGTATGTCATCTGTTTTAGTGGAGGACTTTGGTAAAAAGTTCCATCGAGTTATACCGTGCTAGTTAAACCGACGTAGCACGACGAAGTCTACAAGTGACTGTGAAAGCGAGTGACCTGCCCGGCTTCACTGCAACCATCACACCACCGGACTTTAATACTCGACAGCACAGTTGGTCAGCGGTGACGACGACAGCTACTGCTACAGCATCGCCAGCACTGCGAGGCTACAGAGGGTTCGCTAGCGTCGACCACCAGCAACCAGTGAGTTTTTTTTTCCTGCGCTAAGGCGCGAAGTGGCCATTTTGTTTAAGGTCTCCACGCTCGCAAGCTACACCACAGGCCTGCATCGTTCTGAACTAACACCTAATTTGGTTGGGTACCCTTTTTCTTTATGCGTGTGATATTACCTGCTCATTTTTCATAAAGGTTAGATAGCCTGTCGGCATTAGTAGGTATTTAGGAGCAGTTCTGAGTTGCTATATCCTTAAGAGTGAATTGTGTTGAAAAGAATTGAACTGTATTGATAACTGAACTGTGTTGAAAAGAACTGAAACGAAAAGATAACTAAATTTGGTTTAACGTTTTATATATATATATATATATATATATATATATATATATATATATATATATATATATACACCCTGTCAACTCCATTCTTATCTTTCCACTTGTCTATGTATCTGTTAATTTTGATTGCCACCAGATTGCCGCTTATTTTTTCCAGACACTTCACAACATAGGCAAAACATCTACGTGGTGTTCGACCACAATAATGAAGGATGTTTTGCCTATGTTGTGAAGTGTCTGGAAAAAATAAGCGGCCACCTTGGGGCAATCAAGATTAATAAATACATCTACAAATCCAAAGATCAGAACGAGGATGACTTGCTGCAGGGCATTAGAGCTCCTAACCTTGAGAAGGAAAACCTGGCAAGGATGTTGGATGATTTCCAGGTACATGGCTTTTCTTGCCTTGTATTTGAGCTGCTGGACATGAACCTTCATGAAATGATGAAGGACCATGTCAGGTTCTTGTGGCATTGCAAGCCCTGAAACGTATTTGTGTCATTCATACAGACATGAACCAACATTGTCCTTATCCATCGCAGGAGGGGAGTGCATGCGGCGACAGCACAGCGGCGAGTTCCCCCACCCCTCAGCTTCCACCAACCCCCCCCATGTGGTGTGTCCCCCTCCCCCTCTTCTGGCGCTGTGCTGTCGCCAGAATCACTCCCCTCAAACCATCCCACCACACCCCCATTACCATCCCACCACACCCCCATTACACCTACACCAGCATTTATTGCTCCTCCTGACCAAGACTGAGCAGATCTATTACCTAGTACCACAGGTAGAGTTCCTAGGTAATCTAAGTCTGAACCAATACAAATACACATATATATTGTGTATATATATGTATGTGTATATATATATATTATATATATATATATATATGTGTGTGTGTGTATGTAGCCCTGTGGGATTTTGTTTTTTTTTTCAATAAGTTATTGTTTTTTTCAACTGATGTTGTATTTTTAATTTGTTTGATTTCTATTGAAATGTGAATGTCATTATGTTGAAAATGATGTGTAAACGATGTGTGTATTGTGGGGAAAAAATAAATAATTTTATGTAAAACGCACTTACCTGTTACAGGGCCAATCAGGAAGAGGCAGGAAGTGTGTGGGCGGGGGCAGAGTAGGGGGAAGACAAACAAAGACGGACACGGAGAATTTGCAGGTTAAAAAAAAGGAGCGCCTGAAGTTGGCAAAACGCTAATTTTGTTTTATGAACAGTTAAGGTTTAAGTGACAAACGAACAGTGAGTCTCTTAGCAACTGTTTACCCGAGTATTTGTATGTCATCTGTTTTAGTGGAGGACTTTGGTAAAAAGTTCCATCGAGTTATACCGTGCTAGTCAAACCGACGTAGCACGACGAAGTCTACAAGTGACTGTGAAAGCGAGTGACCTGCCCGGCTTCACTGCAACCATCACACCACCGGACTTTAATACTCGACAGCACAGTTGGTCAGCGGTGACGACGACAGCTACTGCTACAGCATCGCCAGCACTGCGAGGCTACAGAGGGTTCGCTAGCGTCGACCACCAGCAACCAGTGAGTTTTTTTTTCCTGCGCTAAGGCGCGAAGTGGCCATTTTGTTTAAGGTCTCCACGCTCGCAAACTACACCACAGGCCTGCATCGCTCTGAACTAACACCTAATTTGGTTGGGTACCCTTTTTCTTTATGCGTGTGATATTACCTGCTCATTTTTCATATAGGTTAGATAGCCTGCCGGCATTAGTAGGTATTTAGCAGCAGTTCTGAGTTGCTATATCCTTAAGAGTGAATTGTGTTGAAAAGAACTGAAACGAAAAGATAACAAAATTTGGTTTAACGTTTTTTATATATATATATATATATATACATACACACACCCTGTCAACTCCATTCTTATCTTTCCACTTGTCTATGTATCTGTTAATTTTGATTGCCACCAGATTGACGCTTATTTTTTCCAGACACTTCACAACATAGGCAAAACATCTACGTGGTGTTCGACCACAATAATGAAGGATGTTTTGCCTATGTTGTGAAGTTTCTGGAAAAAATAAGCGGCAATCTGGTGGCAATCAAGATAAATAAAACAAAATAAAACCTGAAAGACTGTGCAACCAAAGGGATACAGGGCTCCAGAGGTGACCTTGGGCCTCCCAATATCTGAAGCCATTGATGTGTCTGGATTGGGATGTGTCATTGATTTCCTGTACTTTTCAAATGATCTTTTTGCCATTCATTGTGCATATAATGCCATGAGAGTTATTAACCATTTGTTTGATTAACCAAAATCAAACTGCTTGTCATGTGACATGCGGCGACAGCACAGCGGCGAGTTCCACCAACCCCCCCTCCCCCTCTTCTGGCGCTGTGCTGTCGCCAGAATCACTCCCCTCAAACCATCCCACCACACCCCATTCCCATCCCACCACACCCCCATTACACCTACACCAGCATTTGTTGCTCCTCCTGACCAAGACTGAGCAGATCTATTACCTAGTACCACAGGTAGAGTTCCTAGGTAATGTAAGTCTGAACCAATACAAATACACATATATATTGTATATATATATATTGTGTGTATGTATGTATATGTATGTATGTGTGTGTGTGTGTGTGTGTGTGTGTGTGTGTGTGTGTGTATATATGTGTGTGTGTGTATGTAGCCCTGTGGGATTTTGTTTTTTTTTCAATAAGTTATTGTTTTTTTCAACTGATGTTGTATTTTTAATTTGTTTGATTTCTATTGAAATGTGAATGTCATTATGTCGAAAATGATGTGTAAACGATGTGTGTGATGTGTGTCATTGATTTCCTGTACTTTTCAAATCATCTTTTTGCTATTCATTGTGCATATAATGGCATGAGAGTGATTAACCATTTGTTTGATCAACCAAAATCTCACCTGCTGAATGCTGCAAGAAACATCAGATACTATTTCAGCAGGGTGCAGAGTTTAATCAAAACAGGATGGAGATTCAACTCACCAGAAGAGTTTGGGCAGGACACTGGACTGGAGCCAGATCTTTTAGAGTCATGGTCAGATGGCTTCAAAGATTTGGAAGATGCTGTGAAGAGAGTTAGAGGACCTGCGATCACTCTTGAGGCTATAGACATGGTGACACATTCACCAGGGATAAACCATCTTCTGCAACTAACCAGAAAACAGTTCCACATGAATCTGAATACTGCCATTTAGGGTGTTGTGTCGGGGTGTTCCTGACACAACACCCTGGTCCTGAGATCTATGGTGGGCCTGTACATTGAATTTTGTATGCTCATGATGTCAGGTTCTTGTGGCATTGCAAGCCCTGAAACGTATTTGTGTCATTCATACAGACATGAACCAACATTGTCCTTATCCATCGCAGGAGGGGAGTGCATGCGGCGACAGCACAGCGGCGAATTCCCCCACCCCTCAGCTTCCACCAACCCCCCCCCCCCCCCCCCCCCCATGTGGTGTGTCCCCCTCCCCCTCCTCTGGCGCTGTGGTGTCGCCAGAATCACTCCCCTCAAACCACCCCACCACACCCCCATTACCATCCCACCACACCCCCATTACACCTACACCACCACACCTCCTCCTGACCAAGACTGAGCAGATCTATTACCTAGTATCACAGGTAGAGTTCCTAGGTAATGTAAGTCTGAACTAATACAAATACACACATATATTGTATGTGTATATATATGTGTGTGTGTGTATATGTATATGTATGTGTATATATATGTGTGTGTGTGTATATATGTATATGTATATATATATATGTGTGTATGTAGCCCTTGGGGATTTTGTTTTTTTTCAATAAGTTATTGTTCTTATTAAAAAAACTATTTTTTTCCAATAAGTTATTGTTTTTTTCAACTGATGTTGTATTTTTAATTTGTTTGATTTCTATTGAAATGTGAATGTCATTATGTTGAAAATGATGTGTAAACGATGTGTGTATTGTGGGGAAAAAATAAATAATTTTATGTAAAACGCACTTACCTGTTACAGGGCCAATCAGGAAGAGGCAGGAAGTGTGTGGGCGGGGGCAGAGTAGGGGGAAGACAAACAAAGACGGACACGGAGAATTTGCAGGTTAAAAAAAAGGAGCGCCTGAAGTTGGCAAAACGCTAATTTTGTTTTATGAACAGTTAAGGTTTAAGTGACAAACGAACAGTGAGTCTCTTAGCAACTGTTTACCCGAGTATTTGTATGTCATCTGTTTTAGTGGAGGACTTTGGTAAAAAGTTCCATCGAGTTATACCGTGCTAGTTAAACCGACGTAGCACGACGAAGTCTACAAGTGACTGTGAAAGCGAGTGACCTGCCCGGCTTCACTGCAACCATCACACCACCGGACTTTAATACTCGACAGCACAGTTGGTCAGCGGTGACGACGACAGCTACTGCTACAGCATCGCCAGCACTGCGAGGCTACAGAGGGTTCGCTAGCGTCGACCACCAGCAACCAGTGAGTTTTTTTTTTTTCCTGCGCTAAGGCGCGAAGTGGCCATTTTGTTTAAGGTCTCCACGCTCGCAAGCTACACCACAGGCCTGCATCGCTCTGAACTAACACCTAATTTGGTTGGGTACCCTTTTTCTTTATGCGTGTGATATTACCTGCTCATTTTTCATAAAGGTTAGATAGCCTGCCGGCATTAGTAGGTATTTAGGAGCAGTTCTGAGTTGCTATATCCTTAAGAGTGAATTGTGTTGAAAAGAATTGAACTGTATTGATAACTGAACTGTGTTGAAAAGAACTGAAACGAAAAGATAACAAAATTTGGTTTAACGTTTTATATATATATATATATATATATATACACCCTGTCAACTCCATTCTTATCTTTCCACTTGTCTATGTATCTGTTAATTTTGAATTCCACCAGATTGCCGCTTATTTTTTCCAGACACTTCACAACATAGGCAAAACATCTACGTGGTGTTCGACCACAATAATGAAGGATGTTTTGCCTATGTTGTGAAGTGTCTGGAAAAAATAAGCGGCCACCTTGGGGCAATCAAGATTAATAAATACATCTACAAATCCAAAGATCAGAACGAGGATGACTTGCTGCAGGGCATTAGAGCTCCTAACCTTGAGAAGGAAAACCTGGCAAGGATGTTGGATGATTTCCAGGTACATGGCTTTTCTTGCCTTGTATTTGAGCTGCTGGACATGAACCTTCATGAAATGATGAAGGACCATGTCAGGTTCTTGTGGCATTGCAAGCCCTGAAACGTATTTGTGTCATTCATACAGACATGAACCAACATTGTCCTTATCCATCGCAGGAGGGGAGTGCATGCGGCGACAGCACAGCGGCGAGTTCCCCCACCCCTCAGCTTCCACCAACCCCCCCCCCCCATGTGGTGTGTCCCCCTCCCCCTCTTCTGGCGCTGTGCTGTCGCCAGAATCACTCCCCTCAAACCATCCCACCACACCCCCATTACCATCCCACCACACCCCCATTACACCTACACCAGCATTTATTGCTCCTCCTGACCAAGACTGAGCAGATCTATTACCTAGTACCACAGGTAGAGTTCCTAGGTAATCTAAGTCTGAACCAATACAAATACACATATATATTGTGTATATATATATTGTGTGTATGTATGTATATGTATGTATGTGTGTGTATAAATGTGTGTGTGTGTGTATGTAGCCCTGTGGGATTTTGTTTTTTTTTCAATAAGTTATTGTTTTTTTCAACTGATGTTGTATTTTTAATTTGTTTGATTTCTATTGAAATGTGAATGTCATTATGTCGAAAATGATGTGTAAACGATGTGTGTGATGTGTGTCATTGATTTCCTGTACTTTTCAAATCATCTTTTTGCTATTCATTGTGCATATAATGGCATGAGAGTGATTAACCATTTGTTTGATCAACCAAAATCTCACCTGCTGAATGCTGCAAGAAACATCAGATACTATTTCAGCAGGGTGCAGAGTTTAATCAAAACAGGATGGAGATTCAACTCACCAGAAGAGTTTGGGCAGGACACTGGACTGGAGCCAGATCTTTTAGAGTCATGGTCAGATGGCTTCAAAGATTTGGAAGATGCTGTGAAGAGAGTTAGAGGACCTGCGATCACTCTTGAGGCTATAGACATGGTGACACATTCACCAGGGATAAACCATCTTCTGCAACTAACCAGAAAACAGTTCCACATGAATCTGAATACTGCCATTTAGGGTGTTGTGTCGGGGTGTTCCTGACACAACACCCTGGTCCTGAGATCTATGGTGGGCCTGTACATTGAATTTTGTATGCTCATGATGTCAGGTTCTTGTGGCATTGCAAGCCCTGAAACGTATTTGTGTCATTCATACAGACATGAACCAACATTGTCCTTATCCATCGCAGGAGGGGAGTGCATGCGGCGACAGCACAGCGGCGAATTCCCCCACCCCTCAGCTTCCACCAACCCCCCCCTCCCCCTCCTCTGGCGCTGTGGTGTCGCCAGAATCACTCCCCTCAAACCACCCCACCACACCCCCATTACCATCCCACCACACCCCCATTACACCTACACCACCACACCTCCTCCTGACCAAGACTGAGCAGATCTATTACCTAGTATCACAGGTAGAGTTCCTAGGTAATGTAAGTCTGAACTAATACAAATACACACATATATTGTATGTGTATATATATGTGTGTGTGTGTATATGTATATGTATGTGTATATATATGTGTGTGTGTGTATATATGTATATGTATATATATATATGTGTGTATGTAGCCCTTGGGGATTTTGTTTTTTTTCAATAAGTTATTGTTCTTATTAAAAAAACTTTTTTTCCAATAAGTTATTGTTTTTTTCAACTGATGTTGTATTTTTAATTTGTTTGATTTCTATTGAAATGTGAATGTCATTATGTTGAAAATGATGTGTAAACGATGTGTGTATTGTGGGAAAAAAATAAATAATTTAATGTAAAACGCACTTACCTGTTACAGGGCCAATCAGGAAGAGGCAGGAAGTGTGTGGGCGGGGGCAGAGCAGGGGGAAGACAAACATAGACGGACACGGAGAAGTTGCAGGTTAAAAAAAGGAGCGCCTGAAGTTGGCAAAACGCTAATTTTGTTTTATGAACAGTTAAGGTTTAAGTGACAAACGAACAGTGAGTCTCTTAGCAACTGTTTACCCGAGTATTTGTATGTCATCTGTTTTAGTGGAGGACTTTGGTAAAAAGTTCCATCGAGTTATACCGTGCTAGTTAAACCGACGTAGCACGACGAAGTCTACAAGTGACTGTGAAAGCGAGTGACCTGCCCGGCTTCACTGCAACCATCACACCACCGGACTTTAATACTCGACAGCACAGTTGGTCAGCGGTGACGACGACAGCTACTGCTACAGCATCGCCAGCACTGCGAGGCTACAGAGGGTTCGCTAGCGTCGACCACCAGCAACCAGTGAGTTTTTTTTTCCTGCGCTAAGGCGCGAAGTGGCCATTTTGTTTAAGGTCTCCACGCTCGCAAGCTACACCACAGGCCTGCATCGCTCTGAACTAACACCTAATTTGGTTGGGTACCCTTTTTCTTTATGCGTGTGATATTACCTGCTCATTTTTCATAAAGGTTAGATAGCCTGCCGGCATTAGTAGGTATTTAGGAGCAGTTCTGAGTTGCTATATCCTTAAGAGTGAATTGTGTTGAAATGAATTGAACTGTATTGATAACTGAACTGTGTTGAAAAGAACTGAAACGAAAAGATAACAAAATTTGGTTTAACGTTTTATATATATATATATATATATATATATATACATACACACACCCTGTCAACTCCATTCTTATCTTTCCACTTGTCTATGTATCTGTTAATTTTGATTGCCACCAGATTGCCGCTTATTTTTTCCAGACACTTCACAACATAGGCAAAACATCTACGTGGTGTTCGACCACAATAACGAAGGATGTTTTGCCTATGTTGTGAAGTTTCTGGAAAAAATAAGCGGCAATCTGGTGGCAATCAAGATAAATAAAACAAAATAAAACCTGAAAGACTGTGCAACCAAAGGGATACAGGGCTCCAGAGGTGACCTTGGGCCTCCCAATATCTGAAGCCATTGATGTGTCGGGATTGGGATGTGTCATTGATTTCCTGTACTTTTCAAATGATCTTTTTGCTATTCATTGTGCATATAATGCCATGAGAGTTATTAGCCATTTGTTTGATTAACCAAAATCTCACCTGCTTGTCATGTGACATGCGGCGACAGCACAGCAGCGAGTTCCCCCATCCCTCAGCTTCCACCAACCCCCCCCCATGTGGTGTCCCCCCTCCCCCTCTTCTGGCGCTGTGCTGTCGCCAGAATCACTCCCCTCAAACCATCCCACCACACCCCCATTACACCTACACCAGCATTTATTGCTCCTCCTGACCAAGACTGAGCAGATCTATTACCTAGTACCACAGGTAGAGTTCCTAGGTAATCTAAGTCTGAACCAATACAAATACACATATATATTGTGTATATATATGTATGTGTATATATATATATATATATATTATATATATATATGTGTGTATGTAGCCCTGTGGGATTTTGTTTTTTTTTTCAATAAGTTATTGTTTTTTTCAACTGATGTTGTATTTTTAATTTGTTTGATTTCTATTGAAATGTGAATGTCATTATGTTGAAAATGATGTGTAAACGATGTGTGTATTGTGGGGAAAAAATAAATAATTTTATGTAAAACGCACTTACCTGTTACAGGGCCAATCAGGAAGAGGCAGGAAATGTGTGTGGGCGGGGGCAGAGTAGGGGGAAGACAAACAAAGACGGACACGGAGAATTTGCAGGTTAAAAAAAAGGAGCGCCTGAAGTTGGCAAAACGCTAATTTTGTTTTATGAACAGTTAAGGTTTAAGTGACAAACGAACAGTGAGTCTCTTAGCAACTGTTTACCCGAGTATTTGTATGTCATCTGTTTTAGTGGAGGACTTTGGTAAAAAGTTCCATCGAGTTATACCGTGCTAGTTAAACCGACGTAGCACGACGAAGTCTACAAGTGACTGTGAAAGCGAGTGACCTGCCCGGCTTCACTGCAACCATCACACCACCGGACTTTAATACTCGACAGCACAGTTGGTCAGCGTTGACGACGACGACGACGGCTACTGCTACAGCATTGCCAGCACTGCGAGGCTACAGAGGGTTCGCTAGCATCGACCACCAGCAACCAGTGAGTTTTTTTTTCCTGCGCTAAGGCGCGAAGTGGCCATTTTGTTTAAGGTCTCCACGCTCGCAAGCTACACCACAGGCCTGCATCGCTCTGAACTAACACCTAATTTGGTTGGGTACCCTTTTTCTTTATGCGTGTGATATTACCTGCTCATTTTTCATAAAGGTTAGATAGCCTGCCGGCATTAGTAGGTATTTAGCAGCAGTTCTGAGTTGCTATATCCTTAAGAGTGTATTGTGTTGAAAAGAAATGAAACGAAAAGATAACAAAATTTGGTTTAACGTTTTATATATATATATATAAAAATATATATATTTATATACACCCTGTCAACTCCATTCTTATCTTTCCACTTGTCTATGTATCTGTTAATTTTGATTGCCACCAGATTGACGCTTATTTTTTCCAGACACTTCACAACATAGGCAAAACATCTACGTGGTGTTCGACCACAATAATGAAGGATGTTTTGCCTATGTTGTGAAGTTTCTGGAAAAAATAAGCGGCAATCTGGTGGCAATCAAGATTAATAAAACAAAATAAAACCTGAAAGACTGTGCAACCAAAGGGATACAGGGCTCCAGAGGTGACCTTGGGCCTCCCAATATCTGAAGCCATTGATGTGTCGGGATTGGGATGTGTCATTGATTTCCTGTACTTTTCAAATGATCTTTTTGCTATTCATTGTGCATATAATGCCATGAGAGTTATTAGCCATTTGTTTGATTAACCAAAATCTCACCTGCTTGTCATGTGACATGCGGCGACAGCACAGCGGCGAGTTCCCCCACCCCTCAGCTTCCACCAACCCCCCCCCCATGTGGTGTCCCCCCTCCCCCTCTTCTGGCGCTGTGCTGTCGCCAGAATCACTCCCCTCAAACCATCCCACCACACCCCATTCCCATCCCACCACACCCCCATTACACCTACACCAGCATTTATTGCTCCTCCTGACCAAGACTGAGCAGATCTATTACCTAGTACCTCAGGTAGAGTTCCTAGGTAATCTAAGTCTGAACCAATACAAATACACATATATATTGTGTATATATATGTATGTGTGTGTGTATATATATATATATATATTATATATATATATGTGTGTGTGTGTGTATGTAGCCCTGTGGGATTTTTTTTTTTTTTTCAATAAGTTATTGTTTTTTTCAACTGATGTTGTATTTTTAATTTGTTTGATTTCTATTGAAATGTGAATGTCATTATGTTGAAAATGATGTGTAAACGATGTGTGTATTGTGGGGAAAAAATAAATAATTTTATGTAAAACGCACTTACCTGTTACAGGGCCAATCAGGAAGAGGCAGGAAATGTGTGTGGGCGGGGGCAGAGTAGGGGGAAGACAAACAAAGACGGACACGGAGAATTTGCAGGTTAAAAAAAAGGAGCGCCTGAAGTTGGCAAAACGCTAATTTTGTTTTATGAACAGTTAAGGTTTAAGTGACAAACGAACAGTGAGTCTCTTAGCAACTGTTTACCCGAGTATTTGTATGTCATCTGTTTTAGTGGAGGACTTTGGTAAAAAGTTCCATCGAGTTATACCGTGCTAGTTAAACCGACGTAGCACGACGAAGTCTACAAGTGACTGTGAAAGCGAGTGACCTGCCCGGCTTCACTGCAACCATCACACCACCGGACTTTAATACTCGACAGCACAGTTGGTCAGCGGTGACGACGACAGCTACTGCTACAGCATCGCCAGCACTGCGAGGCTACAGAGGGTTCGCTAGCGTCGACCACCAGCAACCAGTGAGTTTTTTTTTCCTGCGCTAAGGCGCGAAGTGGCCATTTTGTTTAAGGTCTCCACGCTCGCAAACTACACCACAGGCCTGCATCGCTCTGAACTAACACCTAATTTGGTTGGGTACCCTTTTTCTTTATGCGTGTGATATTACCTGCTCATTTTTCATATAGGTTAGATAGCCTGCCGGCATTAGTAGGTATTTAGCAGCAGTTCTGAGTTGCTATATCCTTAAGAGTGAATTGTGTTGAAAAGAACTGAAACGAAAAGATAACAAAATTTGGTTTAACGTTTTTTATATATATATATATATATACATATATATATATATATATATATACATACACACACCCTGTCAACTCCATTCTTATCTTTCCACTTGTCTATGTATCTGTTAATTTTGATTGCCACCAGATTGACGCTTATTTTTTCCAGACACTTCACAACATAGGCAAAACATCTACGTGGTGTTCGACCACAATAATGAAGGATGTTTTGCCTATGTTGTGAAGTTTCTGGAAAAAATAAGCGGCAATCTGGTGGCAATCAAGATAAATAAAACAAAATAAAACCTGAAAGACTGTGCAACCAAAGGGATACAGGGCTCCAGAGGTGACCTTGGGCCTCCCAATATCTGAAGCCATTGATGTGTCGGGATTGGGATGTGTCATTGATTTCCTGTACTTTTCAAATGATCTTTTTGCTATTCATTGTGCATATAATGCCATGAGAGTTATTAACCATTTGTTTGATTAACCAAAATCAAACTGCTTGTCATGTGACATGCGGCGACAGCACAGCAGCGAGTTCCCCCATCCCTCAGCTTCCACCAACCCCCCCCCATGTGGTGTCCCCCCTCCCCCTCTTCTGGCGCTGTGCTGTCGCCAGAATCACTCCCCTCAAACCATCCCACCACACCCCATTCCCATCCCACCACACCCCCATTACACCTACACCAGCATTTGTTGCTCCTCCTGACCAAGACTGAGCAGATCTATTACCTAGTACCACAGGTAGAGTTCCTAGGTAATGTAAGTCTGAACCAATACAAATACACATATATATTGTATATATATATATTGTGTGTATGTATGTATGTGTGTGTGTGTGTGTGTGTGTGTGTGTGTGTGTATATATGTGTGTGTGTGTGTGTATGTAGCCCTGTGGGATTTTGTTTTTTTTTTCAATAAGTTATTGTTTTTTTCAACTGATGTTGTATTTTTAATTTGTTTGATTTCTATTGAAATGTGAATGTCATTATGTCGAAAATGATGTGTAAACGATGTGTGTGATGTGTGTCATTAATTTCCTGTACTTTTCAAATCATCTTTTTGCTATTCATTGTGCATATAATGGCATGAGAGTGATTAACCATTTGTTTGATCAACCAAAATCTCACCTGCTGAATGCTGCAAGAAACATCAGATACTATTTCAGCAGGGTGCAGAGTTTAATCAAAACAGGATGGAGATTCAACTCACCAGAAGAGTTTGGGCAGGACACTGGACTGGAGCCAGATCTTTTAGAGTCATGGTCAGATGGCTTCAAAGATTTGGAAGATGCTGTGAAGAGAGTTAGAGGACCTGCGATCACTCTTGAGGCTATAGACATGGTGACACATTCACCAGGGATAAACCATCTTCTGCAACTGACCAGAAAACAGTTCCACATGAATCTGAATACTGCCATTTAGGGTGTTGTGTCGGGGTGTTCCTGACACAACACCCTGGTCCTGAGATCTATGGTGGGCCTGTACATTGAATTTTGTATGCTCATGATCATCAAACATGGTCAAGTTCAAAGGCTCCTATCAAATGCCACAGAGAATGCTGCTGGGTAATTTCTGACCCATGTGTGTGAGGTTGATGTAGGAATACAAAAGTTTGACCTGTTCATAGAGTAAGCAAAGAAACATAAAAAGTATGAATTGTGCTGACTAAAAACATGTTATTGGAGACATTGAATAATAGATGATAAAATTAAACATTTTATATTCAAAAAGTAAGAAAAAGAATGATACAATAAGGACGTTTAACGATCAAAAACAAATGAATAGAATAATACCTGGAATACTGAAAGATTAAAAAATAATCTATTATACAATAATAATAATTAATAATACAAAGATAAACAACATAAATCACTCGTTGGATCACTTTTGACCCCCATGTTGTGTACCAAAGGGTTAAACTTTGTGAATTTCAAATAAGGATCGAAGGATTAAAAAATAAAAAAATAAAATAGGTGTGCGGAATTTTCTGCATAGAAAAACCTTAAGATAAATTGAATTTAACATTTCAACATTTTAACTTGGCTGTTTACAATTAACCGGTGATGGTGTGCTTTCATTAGCCAAATTTGGACTTATAGACCTGAGTACGGTGGTGTTAAAATCCCCTGGACAGTATTGTGTTCAGGTAATGCACAAAAAATGTATTCACCACGAATCAGGCAAAATCTATTTCATTTATTATATTTTTTTTATTACTAGTGAGCTGACCTGTCAGATAGTAAGTGGAGTTGTGTACCCCTTAGTGGTTCATTTTAGAAACTGCACCTTTAATTGTAGCCGCTTCCTTTGTTTCATCTTTGTTAGCAGTGTGAAAATGTGCTCCATCTGACACTCAGCTGTACTAACCTTAGAGTGGAACTAACAATAGGTTATTGCTAAAAATCATTGTAAGATCACTGTAGTATGGAATATGATTTTAAACCCGCTAAATTTAAGTAAAAAAAATGCATTTAAAGATGTGAATTGCTAATCGTTTGCAATGCTAAATAGCTAACTGCTGAGTTATTTAGCCTTTTGTTAGCCTCATTTACATTGCGTTGTAATTGTACTTCATGTGAATGCTAATGCTAGCTAGTTATGCATTTGTTAATTACCTGTTTACTTGGCTGTAAAATTAAAATATGTTAATATATTTTTGTCATACTCATTTGAATTAACTTAACTTTTGATCTAACCTTAACGTTGTAACTTGTTAAAACAGTAACCCACTTACCTGAGTTAGAATCTGTAAAGGAAATATCTTACCTGAGTTAATATCTGTAAGGAGGGGATGTGTATTATATCCAGATTGTTATACTTACTTTTTTATCGAACATTGTGTATTACATATTGTGTTTCAGTTTTACAAAGTAAATTAAAGTGCTGCCTGCTGGTCTTTATTGTTGTTCTTAATTTATTATACATTTGATCAAATTGAGTGCACAGTGTGGCAACTGGAGTGTAAGTTAATACATTTACTTTTGACAGGGTTACAGAAAAAAAATGACAGGAAGGGTGGCAGAAATTAACCAGAGGCATGTTTATTTTCACTAGATGATTGACTTTATATATAGCAATAGCAAGGTCTTTCATTGTTCTCTATTTCGTGATACTGTTACACAGTTACAGAGCTATCCGATTGTCATGTGAATATGAGATCACATGACAATGGCATATTTGGCATTTTTTACTTTCAAAATTAGAGAGGGAGCTCTGGAAGCAATGGAGTTATGTTTTTGTTTTTTGTTTTTTAAATAGGCTTTTACCCCAAGGTCTAAATGGAAGAAAGCACATGATTTTATCATTGAAGATATGATTTTATAATCTGAAACATACAGTATAATTCTGTAATGCTGACTTCCCTTATGGTCCTTCTTCATAAAAAGGTTTCTATCCATGTCATCCGATTGTGTCTGGGTGGGTTGGATATTTGCAACAGGGGAAGACAGCGTTGTCTCGTCCAGCGAGGAAAGGTCCAGACCTGTACACAGGAGCTCCTTACTGTTCCTTTCCAGCTATTGTTCTTACTTCTAATTGGTCTACCAATTTTATTTCACAAATGTTTATTTGAAAAAATTAGTTCTTCCAAGGTTTTGAATTTCAGTCTGTTATTATTATTTTTTTTTAAACCACTTCTCCAGCTTTGGCAAAAACCTGCTCACACGGCACAGATGATACTGAAGTGCACAGGAATTGTAGGACAAGCAGGAAGAGGTTTGGATGAAGTCTTTTGGTAGTCCCAGTGTTGCAAAGGATCCTGGGACCTGGTAACGTTGCTCTGCCAGGTATCGCTGCACCTCCTGGATGGAATCAGCTGTGGCCCTTGTGGTCTGCCTGCTCACTTCCATGTCTAGAGGTTGTCAAAGGTTATCTAAAAAAACAACAAATTGGCATTTTAAAACATGATTTCCAAACAACATATAAGTAAAGCTGAATAACATGCCTGAAGTGGGCTCAGACAGCTGTTGTAAAGACAGTGAAACTGTAATTAAATTAAAGATTAAATTAACTGGAAATATCAACTATATGTATATATATATCAACAATCTATAATGAACTTTTTTCGGGGTTTTTTGTCAGATATTTTTTTTACTTTTATATTAACTGCCAGCAGTTCTCTGGACTTTTTTCTCAGGCCTCATTTAACATATCATTGTTATATGACCATGTTTTTTTGTTTGTTCCTAAAAAACTTAAGAATTGTGTCTTGTGTTATAAAACTGTTCCCTACCTGTGAACCAGGCAAGTAAACACTTCAGCAACATAATCTCAGGGCAGGAGGAGATATGAGAGGACAGGAGGCGGAGAAAAAGAAGTCATTGTGTGCGACCTGCTAAGTGTTCACGTCAGGTAAAAGAAGTCTTTGGTGAGTTGATGGAAAAACAGCCATGAGGTATGACTCTGTCACGGCTGGGAATTCAACATCACTGCACTCATGGAGAAAATGATCAATTCAAGCATTCAGCAACAGCATCTCTTCAGATAAAGATGCAGCAAATGGGGGTTCGAGTGCACACGTGTGTAAACAGTGACAAACACGCACACATAACACTCGAGCAACAGGACGACAGATGCAGGGTTATTCCGATCTTTACCTCCTGAAATAGAGTTGTTTTATTTTTAACCCAAATTGCACTGGAAAACATTTGGAAAGCATCAGAATTGGCAAACAAGATTTTTACACACATACAGATGCATCCAAAACCTGAACATGTTGTTTTTCTGATGAGGTAAAAAGACAGTAAACAAAGTGAAAGTAAAGATTACAAATATAATACCTACAAAGGTACATATTCTTCTTTTGATTATTATTAATGTTATTATTATTGTTATTTTTACACTTTATTAGTAGTTATATTTATTAATTTATTTTAATCTAAAAATAGTCAAACACAAACAGTCTTTATTTGGTATTTTTATTAAATAGATGGGTAATCCTTCATTGTACAATTTCCTAATTACTTACTATATATATATGTGTGTGAGTGTGTGTGTGAATAATATACTATTATATACTATAATACTCTAGTGGAATATAACACTAATATTATAATACTATATTCTTTTTATTATCATATATTATGATAACAATAGTATATTATTATTAACATATCACTCCAGCACAATTCCTAAAGAGGAATACATCCCTTACTGTTCTGTTTGTTAAAAGTTGAAATATAGTTAAATAACACTAAAAAGTGACTTTAAACTCAGTTTTTTTTCCTTTTGATCATTTGATCTCCTGTTCATTTGTATCTAATTTGAAATAAATAAAATCTTACATTTAAAAAAAAATTGAAATCCTCCTTCATAGAAAATATTGGAGAAAACAATTATACAAAGTACTAAGTAAAGTACTATAAATCTAATCTAGACATTTTTATGTTGTAAGATTTTTCTTCTATAATGTGAGAACAATGCATTGCCACAAAGATTAAACACAGTACATACACACACATACAGACACACACACACACATGCCTCTTGTGTCCTTTATAGAAAGCACTCAGGGGCATAATGTCCTCTGAGTGGTGGCATATTAACCACACCTGAGCCCCTAAAAACTCAGGTGTGCTCTTCCTTAAACAGCCGCGGGCCCTAACACGCTCCAAAAACGCCAATCCAGGCACGACAAGGGAATCTAGAATCTGCTGGACCGACCCGCCTGCGGATATAAATATATATTTTTAATGCGTGATGAAGGTGATGAAGGAGTATTTATAGAAACACCCACTGCTGAACTCAGCCCTGTTTTGATTTGACGCATTTCTGGGCCAATTCCTTAATCTGCTCTTTGTCAGCATTTCGATTTAACCCTCAGATCCAGAATATGTTTAGGCGGTTGTTTGTTGCTAATTAATACAGACGCTCCGGTGGCAGATAACACAGCGTGTCATTCATGCAGACAGCCACCAAGTGCTTTTATCTTAAAGCATAAAACACAAGATAAAATGAAAGCAAATGAAAGAGTGTCCTGCTTCCACAGAACGTGTTTCTCATTTCTCAGAGTGTCTCATCAAGGGGCCTTTTACGCACTTTGTGAAGTGTGTGTGCTGTTTTGCAGGAACACAAACATGTCCATCCTGTGGATGAGGCAACAAGCGGATCATCTGCCACAGCTCTTTTTCTTCTCGTGTTTTTAACAACACAAAGCCAGCATATTGCGAACCAAACGTGGGATTCAGTAATTACAGCGTTTTGACAATACAAATCTGCTGAGGTCTGAGATATTTAAACGGTTAAAAAGATCCCCTCCCATGAGATACCCTGAGTGGGACAAACTGCCTGATCCCTTCTCCAGTGTGGTAGAGAATTTAAATGCTAGGAAAGTAGAGCGTCTTGAAATGAAATGTTTCCACATTATAGAAGAAAAAATCTGAACATGAAAAAATGGGCATGCTGCACTTTAAAAAATTAATTTATACTTATTGTCTTGTATATATGGACTGCATATAGAGCATCTGTAAGATTAGAATATCATTATTATTGATTATTGAGTGAAACATTTATTGTAAGTGACTGGAAAATTGCTTTTCTCCATATCATCATTATATAAGATGAGCCTCCATGAAAAACAAATAAAAAAAACAAAAAACTTTTGAAAAAGTCTTTTGACATTGAAATTCAAATCTGAAGTGACTCTTAGTTTAATATTCATATTTTTTTCTGCAGGTTAAATGTTGCATTTGTGTCTCATTTTAATAAACCCACCTTCTCAATGCTGAGCTCAGGTCTACAGCCATTCTACAAATTACTCACAGTTGCTTTATTGATAACAAACTCCTATATATTTATTCTTTACTTCATTTTTATTTCTCAAGTTTCTTTGCTGAGTTTGATCCTGAAGGACTGGCAGCCCCTCAGCATTGTAGAGAGTGAAGGCTTCAGGGAACTGATTCAGGTCCTTGATCCTCATATGTTTTGCAGATCAGAAAGGTTTGTATAGAAATTATCAAAAGTAGTAGTTGTAGTAGTCTGCACCCACTTCAGGCATGTGAGCAGGTTTTTTCCAAAGCTGGAGAAGTGGTTTCAAAAAAGTGTAACAGACTGAAATTCAAAACCTTGGAACAACTAAACTTTTCCAATAAATATTTGTGAAAGAAAACCCCAGTCCAAAGGTATAAGGTTTGTTTGTTGATTACTCATTGAAAACACAGCATTCAGAGCTGAAGTGTGAAGGAAGAGCAGAGAACACCACCCAGGGAAACAGAAAAAAAAAAAATAATAATTTTTTAATTCCCTCATAGCAGTTTTATACTAAAGCACTGATAAAGCACCCACATCTCTGCATAACGCTGCTGTAAAGTGTCACTTCTTGCTGCCCTGTCTGCTCTGTAGAGCAACCCTGCATCATAAAGTGTGATTTGCTTGACTTTGTGTGGTGCATTGTTGATTTATTTATATTGTTTGGGGTCAAATTAAATTGATAGTTATGTATTTTGGACATCTAGCCCCATCGCCCTAGTTCTTGGCATATCTTAAGCATGAAGAGCATAATTTCACTGATCCATCCTCTATTCAGCTTTGTAGCTATTTCCAATATAATGGGGTTGCACGGGGTAGACTTCCCCAAATGGGCCTTAAAGCCTACAGTTTAATGTTATTGGTTGTCAATATGTTTTCTTGCAAAATAACAAACTTCCCCTTGATAACCGTATATTGAAACCAGAGCTTTTTCTGGAACTATTTTAAAGACCACAGTATGGCTCGAGTGAACCCCTGCAGCTCTGCTATGAACAGGACCATGTTTCCAAGCCTTCTAGTTTATGGTTAGGGCAGGCCCTGGCTGGCCTAGAACATATATATGCCACCATAGGTTTAAACTGCCAGGAGCTCATGGGATACACTGAGCCTCTCCTTCTTTCTTTGTGTTTCTGTCTGTGTTTTCTTATTCTCAGAGCGTGCTGTAGTGCAGCCAGTGAATGGTCTTGGGTTGTTGGAGAGTCTGTTGCCGTCCTGGTTTACCTGGAAGCTGAGATGGATCCTGTCACCTCATCCTCCACATACACCACAATGTATTATAATTCTTGTGTTCTTTTTAATGTCATATTTGATTTTTTTCCTGAACTTCTGAAACGTTTCCATCCTGCACACATCTATTGCATGCTGGTTTATTTTTTTTTCTCATTAAAGATTTTTTAGAGAGTTTATCCTTGTACAATGTGAGGGTTTAAGGACAACAAATGCTGTGTTGCTTGTGTTCAAACTGTAAAGCCCATTGCAGTAGATCTCTGATTTATGATTATCGGCAATACAGGTAAAATTGACTTGACTTGATTTGACTTTTGAAGCAAGTACAAATTAATGAAATAAGAAACATTACATGGCTTTCTACAATGTTTTCTTCAGATTTTCACAAAGTAATCTTTTTATTATTATTTTTTTTTTTTAAAACTACAATTTAAGCCCTGTGAACTTCCATTATATTGAAAACTGGTCAGAGGCGAACTGCTACAAAGCTTGATACTGGAGGGATCTGTAAAATTATAGTCTTCATACTTAAGATACGAAGTGGGGATAGATGTCCAGAAATACCAAACTTGCCCTTTAATCATTTAATCAAACTTGCCCAAGTACACCATTACTTTAAATTGTATTCATTTGTTATAGCACTAATTCTGGGGGTTGGAAGATCAGTGAATTTGCTCAGAAATGCTGTCGGGGAATGATTTAAATAAGTACACAGAAGGAAATATGCTGTATGTGCATCCTCGTCCCTTTTCTCCTTGTCCTTGTCCTGGAAAAAGAATCTCTGATCTTCTCCTCTCATCGTCAACAATTATGGCCTGTTACTCAGCATTACCTATATGTTGTTTGGAAATCATGTTCTAAAATGCCAATTTGTTGTTTTTTAGATAACCTTTGGCAACATTTAGACATGGAAGTGGGCAGGCAGACCACAGCTGATTCCATCCAGGAGGTGCAGCGATACCTGGCAGAGGGCAACGTTACCAGGTCCCAGGATCCTTTGCAACACTGGGACAACCAAAAGACTTTATCCAAACCTCTTCCTGCTTGCCCTACAATTCCTCTGCACTCCAGCGTCATCTGTGCCGTGTGAGCAGGTTTTTGCCAAAGCTGGAGAAGTGGTTTAAAAAAGAGAACAGACTGAAATTCTGGAACAACTAATTTTTACAAATAAAAATTTGTGAAAGAAAATCCCAGTCCACCAGCATGCTCATTCTCAACACGGTAACTTAATTAATCACGTTATGATACATGTCCACACTATTTATTTACTGTATCTTAAAATATCAAATATACTTACAATTGGAACTAAAATAAAGATCTGTAATAATACCATATAAAATACAATGACTTAAATTAAATTCAATCGAATCAATGTCAGTTAACGTCAGAACAATTTTATATTAAAATCGCTGAAATAGCATATTTCGTGTTTAAATACCGGGGTGAAACGCGAGGTGAGGCAGCAACGAGCATCACCTCTGAATGCGCAATCCATCACAGGCTGGTTGATACCTGCAATTGGCCCGTGCCTGTTTCCGTATCGCTGCATGTCGCCAATATAATGTTTGCATATACGTTTATATACCCTGATTTTCCACAGTCCGGTTAATGTCTTTAACCACAAACGTTTAATGTTTGTTAATGACATATTTAGTTTTGCTGATGGGACATCAGACCGCGGTGAAAAGGCGCAGGGTGAGGCAGACAATACTCTGCTTCACCGACAGGGGGCGTCCGTGAGCCGACGGCTTTTTGCTGCTCCTTTTACGAAGAAGCGCCAAGTGTCAATGCGCTGCTGTGTTTTGCTCCGTCTGACTGCCAACATGGAAGAGGATTCTAGATATACGCTTAAAAATGTCTTAAACTGGACTTTCAGACAAAACGGGAAGTGGTTAAACAACGGAAGACCAACGCCGGAGCTAAAAGGCTAGCTTCAAACTACGGGACGGAAGCTAACTCGCTAGCTCCAAACGGATGCTACACCAGCCAGATTACTTTAAAACGTTTTGGAAGCTCAAGGATCGATTTGGCTTGGAACGAACAGCAGAGACCCAATATAAGCATCCACAACGCTAAGGTAAAGGAAAACCGAGAGATCCTAATAGACCTGATCAATGCAACCTGCTTCCTAGCTAAACATGAGTTGGCAGTTAATGGTAACGATGAGCGGGCGAACTGCTTAAAGTGTGGCAACTGTAGAACTATTACCTGCTTTTGCGGAGAAAGATAAAGGTTAGCTCGACATTTGGAGACATCTACTGTGTTTTCTGGCTTGCCAAATAGAATACAGAATGATCTAATCGAAGCAGTCGGTGATGTGATTAAAAATTATATTAAAGAGAGATTAATGCCGCCCCATTTGTTAAGGTCGAGGTAGACGAGACAATGGATGCCACAAACAAAGCACAGATCTGTTATTTTGTGCTATGTAGCTGAAAGTGAAGTGGACTGTGAAGTGAAGGAGGTGTTTCTGGGATTTGATGACATGAGTGATGATAGACATCCCCTACTGTAGCTACGTTTGTCTTGGAGAGTTGCAGAAATACAGCTGTGTTGAAAAGCTAGTAGCTCAAACATATGACGGAGCTGCTGTGATGGCATGTAGTATTATATGTTGTAACTTTTCTCTAATCTGCAAGTACTTTTAATACATACCTTACATGAGAGAGAGAAGAATGTTATTACCCGTTTGTGTTTATATATTTGTAAACCTGACTCTAAAGGATTCAGTGCCTCACCAACCATGAACCACACCACACGTCACTATAGTAGACATGTGTTGGTAGTGGGTCTTTAGACCAAAATGGCATCTATACAGGTAGTGGTAGTAGACCGATGTCTGTAGGCATGTCAAACTCAGTTTGGCTCTGGGGCCGGATCCAGACTTTCTGTTCTCAGGTGGGCCGGATCAGTAAAAGAATGTCAACTCCAACTATTTAGCTTTGTTTTTCAGTACTATTATCATTCAACCTACATTTGTAGCCTACCCTACATATTATAATCACGGATGACAAGGGATCTTTTCTAAGCACAACACATTTATTCACAAACAATGGAGAAAAAAAATGATTTTCATGTTTGGCATTGAATGTGTTAACAACTGGTTTATTTTAACAGTTGAGTGAATGCAGTTTTACACCTGAACCAACTCACCACACTAAACAAACTCAAGTGGGAGCTATGAAAAAAATGTTTTGCCTTAAGTGTCATACTGCTTTGAAATAATGATAAATAAAAATACAAAATAAAAGTTTTAGCAGTGCATGGGCAATAAGATTAGACTACATCAGCTCAAACTACTAGGCTGGGCCTACTGAAGCTGAGAATATACTGCACAATATTAATTGTCTTTAATATGAAACCAGATTAATCTTATTTTTAATGATCTGTATTCATGAGGGCAAACAAATGTCGTGTCATCAGACTTTTTTCTCTCTCTCACTGCACTCCTGCAGTCTACTTGCTGCTGCTGCTGGCTCCTGAAACTTGGCATCTTTTTGCCTTTACAAGTGCGTCTATATCAGGTGTCAAATCCTGAGTAGCAGCACATTTAACAATGTCATTCAAGTGTTCATTTGTTAACCTTGAGCGCTGCTTTGTTTTATTATTGTTCATCACGGAGAACACCTGTTCACAAAGACAAGTAGTCCCAAACATGGAGAGAACCTTTGCAGCCATGGCTGTTAATTTGGGGTAACCTGGCACAAGATACTGATAAAACGTATCCAATCCCACGGACCCAAATTTATCCTTCATAGTGGAATCGCACTGCAAGTCAATAAGCTCGAGCTGAATGTCAGCTGGCACATCAGAAGGCTTCACTGTAAATGGCGAGCTCAAGTTCACTGAAAACCTGAAACCTCCGCTCAAACTCTCGCAGCAAATCTGTTATGTTGTCTTTATATTTACTCAAATCGGGATGATCCGGTGCCTTCGGGCGCACAGCTGTGAGACATGAGAAGTGCGTGGTGTCACCGCTGGATAGCTGCGTCTCCCACAGTGACAGTTTCATCTTGAACGCACTTAAGCTGTCGTAATATTGAGTGACAACTCTGTTACGGCCCTGCAATGTAGTGTTAAGTGTATTCAAGTGTTGCGTAATATCAACCATGAAGGCAAGATCCTGCACCCATTCCTTGCATCGAAGTTCCTTTACTGGGCGTCCCTTCTTCTAAATAAAATAATAAATAATTCTCAGTCCATTTTTCCTGGAAAACCCTGATGACCGGTTAGGGAAGTGTCATTGATTAGTCACTTTTAGCTTACCACCTTGGTGTTTCAATTTAGATTTTATTTAATTGATGATTTGGTCGCTGGTGTCATTGATTAGTCACTTTTAGCATATCATAAGCATCATTTTTATAGGGGCTGTCTATTAATCCCTGGTGAGTCTATTTAGAGAATTTGTGTTCCAGGGCTAGCATTGGAGTCATTCTGTGGTTGTAGTCCACATCCAGTAACCCATTAGGTCCCGCAGGTCCTCTAACTCTCTTCACAGCATCTTCCAAATCTTTGAAGCCATCTGACCGCGACTCTGAAAGATCTGGTTCTAGTCCGGTTTACTGAGAAAACTCTTCTGGTGAGTTGAATCTCCATCCTGTTCTGAATAATCTCTGCACCCTGCTAAAATAGCGACTGGCGTTGCTTGCATCATTCAGCAGGTGGGATTTTGGTTGACCAAGCAAATGGTTAACATATATTAAGCCCTGTGTGTGTGTGTGTGTGTGAGTGTGTGTGTGAGTGTCTGTGTGTGTGTGTGTGTGTGTGAGAAGAATGGTTGGTGAGTCAGTGCCTCACCAACCATGAACCGCACAGCACAGAGGGACATGTCTGAAACACCTTCCCGCGTGCGTGTGTGTGTGTGTGAGAAGAATGGTTGGTGAGTCAGTGCCTCACCAAACATGAACCGCACAGAGGGACATGTCTGGACCATCTTTCCCGGGGAGACATCATCATCAAGGTGTTACCCGGCCATATAAGAGACATAGAAACTCCAGCATATCCTGGGTCTGCCCCGGGGCTGTCCCCCGGAGGGACATGTATTCCAAGGGAGACATCCTCACTAAAATGCCTGAGCCATGCAAAGGAGCAGTGGTTCTACTCCAACATCCCCTCAGTTGACCATGCTTCTTAAATTATCTCTAGGGGAAAACCCGAATCAGCTTGGTCATCTGTTTTGTGTTTGTCTGTTTGTTCTGAGTTTGGAGTAGAACCACTGCTCGTTCTCATGGCTCAGGCCTTTTTAGTAAGGATGTCTCCCTTGGAAGACATGTCCCTCTGGGGGACAGCCCCAGGGTAGACCCAGGACATGCTGGAGATACTATTTCCCTCATATGGCCAGGTAACACCTTGGTGTTTCAATTTAGATTTAATTTAATTGATGATTTGGTCGCTGGTGTCATTGATTAGTCACTTTTAGCATATCATAAGCATCATTTTTATAGGGGCTGTCTATTAATCCCTGGTGAGTCTATTTAGAGAATTTGTGTTCCAGGGCTAGCATTGGAGTCATTCTGTGGTTGTAGTCCACATCCAGTAACCCATTAGGTCCCGCAGGTCCTCTAACTCTCTTCACAGCATCTTCCAAATCTTTGAAGCCATCTGACCGCGACTCTGAAAGATCTGGTTCCAGTCCGGTTTACTGAGAAAACTCTTCTGGTGAGTTGAATCTCCATCCTGTTCTGAATAATCTCTGCACCCTGCTAAAATAGCGACTGGCGTTGCTTGCATCATTCAGCAGGTGGGATTTTGGTTGACCAAGCAAATGGTTAACATATATTAAGCCCTGTGTGTGTGTGTGTGTGAGTGTGTGTGTGAGTGTCTGTGTGTGTGTGTGTGTGAGAAGAATGGTTGGTGAGTCAGTGCCTCACCAACCATGAACCGCACAGCACAGAGGGACATGTCTGAAACACCTTCCCGCGTGCGTGTGTGTGTGTGTGAGAAGAATGGTTGGTGAGTCAGTGCCTCACCAAACATGAACCGCACAGAGGGACATGTCTGGACCATCTTTCCCGGGGAGACATCATCATCAAGGTGTTACCCGGCCATATAAGAGACATAGAAACTCCAGCATATCCTGGGTCTGCCCCGGGGCTGTCCCCCGGAGGGACATGTATTCCAAGGGAGACATCCTCACTAAAATGCCTGAGCCATGCAAAGGAGCAGTGGTTCTACTCCAACATCCCCTCAGTTGACCATGCTTCTTAAATTATCTCTAGGGGAAAACCCGAATCAGCTTGGTCATCTGTTTTGTGTTTGTCTGTTTGTTCTGAGTTTGGAGTAGAACCACTGCTCGTTCTCATGGCTCAGGCCTTTTTAGTAAGGATGTCTCCCTTGGAAGACATGTCCCTCTGGGGGACAGCCCCAGGGTAGACCCAGGACACGCTGGAGATACTATTTCCCTCATATGGCCAGGTAACACCTTGGTGTTTCAATTTAGATTTAATTTAATTGATGATTTGGTCGCTGGTGTAGTGTAGTGTGTGTGTGTGTGTGTGTGTGTGTGTCTGTGAGAAGAATGGTTGGTGAGTCAGTGCCTCACCAACCATGAACCGCACAGCACAGAGGGACATGTCTGAAACACCTTCCCGCGTGCGTGTGTGTGTGAAAAAGAATGGTTGGTGAGTCAGTGCCTCACCAACCATGAACCGCACAGCACAGAGGGACATGTCTGAAACACCTTCCCGCGTGCGTGTGTGTGTGTGTGAGAAGAATGGTTGGTGAGTCAGTGCCTCACCAAACATGAACCGCACAGAGGGACATGTCTGGACCATCTTTCCCGGGGAGACATCATCATCAAGGTGTTACCCGGCCATATAAGAGACATAGAAACTCCAGCATATCCTGGGTCTGCCCCGGGGCTGTCCCCCGGAGGGACATGTATTCCAAGGGAGACATCCTCACTAAAATGCCTGAGCCATGCAAAGGAGCAGTGGTTCTACTCCAACATCCCCTCAGTTGACCATGCTTCTTAAATTATCTCTAGGGGAAAACCCGGTTCAGCTTGGTCATCTGCAAGGAGTTTGGAGTAGAACCACTGCTCGTTCTCATGGCTCAGGCCTTTTTAGTAAGGATGTCTCCCTTGGAAGACATGTCCCTCTGGGGGACAGCCCCAGGGTAGACCCAGGACACGCTGGAGATACTATTTCCCTCATATGGCCAGGTAACACCTTGGTGTTTCAATTTAGATTTAATTTAATTGATGATTTGGTCGCTGGTGTCATAGATTAGTCACTTTTAGCATATCATATGCATCATTTTTATAGGGGTTGTCTATTAATCCCATGTGACTCAATTTAACAAATTTGTGTTCCAGGGCTAGCATTGGAGTCATTCTGTTGTTATAGTCCACATCCAGTAACCCTTTAAGGAAGGAAGCAAATGCTTTTCTGTCTATAGCCTCACTGGTGATGGCAGGTCCTCTAAATCTCTTTACAGCATCTTTTAAATCTTTGAAGCCATCTGACCATGACTCTGAAAGATCTGGCTCCCGTCCGGTTTCCTGACAAAACTCTTCCGGTGTTTTAAATCTCCATCCTGATATGAAAAATCTCTGCACCCTGCTAAAATAGAGACTGGCGTTGCTTGCATTATTCAGCAGGTGGGATTTAGGTTGACCAAGCAAATGGTTGACAACTCTCATTCCTTTATATTCACAATTAAGAGGGAAGAGGTGTCTATCGAAGTAGAGGAAAGCAATGACACAACCTAATCCCCACACATCAATGGCTTCAGTTATTGCGAGGCCCAAGGTCACCTCTGGAGCTCTGTATCCCCTCGGTTGTACAGTCATTCCAGGTGTTACTTTGGACACTTGAAGGGCCAAGTTGAAGTCAATCAACTTGACCCTGAAGGGCTGATTCCTGTGATTGACCAGGACAATATTGTCAGGTTTTATGTCTGCATGAATCACACCTATACGTCTCAGGGCTTTTAACGCCACAAGTATTTGAATTGCAATAGGTCGAATTTCATGGAGACTTAATTGTCTCTGGTATCTGTCAGTCATCAGTTCGTGGAGGTCCTTGTCCAGCAACTCAAATACAAAGCAAGTATGGCCTTGAAGGTGAAAATCTTCCAAAAACATTGGCAGGTTTTCTTTCTCAAGCTGAAGAGCCCTCATGTCTCGCAGCAAGCCAACTTCATTCCGATCTCTGCGCCTGTCTTTGTATTTGTTGACCTTGATAGCCACCAGATTGCCACTTTTTCTATCCACACACTTCAGAACATTGGCATAACATCCTTCATTAATGTGGCCCAACACCATGTAGCAGGAGTATGGGGTGACAAGTTCATCATACAATTCTATGCTTAGTTCCTCCGTGTCTCTTGAGGCATTTGCAGAAGAAGCAATATCTGCTGCTTCTACATTAATGTCTCTTGAGGTATTTGCAGCCATGTTATCAGGTAGCCTGATGTTTGAACCATGATCTACAGAATCTGAACCACGACCTGCAGCTGTAGTGTCTAAACCAGTTGCTGTAGGTCTGTCTGGTAGTGGATCAGCTTGCCCATGGACAGAGGGAGCAATATCTGCTGCTTGTACCTCAGCATTGTCAGCTGGAGTGTCTGAACCACTAGATCTATGTCTACCTGATAGGATCCTGGGTGATGAATCTGCTTGGTCTTGGTCAGAAGAACCACAACCATTTCCTGCACATCCCTCATCAGGTCTATCTGATATGATCCTGTCTGTTGAATCAGCTGGATTTTGTTCAGAGGGATCGATATCTCCTGTCCTGTCATCCTCCGCAAAGTTTGAATTGACTGGAAAACTGGATGATGAATCTGCTTGGTCTTGGTTAGAAGGAGCACAATCTGCTTGTTGTTCCTCAGCAATACCTGCTGGAGTGTCTGAACCACTAGATGCATGTCTACCTGATAGAATCCGGGGTGATGAATCTGCTTGGTCTTGGTCAGAAGAACCACAACCATTTCCTGCACATCCCTCATCAGGTCTATCTGATATGATCCTGTCTGTTGAATCAGCTGGATTTTGTTCAGAGGGATCGATATCTCCTGTCCTGTCATCCTCCACAAAGTTTGAATTGACTGGAAAACTGGATGATGAATCTGCTTGGTCTTGGTTAGAAGGAGCACAATCTGCTTGTTGTTCCTCAGCAATACCTGCTGGAGTGTCTGAACCACTAGATGCATGTCTACCTGATAGAATCCGGGGTGATGAATCTGCTTGGTCTTGGTCAGAAGGAGCACAGTCTGCTTGTTCTTCCTCAGCAATACCTGCTGAAGTGTCTGAACCACTAGATGTATGTCTACCTGATAGGATCCTGGGTGATGAATCTGCTTGGTCTTGGTCAGAAGAACCACAACTATTTGCTGCACATACCTCATCAGGTGTATCTGATATGATCCTGTCTGTTGAATCAGCTGGATTTTGTTCAGAGGGATCGATATCTCCTGTCCTGTCATCTTCCACAAAGTTTGAATTGAAGACTGTTCTCACAGTTTTACAGACCAAATGGCCTATAAACCAACCTACAGCAAAGAAGGGCATTTTCAAATCCTACCTATAATGTAATTGATGAATGAATAATGATTATTATCAGAAATGTGAAATGATGATTAAGGGTTTAGCTCTCGCCAAAAGATGAACTCAGGTTAACTATGATTTTTATCAGAAATGTGAAATGATCATTAAGTGTTTAGCTCTCGCAAAATATGAACTCAGGTTAACTTGGGGTGTATTTATAGTGTTTTCTAGTTACTTCAAAGCTGTCAGATCAAAGGTGTCATCGCAGTGATGTCACTAACAATGTATTCTTTCTCTGTATGATGTCACAGTGATGTCATCAACATAACCTTCAGGACCAATACTCTATTCTAGCCCTGTGTGATGTCATAGTGATGTCATCACTATGACATCAACATAATCTTCAGGACCAACATTCTATTCTAGCCCTGTGTGATGTCATAGTGATGTCATCAGTATGGCCTTCAGGACCAACATTCCATTCATGCTCTCTGTGTTGTCATAGTGATGTTATCAACATTGGCTTCAGAACCAACATTGCATACTTTAAATGTCAATGATTAATATTGATGAAGATGATGCACATATTAATACATGTTACACATAAAATAGCAAGATTAATTATATATATATATATATATATATATGTGTGTGTGTGTGTACCGTAAATTCGGACTAAACTCCGCACCGTATTTTAAGCCGCAGGCGCAAACTCCTTTAAACTCATGGACAAGCACTTTCAACATGATTTTTTTTCTTTATAATTCCTAGTTTTCAGAAAGCTACTATAACAACGTCATCAGACTGAGTCAGTCATTAAGATTATCATCAGACACCGTGAGAGAAAGGCAAAATGGAGAGGCTTGTCAGCTTAGCCACAACAACTTTTGGGGGACTTCTCCCCATTTAACACGCCAATTGCAAGTGAAAAGTATACCTTTGAATTGCGCTTTTGCAAGATATGGCTAATTAACACTAAGACTGCCTCACCTAACACCTCCTGCAGATGCCGCAGAGGTCCGTGTGACTGTTATATGTAATTCCACGGTTAGTGTTCACAAACACAGCAACATTGCTTTTTTGATGAACTTATTGGAAGTTTTGGTAAATAAACAAAATAATAAACAAAACATTAAAAAAAAATTGGCAAACATATTGATATTGTTATGATTTAGTTATGTAATAATTTTATTAATGTATTCGCAGCTCCCGCATTCCTTCCGTTCAAACTTAATTGAATCAGTTTGCTACATAGTACTTAAAAAAAATAGCCTATACTACTTTCTAGTTTATCAAATTTTTGGAAATAGTATGTATTTAATAAATTGCAGAATAAAATAGATGAAGAGCAAATGGAGTAAATGCGCTACTTGTCTTTATGAATGGATTTTCTGGCAGACAGATACATTCATTCAAACAAAAATCATTCAGGTAAAAAAACATGAACAAGAATACATTAATTAATAAAGAATACATTAATTAATAAAATTTAATTTATTTAGATTATTTACATTTTCATTTTCATTAAAAATTGAACATTTGAAGCTTAGAACTGTGAAAGGCTTATTAAATGGAAACATGTGAACAAATTAAATACAACTACACAACTTTAATGGGCAGAACTTTAGACAACTAACTCAACTAAACCTAAACTTTGAAAGGGGGTAAAATATAAAAAATAGTATGTTGCGCTTGCACCATGGACAGCTCCACCTGCAGCGGACATTCCTACGCTCTCCATCCTCGCTGTGCTGTGTTATTCTTCTTAAGCATTGTTCTGATATTTACCCAGAAAAATATTACAGGTGAGATTTTTAAAAACTTTTATCTAATCAACTTCGTAACATAAACAAATGAATTACATACCTACGTGATGTAGGTGTTTATTATAATGGTGCCTGTAACGTTGCTACTCCTGCTAACTCCTACTGCTAACGTGCTCCAGGATCTCATCTCTCACTACTATCTCCTCGCTTTCGATGTCACTTGAGTGCATGCGATCTTCTTTATCACTTAGCAGCCCAGCCTTTCTAAACCCGTTGGTGATGGTTGATCAGCCCCATGCATTTAGGATCCACTGGCAGACTTGAGTGAAAGATGCTCTTTGCATTCGTCCTGTATTGGTAAAAGACTCTTGCTGATGGTCATCCAAGTTTCCCAGTCTTCACGTAGTGCCACTTTAAATGCCCGGTTCACGCTGATGTCCAGTGGCTGTAGATACTAAGTGTTACCCCAGGAATCACAGCTGGAGTTGAGTCTATGCTCTTGATGGCAGCTTTCACAGGATCTGTCACATGGGCTGCTTTGTTTTTGTTTTTTTGCTGCAAAAAACACCTCCCGGTCGCTTTGAGTAGCACTCTCTGAGCCAATCCTTCATTAGGCTCTCCGTCATCCAACTTTTCTCATTACCTTCACCACAATTTCCTTTGGGAATTTTCTTTTGGCATTGTTAGCTGCTTAAAAATGACCATTGGTGGAAGCTTTAGTCCTGATGCTGATTTGCAATAACTGTTGTGATTAAAAGTTGTGATTAATCATACAATTTCATTGGACCTCCTGGGAATTATCCATTCATTTTATTGGTTAAACTGTTGCTGGGAATAATTTTTTTCCCGCGACGAAAAAAAAAAGAATAAGCCGCACAGTAGAATAAGCCGCAGTGTTGTGTCGTGAAAAAGTAGGGACTTATAGTCCGGAATTTACGGTGTGTATATATGTATATATATATATATATATATATATATATGTATATATATGCTACTATATAATTATAAATTGTGAACCTGTCCTTTAAGTTCTTGGTTTATTTGTTTTTAGTATCTATGCAAGCAAACATGCTGCCAAACACAACTTTCTTTGGCACAAAGCAGTTTTTAGTTCATGTGCCGTTGGTAATTATTTATCATAAAAAGCCACTCATGCAAAACCCAAAGTAGTTAGACTCCAACACAAACGTTTGTAAACTCCTGCATATAAGGAAAAAAAAGAGACAACAAGGCAGATTTTTCAGAGGGATGTTGTTGTTTATTCAGCCCCAGGTCTCATCTGACTGTTATATTGTCTTGAGTCTGGGAGTCCTTTAGCTTTTTGTCATAGTCAGCCTCCAGTTTGACCAAAGGGCCAAAGATGTTTTGGTACTGATAGGCGTCCTCGTAGGGATCTTCACTAGCCAGGACAGAAAACATTGGTCCTGGATCAGAGGTTGCCACTAGGAACTGTCCCAGTTGATATCCTTCAGGCTACTCTGCATATACATTTATATATATATATATATATATATATATATATATATATATATATATATATATATATATACAGTGATCCCTCGCCACTTCGCGGTTCACTTATCGCGGATTCGCTATTTCGCGGATTTTCATGATGCATTTTTTTTTTTTTTTTTTTTTGGTGCATGGTGTTCTGCATTCTGATTCGCTAAAAACTCACTCCCGCTTCTTGTATCAAAACATGCTACGAATTGTGCTATCATTTTGTCGTCTCCCTTGCAAAGAAGAAAAAAGAGCGACAACAGCTGCCTATCACTATGTTCTTCTCCCGAACAAACACACCTGCACCGCGGGCTTCAGAAGAAGAGAACACTGCAGAGCGCAGTCAGGATGCAGCGGCCCCGTCTGAAGAGCAGTGAAACGGCGTGAGTCACTGTATTTGTATACATGTAATAGTTGCTAATTGTAAAAAAAAATAAAGTTTTCATTTTCGGAATGTAACCCCCGCGATAAACGAGGGATTACTGTATATATATATATATATATATATATATATATATATATAAAGCAGCTTCTCCTCGCCATGCGTTACGCTCAAAAGACACTAAATCAATGCTAATCTGAATTTGAAACCTAGAATAAAACATAACTATTTAATGTTAATAAGGGTAAAATTAGACTCCTAGTTTGGATGCATTTGCATGGAATACTGAGCTACGAAAAAAAAAATCTGTATGGAGCTGAATTCACCTTGAATCAAAGGCTGACATTCTAAACTGTAAAACACTTAATGTTAAGACTTCATGAGATACATACATTCATATATATATATATATATATATATTACAACTGCCTCAATTTATTGTGGCATAGATTCAACAAGGTGCTGGAAGCATTCCTCAGAGAATTTGGTCCATATTGACATGATCGCATCACACAGTTGGTGTCATTGACAAATACAGAAATCGTTTAATTGCAGTGATTGCCTCAAAAGGTTGTGCAACAAAATATTAAGTTATGGGCACCATCATTTTTGTCCAGCTCTATTTCATTAGTTTTTTTTTTTTAAATAATTATGGTAATCAACAATTCAAAAGTAATGGCTGATTTGATTATTTAATTTTTAATACATTTTTATTTATTGTCAATTTTGTAAGTTTCAAATGAGTTCAGTGAAAATTGTGGGTTTTTCCTTGTTTAACTGAGGGGTACCAACAATTTTGTCCATGTGTGTATTGTAAATAAATCACTTGTTATATTTGAACATTTAGCTTTGTGTCGGTGGCTGTTTCGGACTTGGGGAAGATGTTGGCCACTTATGTTATGTGTTTGGTCCCCTAGACTGGGGCATAACAGCTCCGTCCCACTTTATGCCAGATCAACAAAGCCGGATCAACAAGCTCCAAATCCATGGAACTTCAGAAAATCACTGTAAGAGGTTATCTTTGGGCAGTGAATGTTAGCGGTTTAGTTTGTTATTTCACCTACTTGTTTTCCACTGGCTTGTTTTATTTTCTATTTTTAGTTTGTTGAAACTGTTCTTGTTTCAACATATTTAACTTATACATTTGTTTAACCTGCCAGGTTTCAGTACCTTGTTTTACTATTATGTCCCCGGTCAGAATTGAGTTTAACTGTTTATTTCCAAATGTTTTGTATGGGTTACCATGTCCTACATTGTTAATACGATCAGCTGATTATAGCGCCTCGCAGTGCCCCCTTCCCACACCTCACGGGAGATAGGGGGTGCATTACCACTGTTTCCAGCCAAGAAGACACCATCATTTCCAGAACCACCCCCCCCCGTAACAATTTTGTTCCTGCGGGTGTGACGGCCGCCTAAGAAGGAGGACCAAGACCGCAGTTTTCTTCCTATGTTCCTGTCATGACTCCCTCTCCTACAAGCCACAGACAGCAAGAAGAACTAGGCGACGCTAAGCACCAGATGGTAGCAAAGGACGTTACGCTCTGTAATGACTGAAGTCATATTGTGTTCTGCTGTGTGTGTGTGTGTGACTGCTGTTTTAACCTGATTCCCTATGCAAATAGGTGTGTGCCATCCCCATGCTCCCATTAGTGGGAGCCTCTAACCCTACACCACGATTGGCCAAGCTGTAGAAAAACTTCAGAGATAAGAGGACAAGATGGTAGCCAGGACAGGCGGATCTTCCTCTTCTCCCAACCAGTAGTATTGTTGATTCAATGATTGGTAGCTAGCGTTGAGACTTTTTTTTCTCTGAATGAGTAAGGGTGGACTGCCAGTTTTGTTGCTGTTGTTTTCTCCTGTTTATGTTGGTTAGGGAGGTACGTTTTTGTTGTTTGTTTCTTTCTTTTGGATAGGTTAGTGGTTATTTCAGATAGTATTGTTTTGTTTGTTGTTTTGGCCTCGGTCCACCCTGAAGCCTTAAGTTAATTAGTGTTGCCCGTTTTTAGTATTATCTACTTTTTTTGCTTTCACATGTACATGCATATATTGTAAATAAATCACTTGGTATATTTGAACATTTAGCTTTGTGTCAGTGGCTGTTTGGGACTTGGGGAAGATGTTGGCCACTTATGTTATGTCTTTGGTCCCCTAGACTGGAGCATAACAGCTCCGTCCCACTGAATGCCGGATCAACAAAGCCGGATCAACGAGCTCCAAATCCATGGAACCCCAGAAAATCACTGTAAGAGGTTATCGTCGGGCAGTGAATGTTAGCTGTTTAGTTTATTACACCTACTTGTTTTCCACTGGCTTGTTTTATTGTTTTTCTATTTTTAGTTTGTTTAACCTGTTCTTGTTTCAATTTATTTAACATATACTTTTTTTTAACCTGCCAGGTTTCAGTAACTTGTTCTACTTTTTTTTCCCCAGTCAGAGTTGAGTTTCACTGTGTATTTCCAAATGTTTTGTATGGGTTACCATGTCCTACATTGTTAATACGATCAGCTGATTAGAGCCCCTCGCAGCGCTCGCTGTCTCCTTTTACGCCACGAACACTCAATAAATCCTGTTATATTTTAAAGAGAAGTTGTCCTAGTATTTTATGCTCATATACTGTGACACTAAATTAGTTGACGGAAATGAATTCTCCCCTTCATTGTACACTATAGCAATATCAATATTCCCACATATATTGCTGTTCCTAAGTGAAGACTGATAGATGAGACCCCATTTAGAATTAATTTAAATCAATAGATTAATTCATTTTAATGATGAATAATCATCTTTGATTTTAAGTTAATGCTAATAACTATATTTAACCCTTCTACTAATTCACAACATAAGTGTATGGGTTTTAATTTTTTTTATTTTGCACAATATCCATCCAAAATATTTCACAGAAAAGAATGCACACCATCATGTTATGCAAAAGCAAAGTATTGTTGTACAAACTGTAAAGCCTGTGATTTGTTACTGTGGGCTGTACAAATTAAATAATTGTACAAATTGATAACATAAAAATAGGGGAGGGAGGGAAGGGTTAATAAATATTTTTATTATTTTGAATGTTTTATTTTGTTTGGAAAAATAAAACAAAACAGAGTTAGCATATGTGAAAAAAGGTGAATGAAAATACACAAATTTACAAACTATCTTAATTAGTGGTATATCTTCAAATATAATTTATTATAGAGACAATAATAATAATATTGTATTCTCTTGCAAGCGTTATTGTGGCTTCAGACAGAGGATGTGGGAAAATGTGCAGGAGAGTGCAGCAAACATCAGCCAGTCCAGATTTTAACTTACTGCTTAGAGCATGCTTACTATTTATAATAGTGTAATTTTACGCCTTACGATTTGCATTAGAGAAGTATCAGTACATGTTCATAGGACATTTTATAGTTTTTATAGTTGGAAATCCACCCTTACGAAAATTAACCATGGTTTTACCATGGGAAATACCGTGGTTTTACCATGGTTTTTTGGGTAACCATGGTTAACCATGGTTTTTTTGTGGTAACCATGGTTATACTATGGTTTTTATGTAGTAACCATGGTTCTACCATGGTTTTTGGATACCATAGTATTACTATGGTTGGTTCATGGTACTTCCAAAAACCATGGTAGAACCATGGTTACTACATAAAAACCATAGTATAACCATGGTTACCACAAAAAAACCATGGTAAACCATGACCCAAAAAACCATGGTAAAACCACGGTATTTCCCATGGTAAAACCATGGTTAATTTTCGTAAGGGCAATAAATACATGATTTCATGTAAAAGAAGAGCTATAAACAGCATTTTTTAAAATAAAACTGTTTACAATATCAAAACACACACAGTCTGGTTTCTATGGTGATAGTGATCAGGGTTCAATGTTTATTTCACACCTATCAAAATAGCATTTTTTCAGCCATGACATCTCACCCACTTCAATCTCCTCTACAACAAAACAGTGACACCACTGACAGCATCACTATTATCTGCCTTTATATACACTACATAAGAGCAAAACATCTGTTAGGAGAATATTCTGTAATCTATGCACATATAGAAATATCAAAATTAAAGCTCTGTTACACTGTTTTTCATTCTAAATTAGAATCTAATGAATGTCTGCAA